>OZ012616.1:13094262-13416413 GCA_963942555.1 Aleiodes leptofemur | reverse complement strand
TCATGTCTGCACAATGAACATGTGCCCCTACACCAGACAAAGAGAATATCTTCTACTCTAACATTTTTCCATTCTACCGCATCATGCAGTGCGCTCTTCAACTGGAATTCGTGAACAACATTACATGGAGTCAAACCGTATATTGTTCCATGAACATTAGTAGGCAAGTATACGGTGAAAAGGATTCTAGACCAATTCAATAGCCCAGTGAAGGGCTCTTCTCCATTTTCCTCTCTTTTTCCCCTCAAACATGAGATGATTGGTAAAAGCGATAGGAAAGTTCGATTTTCCCGTGCATTTCATGCTTCTCTGGTAGTCCCGGAAGGAGCCGATTGATTGGAAACAGCCGGAAGGATTTCTACCTGATCAAAATGGAGGTATTTCTGGGATTTTAGTGAGAAGGTAGAATAGTCCGTTCAATATTCTAAATAGATTTCTTTTCCTATGGGTTCCTAATAAGAAAACACGCTTGGAGAAAGTTTTTTTCCTCTTCTCCCTTCAAGAAATGTGACGCTGAGAGGTTCTTCCTGAAATTTCACTTTTTTGACTTCCAAAAAAAAAACAAAATATCTTAAACAGCTGAAGAAATCGAAATCCTCCATTTTTACATTTACATAGTTGGAACGTACCTTTCACGTGCCAGTTGCCATTAACTTCTCTACAGAAACACTAGCTGCTAGCATTGGTTGGCAACAATGTCACGATCAATAAACCTGCCCAATGAACGATAATGATAATCCTGTGAACAAAGGAAATGCATGAAAATGGCTAGGGTAACATATATCACGTAGGAGTAGTTGGCTTTGTTGAACACGTCCGGATGAAAGAGAGACAAAGAGGGATAGAGTGGGCGGGTTCTTTAGCACCCCTAACACTTTTGAGTGTTCGCAATACTGGAAGAGTTCTTCATAAAAACTGCAGAATCGCATCATCAATGGAGACTAATAACAATAATGATAATAATAATAGATACACTTTAATGTTAGCTTCTATCTGCGTTCGAAGAAGAATAAAAAAAGCAAATTGAGTGGAGATTATCAACTGAAGAACTGCAAATTCTTCAGACACAAACAGAATTCGCTAAGGTCCTGAAACAGAAGAGAATGACAATAATTGTTTGCGAGCAATTCTTGGTTTCCGTAACATATCATCTTGTTCCGAGGAATGGGAAACTGAAGCCCAACCCAGGGATTCGCAACTTTTGAGGGGTTGGAGAGGTACAGAATGCCGATTGACCTCTTCATCGCTCTACCAACCGGATAGAGTTTCTATGAATGTTCCGTCGTTATTTTCCAACCCTTTCATTTCTCCAACTTTCGTCATTTGGATATTTCCAGAATCATATGAAGTTTCCTATGACTCTTAACTTTCAGCCTCTGTCGTTTCTCTTGCTTGTGAGCTAGATTATTTCATCACGTGAATTCCATCACGTGATGTGCATTTCATGGAAATGGTGTAGGCTACATTTACCGTTGAAAAGGTTCACCAAGGGTGACGATGTATTTCCTCTAGTGTTATAGCTTCCTGGTTGTTGTCACTGTATTTCTTTTATACCGAGTTAGTCAAGCATAACCTCAAGGAATTTAATTCATACTGCCTAGATGTCCTATAACCTTACACGTAGTGATTCCGATCAATAGTTTCAACTCTCTGCCCTGTTTTACATCCGAACAATACACGTACACAATCTGCAGCCCTGTTACAATACCCCGAGATTCTTTTGTTCTTAACAAAATCTACATCCCTCAAGGAGATTTGATATTTTTTTGACATTCCACTTTCATCATGGTTGCAGTAAAATTTAGGAGCCAAGCGTAGGACCACAGTTCAGATGGAATGGGAAGTCCCTGGGCATTCCATTACGCCCCCATCTGGCAGTCATTTCTCGAGGCTCATATCTCCCTGTGACTCGGAGGAGTTCGTCGATTGTCCTCAGCTTTCTTGGGGGGAGATTCCAAGATGAACCATCCAAGATGACGGTGAATCACGATTGGTAAGTATCACGATAAAAGTCAAATCAAAATAAAGCAGTATTACTAATTCTTGTCAATTCTAAATCAGTGAAAGTTCATTTATTTCTAGATACAGTATCGATAATAGCAGATATTGACGGAGGGGAGGTATTTTCAACCATCAGCTGTACTCGGCCTTTTAATTGGCTTTTCAGTTAACTCCACTACGATTATCCACTCCTTGCACCCAGTTTTTGCAAATTGCTCCGGTTTCATGAAGCCCTGATCATCCTGGGCCACTGCTAGTAAATCCCAACGCTTATTCTTTTTTGAAGACATTTACCATTTTGATAGGAAGAGGATATAAATGTCTTTTCGTTCGTTATCGACGTTTGTCAAAATATGCATATGCCTATTAACCACCAAAAAGCATCTTTTGTTTATCAACAGGAAGTGACTCAAAAGCACTCTATATCGGCAATTCGGAAACAAAGTGGCGTAAGTGCTATGTATAAGCATAGTTTAAAAATCAATCATTTAACAAGCTTTACCATTTGTTTCCCATAGAATGAAAGTAACATTGAATGGAAAATATGAAAAATCAAAAAACTTGTACTTTTTTTTTTCATATTTTTGAATGAATTGAATTTTTGGTTTATGCCCTTCCTACTCCAGTTTCATATTCCCCTAATGCTGTTGACATCTGCACGATTTATCTTACCTTAGCTAGAATACATGAAATTCTGTGTAGTATATCGAAACCACATACACAGGAGAAACTTGGAAATATAGAATTCCATGATGTTCTTCTGTTTCCTCAACTTATATTCCACTAGCTTTATGTGTTGAATATGAAAGGGCCTTGTAGTGTATTACTGAAGTGTTTCGTACCTGATATGATTCCCTGATTGTACGTGCGGCTGTACAGTTAAAAAAATCACTCCTCCATGTAACATGACAACAGATGTTTGTTGTATACCCACAAACACTGTAGCTTTAGAGTAATTGTAGTATATATGGATATGGTGATACGTGAGAACATGTTGAATCGGTATCGCGTTGACGCACTATCTCTACCTTCAGGAGATCAGGAAGCTATCGTGTTTATAGTATTATGACGAAATGTGTCAGTCAATACATGATATCCTAGTACACGTTGTGTTCACGGGATTCGAATTGTCCTCGAGTATAACCAAATGTATTAGATCTATTGTTTCCTTTCAGACGTGTGGTGGAAAAGTGTCTGATTTTTTTTGAAGTAAGAGTCTTTATTCCAAAAATTTGAAAAAATTATGCAATAATGTAGACATGCTGAAGTACTTTCTGAAATTTTTTCAATTTTTTTTAGTGAAGTCGTCAATCAAACAAAAAAATTTTAGTTTATTTCTTCAAATAGGTCAATTTTGTCCAATTCTCTTCTACAATAAAAATATTCTGTGATGAATGAATTCTTGCAATGAAGAAAATCTTGCGATGATTATTTTTATTGTAATATTGTGATTCTACGAAGAATTTCCAAATTTGTTTGTCAATTAGGACCTCGAAGGAATCCAAATGGAAGGTCCTCATCATAATTCCCTGATAGCTCTGACATCCAAGCGATTAGTCTTCGCTTCCCCATGCACTTTACCACTGTTTCATGTCTCTTCCCCACGTTCTCATGGAACCACTCCTGAAACACACCTATATGTGTACGAATTTCAGTGTATAGGAATAGGCGCCAACCACCATTTCCAGTGGACAACTGGAAAAAAAAAGCATCACCAACTGAAAACCCCAGAGGATCCTATGGTTTCCTGGTTTTTCGTTTCCAGACATTACAAAACAACTTGGTTCACGTTCCCACGGGTCTGGCCGTAGTAATCGTTGGATCTCAGAGGGTATGAGAATGAGAAGAAGAGGAAAAAGAAAAATAAAGAAAAAGAAAAAAAATTGTTGAGTTGTTGTGAGTTTACGAGCTCCATGCGTGGATGATCGCCTAATTGGTTGGACCCTTTGAGCAATTAGAAGTATCCCGGAGGGTTTCAGCCATTTGTTCTACCAAGCACTATGGAGGACAACTTCACTACAAGAACAAAACCACATTTGGTTTAAAGATAAACTATGCCAACAGGATACCATAAAATGTATGGGGGCTGTTTGATGTAACAAAATGGAATCGTTGAAGTGTTTTCCTCTGGGACCATACGACCCTAAAGGGCATACACCTACGCACTTTTACTAGGATATCATAACAATAAGACAGGTCCTTTTGGCCCAAGATGCCCTTTCTCAGATTCACACCAGAGAGCCAGTGATAGTTTGCAGCTGAAGTGCACTCAGCTAGAATAGGTCTTCGAATAACAGCTGTTCCTGGAAATTAGAAGGGATGGGTTCAAGGAATGTTGAAATATCCAATGAAACTGTCTGAAAGATGTTGGGGTGAACGAAAGTGAAAGTCGAATTCGGATGAAAGCATAACAGGAATACATGTTTATGCTCCTGTAGCCCTCTGAGATATTTGAGCATCCCAATTCTTAAAAAAAAGAGACATGAATATCTCTTTCAACTCCAACAGCTGGTGCATCCAGAATATTTTTTATTTATAAAAATATTTATAAATATCATAATCGATTTCATCATATCGTCGCCTTAGAATAAAAGAGGCGTAAGTGCCACTTTTTCCGATTTTTTTTCTTCAAAATAACAAAGAGGCGTATCTCCACCATTATTGCTCCAATAGGCTTTCCAAGGCTTTTTACGCAATATTAGTAAAAAAATCAAAAAAAATAACATATAGGCGTAAGTACCACCCATTAATAACAAACGGGCATAAGTACCGGAGATACGCCTCTTTGTTTTTATTTTTTTTTTGTTGAATTTTGCCTAATTACTGGAAAAATACTAATAACAAGGAGGTGTAAGTCCGGAAAAATAATTCATTGAAAAAAATTTAGAAACAACGAGGCGTAAATGCCATAATTCAGATGAAAATCTCAAAAAACAAAAGGGCGTAACTCCAAAAATACTCATATGCTATAAAAAAAAATTATAAAAACAAAAAGGCGTAAGTGCCAAAATTTAGATGAGGAATCCTAAAAACAAAAGGGCGTAACTCCATATATTTTCATGGGATGAGAAAATAATAAAAACAAAGAGGCATAAGTGCGGAGATACGTCTTTTTCACTTTAACATTAACAATTATATACTGTTCAAGAAGAAAATAACAAAGGGGCTTAAGTGTGGAGATACGTCCCTTTTATTTTAAGATTAGTAGTTACGCCACTTTGTTATTTTAATTTTCAATTGCTCAAATACCAATGGTAATGTTCCAGAGACCATAAAAAACATTTTGGAGGGATAAGTGGACATACGCTCCTTTCACACGAGAATTTCGTATTTTTGGCACTTACGCCCCTTTCACTCTAAGGCGACGATATAATTCTGTACTGGGTTGTTTCAACAAATATCAAATTTACTTTATTTCATTTCAATTTATTACATTTCTAGCATTATGAAAATACGTGTTTAAAATTAAGATACTTTTGTAGACACTTTGAAAACACTTTGGGGATGCTGTTGTAAGTGAATGACAGTTTTAAGATATTTTTTGATTTCAAGATATTTTTTTCCAACTTATATCTTAAATTAAGATTCTTGTTTTCACAGTGACATTGAATAATTCCACACTCGAATGATCCTGTAATTTTTTGTAGTGACATTGTGAAGAATTGTGTCATTTGCGACTGATTGAATAACACTAAAAAGAGAATTCGTCTGATTCCTAATATATTGGTTGGAATTTAGTTTATACACTTATTTGATTTAAAATTGGCTCTTTGTATTGCAGACAAAATGACAGAATTCTCAATGTGATGATTTTGAAAAAAAGGTGAATTTGACTTTTGTTTAACTTGATTCGTGATGAATTGTATTGTATTGAAATGACATTGTGCAGCTTAGATATGTAATCTTTTGAACGTGATGATTCTAGTCCAGTAAAGGGAGGTTTTGATTCTTCATTCACATGACCAGCTTCAGTTCTTTTCGATGAGTTGGTTTTGAGTTATATTTTGACTATCGATTGTTGGAAAATTCCAAAAGCGTAGCGGAGGGGTATAAAAAAATCGAAACTACCCCAAAGATGAACTATCTTAGAAATAGCAAACCATACGAAAAAGAGTTGAAGATATTAAAATTATCTACAAAATTCGTTTCGTGCACTTTTCGCGTGGTTGCAAAATTAATACAGATATTGCCGATTTATCTCTTTTGAACAGTTCAGCCGCGTAGAAAATCCAAAAATCTTGCGAAATTGATATGTTGAACTAATTATTTTGCTATTGATATTGATTTTCTCATATACATTGCGTGCACACTCCTACACAAGACAAAAATGTCGATTTCTGTAGCAAAATAATAAGTTTAAAAAATTAATTCTCAAATGACTTTTGAATAAATTAATGAAAAGAATTCTGTATATCTGAATTCATTCTCCATGTTTTGGAAATACTCTTGAAAGAAAAAAAAATATAAGAAAATAGGAGTTTGAGGAGTTTTTACTCGGCTGAGCGGTTTGGAAAAAAATTAAATCGTAAATATCTCAGTTGGTTTTGCGAATTTGAAAAAAGCGTATCAGAAGCATTTTGTAGATAATTTTAATATCTTTAACTCTAGTCCAGAACTTTTTTTTTCGTATTTTTAGCCATTTCCGAGATATTAGCGAAGAAACGCATTTTTGAGGTAGTTTCTATTTTTTTTCCTACCTCTTCGCTACAATTTTTGGATTTTTCAACTAAAGATAGTCAAAATATTGATCACAAAAATTTATTAAAGAAAAAATGAAGCCGGTCATGCGAATGAAGAATTAAAACCTCTCTTTACTGGACTATTCTGAAAATGGGTGAATTTGACTTTTCTTCAAATTGATTTGTGATGAATTTTCGCGTTGAATCGTATTATGTTGAAATGACACTGCAAATTACACATGTAACCTGAATATCGATATTATTGGCTGATGATTATAGACTGCAAGGAGACAATTCAAAAAATTCAATAATTCACGAATTATCTATTCCACAGACGCGTAATAGGAATCTCTCAATTTTTTTTGCGTTTCAGAAATAAAAATAGTGTAACCATAATGTAATGATCTTCACTCAGTCCCATGAGATGCCATGGTGAGGTGCACATACGACGTCCGTATACCTATTACAACTATATGAAACCCGGATAGTTGTCACCGCGATATGTCCCTTTTGCGCAGAACGCCAAAAATTCACTGGGTTACTAGTGTTTTCATGGATGCATGCTCACACTAGCACATAAACCTACTCTTCCGTTGATATTGAAAAAAAATCATTGGAAGTTGAGATAATCGGTAGAATGCGTGAACGCACTTCAGCCCTCGAGGGACTCGATGAAAAGGGCATCTTACACAGGAAAACATAATATAGATGCTGGTAGTTTAGGGTCTACCCATAGACATCATTCTTCTCCCTAACCATGGAAATATCATATGGGCTTGCCCTCATGTAAGTGATCATCTTATAAGTTGCCTTCTCCATTTTTTTTTTGCACTCAACAATATTCTAGGCTTCATTTCATGTTGCAGGGAAGTTCGAGGAAAATTGCAGAAAAATGATTCCTGATATTAAAAAAATTATGATTAATCTACTTTATGTAAATTCTTCGATATCAACCGAAATTACTCATATTTCTTCACTCTCTCCCTCAATAAAGCCAAACAATTTTCCTTACCAGTTCGAAATAACTGACATTGGAAAATGGATGACTGTGCACGAAAAAGCAAGTACATAGCAGCTGACTCTTCTCGCACAGTCATATTCCCCTGATGAAAAAATCAAGTTTGTTTTGTACAAGTTTTTTTTTTTCCAACTACATTCTACCATAAAAGCTAACAAATATTAAAAAACATTTGCAGTGAATATAAATGTTTTTCCGAGTATACTAAACAAAATGAAAAAAAAATTCTACGTGAATACAACAGGAAAGCATACTGAGGAGTTGGAAAAATTGTAAAAGGAGATATGTCAATGCTGTCTGACTTATGTAACTTGTCTGGAAAATTACATTTTGAAGGGGTTAAGACTCCAGACGTCCACGTGTCGTCGGTAGGATCAGGATTCCATGGGTGTGCTGTGAGTAAAGGGCCATTCAGTTTCCCCAGTGTATATTGATACGAATGAATAAGTGAAAGGTATGAACGGCATTATTTTTGATCAGTAATTTTATTGCTTTTATTTTTACCAGATATCCTTCAGTTTTATTGCAAATTGATTGTGATCACAGAGTGAAAATAACCTCATGACCTTGAAAATAATGCGCCTTTTCCTATTTCTAGATTTGATTCTAATCGATATTTGATATAGACAGGATTATAGTCGAGACGAATAGGAATGATAGAGAAGCATTTTTCTTCTCTACAGTTGAGGAAACTTAGTGGCGTCAATTTTCGTAGGGAAAGACTTATTATAAACATTATTTTTTACACATGAACAAAGGGTGTTCATCAGAATAACCTCATGTAAATGAATGGGGATTCGATAGGGCGTTGTAACAGGGAATCATGTGCATGGCAGAAGGATTCGAGGGTCTTGCAACAGGCCCCAGCTGAGGCCATACAGCTGGACAAGCGAACTACGGGTTTACCCTCTTTATTAGAGGTCTGTGAGTATAATACATGGAAAGAACCTTCAAACTGCTGCATCAATGACACTGAAGAAACCAGTTCAGATATCTCCCAGTTACTACACTCACATTCTAGGTATTTTCAAGGCTTTTCGAATACTTATATGCATTACTGTGTAAACACACATCCATAGTATTGTATTGAGGGGATGAATACACATTGGTACATCCATACTTATGTTTTTGTAGTAACCACGAAACAACACAGAGACGTAACAAGTATCAAGGATTCAGGAGTATTAAGGAGATGGTTCGAGGGGATGTTGAGGAGGATTGTAAAGCTTGTAATGCGTGAACATATACGGTAACATGGTAATTTTTGAGTGGGGATACACAAAACTTGTGCTTTTTTTTCCAGTTAAGCAAAGAAATCATTTGGGGTGCTAAGTACTAGGATATCATAGGGATGGTAGAATTTATTTGCCACTGGGGTTGAACAAACCAGGGGGTATTGTATGACGAAGGGAGCACAAAAGTCTTTTCTGGGTAGTCGAAGCCTATTGTGTATTTTGTATAGTAAAATGGTATCGTGACGAAGCACTACCACGTCCTGAATTGGGAAATAGCTCGCATATGTTCGATACATGGCAGGAGAAAAAAAGGTAAAAATTATGGTTCCAGACTAATAAACGTGTAGTATGGCTGGAATATACACACTGAGGAAAAGAATGCCTTGCATGAAATAAGGTTCACTGGTAGCAAGTGATGTTAGTAATATTAGGATGTTTATTTAGCGAAAATCTGTAAAATTTACTTTTGCCAAATAAATTTGTTGGACAGAAGTTAATTTCTCTCTTAGCGTTTAAATCGTAATTTCTAATTATAATATTTTAAAGTACAATAATGATCTATTTTTGTGATGTGAAACCATAATTTTTTGGGTTTTGATAATTCTTGTTCCAAAATTGAGTTCAGATGTTAATAGTTCTGATTCTCGTAATTTTTTATTGACGAAAATTACAATAAGTGTGTCCCTCCAATAAGTTTTCGATTTTTTCCAATATCACACATATTCTTTCTAAAGAACCAACAATTGAATTTTTACGCTTCCGAGTTATATTTTGACATAAATTTTTTTTATCATTTTCAATGCTTCAAAATCTTAATTTTTCCGATTTCAGAAATATGATTTCTACGATCGTTCAATCGGTATTTTTACGGTTCCAGAACCATATCTTTCATAGCACTCTAATTCAACCTACATCTTACTTCATTTTTCCTATAATTTTTCATTCATTTATATCGTCACCTTAGAAAAAAGGGATTCAACTGCTATGCATGAATACAGCACTTACGCCACTTTGTTCCTAGGGTGACGATATATCATTATTCATTGAAACTTTCTACATAAATTGAAATATCTTCTAAAATACAACCCAGATAAAAATTATTTTCTGATTAGATACCTAAAAACTGCTAAAATCAGCATTCTGGCTTATCATCTTTTCATAGAATTTTTGTATAATTTTCCACTATCTCCTCTCTCTCTGCGTATGCATGTGCAGCTTCTTCAGAAGAATCTATAAATATTTGAATTGTAATTCAGCTAAAATACGCGCAGAAGCTTACAGCTTCGTTTCCTTTATGAAGAACGTTGATGACATTGGTCAGCAATGTGAACATGCCCGAGCATTTTTAAATTCCTTTCAAATTCTTTCGTAAAGATGTGATCTTCTCTGCCGTTTATTCTGCTTTAGTGAAAAAAAAAGTTTCATTGTACCAAATGCGTTCAACCGATCCTCAAAAACCACGTAATGGGACGAGCAAGATTATGAGGATATTTCTGGGAAGCCAGACGTATGAAAAAGAAAAGAAAGCTGGCGGTGCCTTTATACTTCAAATACTGCGAATGGCGTGGTGCACTTGTGTCGGCATTTGTTAATTTGTGATAATTCATCTAACTGACCCCCTTGTGTGTCATTATCAGTATGTCTTATCTCAGACATACTCTAATACCAAGCGTTTAAAAATAATGCTCGGTGGGGGAGGAATATAACATATATGACGCGCTTATAGTCTGAATTCAGTAGTCTCCAGTAGTTACTCAAAGTGTCATTACGATTTTTATAATTTCTCAGTCTTTGAACTCATTACGTCAATACTGTTTACAAGTTTGATGTATCAACTATTTATTGACAAAACTCTGAAGTCTCGACGTTATTATCACGAAATTCTCGAGACACTTGCGTCAATCGATTTTTTTTCTATTTTCATCACTATCATCGAGACTTATTGCATTCAATGTTTGTCGCATATATTTTTTGAAGCTGTGTAAGACAACAACTCTGTGATTATTCATCATTATTCTGCTGCAGTGCATCAGTTACAATGTAATGTGAAATTAGTATAATAAGTATAATAAGGAAATTAGTGTCATCTTTAGTGCTAATATACTGTAACGTGTGATTAATTTTATTTGTGATAAACTAAAAGAAAAATCAATAAATATTAAAAATGTTTCTCAACGAAACACTGCTCCTATTGACATATACAGCAAATATGATGGCAACACTGCCAAATGCAAGTGAGACCCTGAATCCTGAGGTCGAGGTTAAACTTCAGAATATCACGACCACGACCTTGTCACCAGAAGAGGAGGAGAATAAATTTGACTTCGAGGATGGTACGTATTCTAACGGATAATGTGAAAATCCCAGACAATGATAATGAACGATCTATGCCCTCTCTCATTTTTTTTTTCACACTCGAAACGAAATAATATTCAATCGATTAAACAAAATGCTAATCATATTCAGTCTCGGAGACACAACAAACCTTCGGAATTTCTGACGATAGGTTTCTTTATCATTCATCCTTTGATAACCTCTTGTGGTAGTGTTATTCTATGTGTATAATCGAATCATGACACGTGTCTGAGGGCTACGAGAAAAATTGATCGAGTTGAGGAATGTGAAAAAATACTTGCGTTAAGATGAATGTGTAATTAAGTGCACTCCTTTGCTTCAACAAAAAAATCTTTTTTTTTTTCGATTTCATGTTTTTGTTAGGATATGAGTGAAAATAATTGGATTTGGTTGACTGAAAAAATAATTCAATTAAGAATTTGTACCTGCACCTTTCTGCACTCGCCCCTCCCCTCCTTCTCCCTCCTCGCGTTCTTTTTTCAAATAGTTATGCACAAGATAAGAGAGACCGGGGCAAAATGGATCTGCGGGTTAGAATAATTCACGATTTTTTTTGAAAGTGAAGGAGTGTATGAAAAAATTTGAAAAAATTCACTTAAAGTTTCCACTTATTAGAGTATTTTTGTAAATTTTTTCGGATTTTTTCATGAAATACTTCACTTTAAAAAAAAATTCCTGGATCATGTTGCCAGGGGGGTCCATTTTGCCCCACTCTCCCCTAATTAATATCAAATGTCTAAACTGAGAGAAAAAAAAATTTGTCGAGCTGCTTTTCCACAGTGCTATTTTTCTATGACTTTCATTTTACATGTCTATATTCTCATTATTTCTCAGAATGGTTTATGTGGCGATGTTATCAACCATATGGTTGTTTCTACATTGGTGCACCGTGGTCAGGTGAAAATCGGCCTGTCTCTACATTTCCTGGACGACCGGACAGTGTGAATCCTCACTATTTGCTGTACACAAGAGAAAAAAGTGATACTTCGCATGAACTCCTTATAGACAATTCCGATAGTATTCTTAAGTCACCGCTAAAAAACAAAGTGAATACATACTTTATAATTCATGGGTACTTAGACAATGGAGACAAGTCCTGGGTTTTGGTGAGTACCAAATTGTTTCTGATATATATCATTGCAGATGAAATGAATGAAGAATTCATTTTTCAGAGGACGAAACATGAATTACTACTTCGAGAGAATTGCAATGTGATAGTTGTGAATTGGATTGGGGGTGCTGGACCCCCGTACCCACAGGCTGTAGCGAATACTCGTCTGGTTGGTGCTATGACAGCAAGATTGGCTTCACAGCTGATCGAAGTAGCCAGAGTACAGCCAAGACAAATCCATGCTATTGGTCACAGTCTTGGTGCTCATACCTGTGGCTACTTTGGATATCATCTGAGAGTACAATATGGACAGAAATTGGGAAGAATAACTGGTAAGTTAGCCTCATAACTATTCGATTTAGCAGTTGGGAAACTTGGGAAGGTGTTAAAAGAGCCTGAACAATTGTTAATGATAAAGTGATTCTTTTTAATGATTAACCTTAATCTATTGATTTACAGCTTCTTTGCACGTGTTCACTTATTCGCATACAGTACAGGTAGATTTTCACGCAAAAAGTCTATACACACGTCGATTAGTCACGTGACTAGAACCCCCACCAGGTGTGAGGTTCGCGGGACCGTTTGAATAATGAAATCGTTGACTTGATATAACCAACAATAACTCTAGAATTATTATTCTGATTATTATTGGTTCATTTCGAGTCACTATCTAGCTTCTATAGGGAGGCCTTTCAAGCTGTTGAAGTCAGCCTTTCTCCTGACAGCTTAGGGAAAATTATTAACCCAACTCTAAATACCCATTTTCACATGCTGTACGTAATTCGTTACGTAGGAGAAATACCTTCTCGAGGTTTTTCCGTGGATGTGTGGTGCAGTCTATAGCGTGCCTTTCGAGGCATGAAGCAGAAAGCACTGCGCAGTGAAGCTCCCTCTTCGGCGACGTCATTGAGGCAACAGTGATAGATTTTTCTGAGACGACCGAGAAGGGGCGAGGGGTGACTGTTAGAAAAAATGATTGTAAAAAAAATTACCCAACATCCTGTCAAATCCAATTCTGAATATCTATATTTCACATGCTGTGCGTCGTTCGTTGTTTTGGAGAGACACCTTCCCGAGGTGATCCATGAGTACGTTGTGTGGTCCGTACCATGCCTCAAGGCCTGGACATTTCCAAGGCAAAAAGAGCATGGATTTACTGGACATCATTTGAGAAATTCGTATTTGTACTTTTCATCATTTGGGGAATAGAATTTTTTTTTATCATTAGTGAAATGATGATAGAAAAAAAATCTCCATTAAAATCATGCAGGACATTCATATTCATGCTTTTCATCAATTTGAAAAGAACAACTAATTCATGAATAATAAAAATCTGTATCGCGTAACATTACGCGTCTAGTATGACATGAGCGAACAGTTTGAGAAAATTTCTCTAAACAAAATGAAACAAAAATGTCTTAATTTCATGTGAATATTCTTTTTTCATTGCGTAGGGATCAGGATGATCAAAAATTAAAGTATATTCTATTGACGAGGTCCAATCACTGCTCATATTAAATAAAAATGGAGGGAAAGGGTAAGATTAATAAATAAATATTATCGTTGTTGAATGCTATTTATTCACGACACAATTCATGGTGAAAGAAAAAGTTTCGTTACAGTTTCATCAGTTAGAGGGTGATCCCTCTCATGATATCAACATCAGTAGATTTCATTCAATGAATTCAGGAATAATTATCATCTCTAAGAATAAATACTTGCGATAATCTTCACTAACATCATGTGGGGGTGCAAGGAACTCTCAATCAATGCAAATCAGAAAATATATAATTTGAACAAGATGTTATTTTGGCCAAAAAAAATGAAGGCTGACCCCGTCTAAATTTTTGAAGCAAAATGGAAGTGTTTGAAAGTTGCGAATTTTCGGAGCTATATTGATAGAATTTTTCCCGGGCTATCACATGCGTTGATCAGAAATTAATCAGATGAATACTTTTCGAGATACAAGTAGATAGCCTAACTTCTAATGTTCAAAAATAGCATGTCTATAGTCATTTCCAAGGCAAATTTCTCGCTTTTTCCAAATGTGCTAATGAAAATTTGCGGGAGTCATCATTCGCAGAGATACGAATATATGGCTCAATTTTCAGTTCATGTAATTCTTGGATTTTTTCTTCAATAGAAAGCAGCGAACAAAAGTTTTTTAAACAAATTCCAACCCACTCTATTCCACAAAAATGTCAAATCCGTGCACCCATTCACCAAAATTAAAATTTAAAAAATAATCTCTCAAATAGCCCTCGTGTTTGGAAATTTATTGGGTATTTCCCTCAAGTTTACCCGCTCCACAACTTGTGCGTTCAGTTCGGCACGAAATCGCGCACATGCGAGCGATCGGAATTTTGTCACTGCCAAACTTCACGAAATTGTTGCTGAGCAACAAAGTTTTCAGGAAATATCCGATAATTTTGAAGCACACAGGGTATATTATTAGTGAAAATATTGAATCGGAAAAAAACAGTTTCTCTAAGACGAAGAGAAAATCAGCTTTCAAGAGTAATCGCCAAAATAATTCCGTCTCAACCGGTTCCATTGCGAGGTCGATTTAATCTCCGTATCCCCAAATTGAGTTTACTAGATTTTCGACACTTGGCCACTATTAACTCCATGAAAAATATGATAGTGCTGATTGATAGACCAAGTCCTAGCACTTGAAAAGCAAAAGTTAATTCATGGAGTTTGAGAGGTTTGTACTGAGGGGAAGACCACTCAGCTTTTCGTGCCTTATTTTCGGCCCTTTTTTGTTCATTTCCAAAAGTCCTCATCCAAAAGTTCTGTAAGCCAGATTCAAAAATTCTTGAAAACCTGTTTGAAATACAGTTTCGTAGTGGCCAATTTGGACGATTTATGAAAAATTCCGGATAGCTGAATACTGGTTTTTCAACAAAGTCCCAACTGAGGGCATCCGATACTAATCCATATTGTAGCTGTAGTAGTAAGCATGCATGATGAGCTCCATTCCGTGTGGACTTAATGCAGTTGATCAGATGGCGTCTTTTTATGTCACATTTCGGACATAAATCTCTCATAAGGTGGAAATTAGTAGGCTCAAAGTATATTTCATATCCCAATGCTACTAATTCCTCACCTGTTCGGGGAGGACTGACTCTCTCTGGTTTAATTAAAAATGTTACAATGAATCCCTGAAAAACTCCATTGGTGATAACGATAAAGATGAGTATTGTTGTAAAATAAATTCTGAATTTATGACTTCCATTAATCGTAGGAATTGCTTTATGAGTGAGAAGCCTTATGAGATTCAATAATGCTACGGAAAAACTACGGTTCTGTATCGTCAGTATTATTAGTAGAGTGCTCAGTGCTGTGGCAGCTACAATCACCACTGAGGAACTCCATGATTGACGAATCTTTGTCAATGTAGATACTTCTTGGCCTATTTCTTCTATCACAATATTGTCATGCCAAAATTGATTGGTAATAAGCAATTTTGTGTCTGGACCATAATGGTAAAATTGGAATGACATTTCAGCAGTGCCATCTTCAAAACGATTCAGCATCTCATGAGGATTTTTCGCTGTTTCTAAACGAGCGTTCACATCCCATGATAAGAATAAGCCACGTAATAGCACGTACGACGGCACACCTTTCAAATCCTCGTTGAGTACGCTAAAATACGTCCTCCTAGGAACTGAATATGAATAATTATCAGTTTCGATTATAACTGTAATTTCATATCCATCGAGAATTTTTGTTTTATCATAATGTAAATTCTCACAGACAATATCTGGAAAATAATCGATTCACTGTAATTTTGCGAGGAAAAATGGTTCGATATTTAAAGAGAAAACAGCGCAATGGCGACAATTTTACATATGTTACTTTCAGGCATAGGGTGTAGTAATTTCTTCAATTGGTGAAAAGTCACAAATAATTCATTACTCACTTGAATCGAACATTTGATGGAATATATGCAAATATTCTAGTTCTTCTCTCCTTTTCCATGGTGATGGCGCATAATTTGCTATCGGATTAAATGTATACAATGCTGTTTTATTGTTTGAGTCAGTACAGATGTATATGGAATTGAGGATATTCATCCTCCAAGTGATTATTAGCATGTCCATGAAATTTTCACATGTTCCCGCATTCTTTTCAATGATGAAGAATAAGGCCATGTGATCCCACCATCGTGTAGACTGCAAGAGGGTCAGATCGGATTGCAATTTTTTTGGCGAATCTTCGATTAAAATAATTTTATTTGCCGTATAGCTTATTTTCCCGAGAGGTGTTGTGTATTGAATCTCTTCATCCGAGTTATAAAATTCATTTACGCTGATAACCGGTAATTTGTCAATAGATTCCCTAAAATTTCCAATAACGACGATTGGATTGGACAAACTTTCATCTTCGTAACATGACTCGAGTATCATTTTCTGAAACATATAAAACAGTAATCAGCATGATGATTCTGAAACCAATTTCTTTAAAGTCCAAATTGCATTAAATTATTGCGTATTTCAGATTTGAATGAAGAAGTAATTGAGCGATTCCAAGTCAATCGCAAGTTTTTACGACGTTGGAACATAATTAGAATGGCGAATATTCGATGGATTATTGCATTGTAATTAGAAATTTCATTCACGGTAAATACTACAGCCTGAGACCAGACACAAGACTTGACTGATTGCTAAGGCCGGAACTTTGGAGTAAAATTTTTCCGAGTGTTGTTGCAAAGCCAAAAGGCCAACGATTGATTTGAGTTTTTCGACATGAAACGTCTCTGATTGGAAGAATCGTAGAATCAACAGTCATTTGCGTACACTGAGAGAACGATTCGTTAACAGTTAACTCACGGATTGAGTTGAACTGGAAAACTTCACCCGGTTGAGCCAAAATCGTATTTTTTCATATTTAGCAAATATTATGTGTCCTCAAATACATGAGCCGGTTGACCCAACAGCGTATTAGTTAACTGTTAACTAATACGCATTTGAGGCGTCGTGCGCCACTTGACCGATGAATTCTCAAATTTTCCGTCTGAACGTTTTTCTCCTCGTGTTTTAGTGAAATAAATTAGTGAAATCAATTGAAATTCAGAGAAGAAAATTATTCCATAACAGTTGAATAGAAACTGCTTTTTGTATTTCGAACTAACCTCGAAAAATGAGGAAAACGTAGCAATTTTTGCGAATTACGAATCAGAATTCCGGTAGAATTCCTTTATCTCGCTTAGCTTTCGAGACATTTGAACAATAATTCATAAACATGAGTCTATTTGTCCAGTGCCACCTTTTTCCTAAGGTAAATTTCCTTCCTTTATTTGACGATTGTGGAGATTTTCCTTTATTTTCTCATTTTGGAGTTCTTTTTTTCTTATATCTTGACAAATTTTTTTTCCGAAAACGATCAATTTCGAATGATAATATAATAATATAAATAATATAAACACATAAATATATGAAAATAAATTCTATACTTTTCACTAAAATTAATTCCTCTCGATCGATAGCTTCGTTAATTATAAATAAATCTGAATTTCAGTCAGCTAACCATTATTTTGAGACAACACATCATTAGTTAACTATTAACTAATGGTCCATTTGTCTCAACAGAAGCCCCCTGAACGAGCCATTCGTTAACTATTAACGAATATTAGTTTGGTTGCCATCCCAACTAATATTAGTTAACAGTTAACGAGGCTCGTTACAGCCAAACGAATCGTTCTCTCAGTGTAACGAGCGAAATACTTTTTTGAGTAGGATTTTCGTTTCTCGTAGGCAAAAACGAGAGCTATTGATCGAAGAAGTGTATGACGGTGATTGCCATATCCCAAGGAGGAATCCACGATAGGAATTCTCATTTTCCACCTCATCCTCAGAGTAGGATTCGAATGTCGATTCACTCTTCTCATGAATGAATCAATTTTGAAAATGACACAATTATAGAACTCATATATAAAATGCTAGGGAAACTCTGAGTCAATTTTTCTCGGCTATATTTGAATATTGTGTTCTAGTATTTTACCATTATTGGACCACATGGTGTACTATCTTGGCGCCAAAGATAATCAAAATCGTTTTTCCCAAAGCCGTAGCCTTTCCTCGTAAGAAGAAAGAAAATCCAATCCAAAATTTTTTTTTTATTGCAGTCTACAATATATCTCATTAATTGAGACAAGTTCAAAATTCATTTTACTTGTTTTTGCTTCCGAATGGAAGCTATGTAATCGTAATTTTTTGCGATTTTGAGATTCTACCATAATATGATTGCAAATGACCCAGAACATCAAGAACCACCGTTTTTGGAAAATGTTTGTACGTGAGTGTGTGGGTATGTGTGTGTGATGACGCATTCCCCGATTTACTTTAAAACGGAACTAGCTAGCGATCTGAAAATTCGACAGTATGTTTGCTATGTGTGCTCCAAGTGCTCACCAAAATTTTTGCTGAATTGACCCGATAGTTCCTAAAAAAAATGAGAATATCGAAAAATCGTTTTTTCGTCTCTTCTCGATGGAAAACAAAATCTCAATGTCCATTCCCAGCAAGGAGATGCGTGCTCACGAGCTGCATCTTCAACCCACGGGGTGGTGGGAGCTCAGATTTTTGGTTTATTCAGTATAAGGCTTTTGAGAAATTTTTGGTAAAAATCTTGTACCTCCATAACTCAATGAATAATTGAGCTGGAGACCTCAAATTTCGAGAGTTCGCACATCTGATGAGCACAAAGTTTGGTATTGAAACTGAGCGAAATCGGTGTAGTAGTTTTTTAGATTTGAGCATAGAAAAAGCCAAAAAAAGCAGGCTAGATCTCCGACACTATTCGATCAATTATCTTAGAGTTCAGCTCAGAAGAAGATCCTTATTATGCATAATTTGTATTATAAGTTCCAGATTTCATATAGGATTTATTTTAGGAAACTATTCACAAAATCGATATTTTAATAAATCTGTATTTTTTGAATTTTTTCATGAGAACACGAATATATCTGAATTAATCGTCTGAAAGTACACAATTTTTCCTATGAAATCTGACAGTCAAAATTGTGATAAAAGTCTCTCGATGCACGACGTTCTATCCTTGAATTTTGAAATTTCAGCAGAGGGCTGCTAAATTGATTTAGAAAGGGTTTTACTTGCTGATGATAGGACTCTTCTTACATTTCCAATTTATATATTGCTATAAATGAAAATTCATTAGGAATTATAATGTTCTCCATGTTATTGTAGATAGCAATTAATTAGTCACAGAACTCCATTCGGAAGCGTTGTGCCAGTCTCATGGCAGAATAATAAATATCGCATGAATAGTGGGATTGTTAAATTACACACAAGTAGTGAGACTTCTGCTTGTTTCTCTATGCAACGCTACGCACAGAGGAACGTGAGGCAGAGCATATTGACCTGCAGGACTAGATATCACGGGAGCTATGGGAACCACTTTCTATGTGCCCTCGAGAGTGATCTTATACTGACCGCCACCTCAAATTATTGGGGGAACATGTTGCAATGAAGGCAGCCTTAAGGGTGCAAAACAGTGGATACTGGAAGAGCTAGAGTGAGGGGCATGCGTCTACACTTGAATAAGATGGGCATCTACGAGAGCTCATACGGATGGGCAGCCGATCTCGTCCAGCCTACTAAACATCATAAGTGTAGTCACTTTGAGCGGGCAGAAATGGAATCTGCTGCGACATTCAAACACTGCTGAGGGAGTTGAAGAGGAAAAGGTTCGTTTCAGCAGTGACCGAAAAGTGCACGAAGCTGCTAACTTTAATTGCAGCGAGCAACGTGCTCAAAGTGCTACGGATACCAAAACATTGAGGCATCCAGGGAATTGGAAAAGCTTAAGAACTAGCACAGACTTGGTCACTTCGACCAGAAGTGAACTGAGCTCATAGTGAGCCATGGATAGACTCAACCAAACCTGGATTCCAGCCAGGATAGTTTCCCCTGCTCCAATTGAACATTCCGTTTTATCCCCACCTGTGTCGGCAGGAATTTTGGAAATGGAATTGGTGTTTTGAACGGAATAATCATCACATTTTGAGATATTTCGTTTAATCCAAATCCCATTCAGAGGATGAGTTCGGAAGATGGGATTTTTTCCTATCGGGGATTCCTCTTCAAGATATAGCAATCACCGTCATACACTTTCTACATCAATAGACCTAATTTCTGACAAAAAAAAAATGAAAGTCTAATTCGATTCATTCCATTTACTACGCGAATGACTGTTGATTGCATGATATTTTAAATCAGGGATGTCTCATGCTTGAAAACTTATGCCGATCGTTGGCCGCATCTCTCAAGTGTCTAGTCAACGGATCGCGCTGAGTGGGAATGATCTCAACGCTTTGTTAAGATTCCGTGGAAATTATTATTTTCAAATAATCATCGATTTTATACTCATTCTGCAGGTCTGTCTTATTCTGAAATTCAAATCGATCGTCATACCATTCGCATATTCGAACTAAGTCAGATATCATTTGTTTTGATAGTTTCCGCCTGTCAAAAAAGTGTTCGGTAAATTTGGACGTATTCTTTCATGCCTTTCGTCTTTGCAACAATACTCGAAAAATTTCTACGCCAAAGTTCCAACCCTATTGATTACTCAGTACTGGAAAGATATTTCTTCAAATTAAATACGAACCATTATCTTATGATTAACAATAGACTCATTCGGTTTCCATGGCTTGTGTGATCCTTCTATTCTCGTCATCCAAAGAAGAAATAGCCACCACTTGAGTGATGATATCTGCATCGTCACTTCAAGAATTTTTTGTGAAGGTGTCTTCGGCGCTCATTCTCGCAATGATACTGAAGTTATTTACACTTTCACATCAGTTATATTGCCGGTTAAACTTATTGATCGATATAAAACATGACGTGTTTTCGGAAAAAAGTGTAGTATGAGCTATGTTATCAGTTTTATATCGGAATACATTAGGCACATCGTGCAAAGCATCAGGCAGATATGCATCGTTTTTTCCAGCTATAGACTAATGGAATTTTCGATTTCTTATCATTCATACTTCCATCCGAATTATGAAGAAGAGACATGACGTGTCTTACATACAATTTCTGCATTTTTTCCTTGATTATTTTTTCCATCCAAATTTCGACCAATAGAATTGCACTATTCGACGAAACAATATAACGCCTACGCGATATTTCACTGGAAATTTTTGGAAATTCCACTGGAAATTTTTCATGTTGCCTATATAATGTGACAGATTTAAATAAAATCTAAATTTTGAATTTCTAACTGAGAATTTGTCTCATGGTGCAATTCTATTGGCCCAAATTTGGATGAAAAAATAATCCCCCGAATACCACTCGAGCTTCAAAATTAATCGGGTAATTTTAAAGCTCTTGTGGTATTACATGTGATAATTCATAAAGAAATATTCATGTTAAATACAATGAAGGGCACAGGCTATTTTGGCTAAGAGATTGATTATATCTGGTTTTGACCAGACTCAACTCATCCTTATAAGACTATATATGTTTTCATTTAGAAGTGTCAAAATGACATTACTAAATTTGTGAGGCATTTTCGATGTAGGAATTTGTATTTTGAATACGTGGAAAAAAATTGGATATTTCGTCGAAGCATGATGGAGTTATCAGAGTAATTTTGGAAAATGTGACTTATTGATCTTCAAACGCGTTAAATGGAAAATCGTCGTATCGGTGACGCACTTGCGACGCATCAATGATGCACTTGCGGCGCATCAACGATGCATCAGCGACAGAAACTCACATTTGCTGAAATTCTGCTAGAAGTTTTTTTCCTTCCTCACGCAGGATATCCAATTCCTCATTCCATGTGCTCAAAATACAAATTCTCACTTCAAAAATGTCACACACATTCAGAAATGTCACTTAGACATTTCTAAATGGAAACATATATAATATTATATGGCTAAGTTCAGTCTGGTCAAAACCGAGATCGAACTCCCCGGCCTCAGTCATTAAAACCTAATGGATAGGTATAGATTCAGCTATATATTGAGCTAATGGAATATATATCAAACAGTTGAATCGAAAAAAGCCCCAGGTGATTTACACCTTTCCCATTTGACTTTGAAACCACGTAGCAGGCATGATAGCATCGAAATAACATTGTTGCATAGAAAATGTAGTAGAAAATTTAAAAAAAAATGTGAAATACAATTTTATGCATGTTGATAATAAAACGGAATGGATTATAAATACACGGAGAGAAATTTCGGTAAATGATGAGGTTCACTCTGCCAAAAATATTAAAAATTTAAATGATTTTACCAAATTTTTTGAATTGACTTGAAGTGTTTTGATGTAGTAGAGATCAGTGGCATTATTTCGAGGCGAGCAGACAAAATCCTAATCAAATTTTTACCAAAAACAACGAACTTTTGTTGGACTGGTCAATAACCAATTAAAAAAAAAACAACAATTAAATGAAATTGAGATTATCACCACGTTTTGCGTAACCCAAGGCCACGACGGGGACGTAGTGGTGCATAGGCCTCAAGAAAACCTATCACGACCTATCCTATGCGACACTCGGGATTTTGATGAAGAAATTTATTGACTCAAACACCGCTCACCTTCATTGAGCATTAAAAATTTTAATTTTTCAACTTATTAAGAAAACAAGTACATAAAGCATTAAAATGCGTAGTTTTTCCTCTAGTTAATAACTTGTACACATCGCGTGGAACAATATCAATCAAAAAATACCTCATACCAATTGAAACGAAAAAAAACCTCAATAAATTTAATACGGATTAAATGAAATTTCGAAATACTCATCTGAAATTTGGATTTTCAAAAAAAAACATTCGCAGTGGTGGCAACTAACTTTCATTACAAAACGCACAGTTTTGATGTTTCACTGCAGAGAACCAAAATCGTCCTGGTCTAGAAAAGGCTCATTTGGTTGAATTACCAAATTTGCCGTTTTCTTAAGACCATTGGTCTCTGTTTATCATTGTGTTTTCACACCAACTGTCTTTGTCAGGAAGAAATCGATTATTTCACGACTGCCTCACCTCTCATCATGCCCCCTCTCCCACACTCAATCAAATCAATGAACTCTACTCTCTTTTAAATTGAATATTTTTCTATATTACTCTAAAATAAAATTTGATTAAGCAAGAATGTTATATTCATTGAGTTGTTGAACACAATGAATAAAATTCAAGTTTTTTGACTCGAAATTCACAACTCCACTTATTTTGTAAAAAAATTTTTTGTAATCATAATTTTCAGGAATCAAACTCAATGCGAGCCTAGAATAGGCGCACTGAACATGACGGATGAAAAAAATTGCAAAGAAAACGTTCAAAACACTCATTTTCAGTTGGCAGAGCTATACTGCCCATTTACCGAAATTTCTCTGGAAAATCATTATGCTCAGTGACATAATGTGGATGCAAAATACAGGCCGGGGGTATTTCATGAGTCTACTAATGGAAAAGATGTCCTTTTGTCAGGAATTAATGCATGGGCCGATTCACTTTTTAGGAAAGAGTCTCACATTAATTGTGAAGCGGCACCATGAAAATATCAGCCAATGCCTTTCTCCTTGGCAATTGAAGGAAAATTCTCCATCCATCCAATGACAATTTCTCCTGGCACTC
Organism: Aleiodes leptofemur; assembly: GCA_963942555.1. NCBI lineage: Eukaryota > Metazoa > Arthropoda > Insecta > Hymenoptera > Braconidae > Aleiodes > Aleiodes leptofemur. The sequence continues at coordinate 13,392,403 of OZ012616.1, read as the reverse complement.
AGAAATTTTAGGAAGCCACTCAGAATTTTTACACGTTTACTTCCGAATTTTTCTCATGCCAGCCTCATAATGTGGTAGACGAAGGGGCATAGTCGGATACCTTCGACTGTTTTCGGTACATGAGCCATTGGTCATTTCACACTTGGCTTTGGATTGAAATATCTCGGAAACTATTCGAAATTTATCGAGACATGCTGTGAATGAAATTTAGAGGGAAGATTAACGAAGAAAATAAGCAAAATGCCGTTTTCCTACGACGAGCAGTTTCCAAGATATCAATTTTTTAATGAGTAGTTCAGGAACAATGGACGAAGCCCGATAGCAAATAAATGGGTGCTCGGGTGTTTTTTCTGAATTTTTTATTAAAAAATTAATATCTTAATAACTACGAGTCGTAGAAAAACGGAGTTTTGCTTATTTTATTCGTTAATCTTTCCTCTAAATTTCATTCACAGCATGTCTCGATAACTTTTGAGTAATTTTTGAGATATTTCAATCCAAAGCCAAGTATGAAATGGCTATTTTTTTAAAGAAATAAACAGCAAAAATTATGATATGGAGCATGGGAATTTTTTCGGCCGTGTTTCATGAAAAATCCTCCTTTGAATGACAATTTCTCCGGTCAGAAGCAAATTGCATCCCGTTTATGGAACGACATGGTGATTTTTCAAAAAATCATTTAGAAAAATTCTTATATTTTTCTCTCCGTGTATAGGGAGGTCTTTCAAGCTGTTGAAGTCAGCCTTTCTCCTGACAGCTTAGGGAAAATTATTAGCCCAACTCTAAATACTCATTTTCACATGCTGTCCGTACGTCGTTACGTAGGAGACATACCTTCTCGAGGTTTTTTCGTGGGTGTGTGGTGCGGTCTGTAGCATGCCTTTCGAGGCATGAAGCAGAAAGCACTACACAGTGAAGCTCCTTCTTCGTGACGTCATTGAGGCAACAGTGATAGATTTTTCTGAGACGACCGAGAAGGGGCGAGGGGTGGCTGTTAGAAAGAATGATTGTAGAAAAATTATCATGCCTCGTGCAGGTTCTGCCCATGAAAGTATACACGCAGTGAGAAGTGAATGTAACTTCTATGGGAAGCCAGCATCCTGTCAAATCCAATTCTAAATATCTATATTTCACATGCTGTGCGTCGTTCTTTGTCTTGGAAAGACACCTTCCCGAGGTAATCCATGAGTACGTTGTGTGTCCCGTACCATGCCTTATTAACTCGATCGAGCTAACGGTGATGGATTTTTCTGAGACGACCTAAGGTGGTGGTGGCTGTTAGAGAGCATGATGAAAAGCACCCTGCCTTGTGCAGGCCCTATACATAACCATAAGGTTTACGAGCAGTAAGAATTAGCTGTAACATCTATGGTCATAAGTGACTAGTCTAACTTGGTATGCACTCTAAATCTTCCTGTAAATTCAGGTTCATTCTCGTTCCCATGAAAAAGTATAGAAAATCGAAATTTATTGGAAAAATCACTTTTTTACCAGTTTGATGGAATCATTCCCTCGAAAAAATTTGAATTTTATAGCACAACTGAAGCATAGTTGAGTCCTTCTTTTAAGCTGAATTTCAAAACAATTGATTGAATAGTCCGGGAGATATAGCTTTTTCGAATCGTTCTATGCAAATATTTCAAAAACTACTGGACCGACTCCGTCCAGATTTAATGCTAAAATTTGTGCTCATCAGATATATGAACTCTCTAGTTCAAATAATAATGAAGTTATGGAGGTAACAAGTTTTCTAAAAAAAATTGCTCGAAAGCTGTGTACTAAATGAACGAAGAATTCGAGCACCTGCCACCTCGGGGGTTAAAGATACATCTCACAAGTGCGAATCTCCTCGCTGAGAATGGATGCTGAGATTCAATTTTTCATGGAAAAAAGTCGAAAAAACAATTTTATGAGATTTTCATTTTTCTTAGGAACTATTGGGCCACTTCAGCTAAAATTTAGATGAACACTTAGGGCCCACATAGCAAACATACTGTCAAATTTTTTGATTGCTAGCTAGCACTCCCGAGTCGAAAAATTGCGTTGGTTTTTAGTCTGAAACACGTGAAAATCATCGGGAAAAAGTCTAAAAATTGCATTCTACGAACTAAAACCGACCAACCGAAAATGACCAAGTCGGTTTCAAGTCCATCTCAATTGACCGATGAGTTCGTCGTCTCCACTGACTTTCAAGGGAAGACGAAATACCGACGAAAACAAGAGTCTCTGGGTGCTGGAATTTTTCTAAGTTCTTCACAAACTTAGGAAAATTTCGTCACTGCGGATTTTTCTCCTAAGTCCTTCAAGCTTGTCCAATTTTAGGTCAATTTTTTCAAAGTCCAAATTGACTTATTTCTTTTTTTCCTTCGGATTTTCAGGAAAGTAGAACATTGTTACACAGAATTAATATCTCACACTGAATGGAAAAGATCATAACACTTCAGCGATTAATATTCCGTATATCCTATAACGAATTCATTTCTCAAATTGATTGAAATATATGAATATGTTAGCGACAGGATCATCAGTATGAGAAAGAGAGAGAATGAGTGTGAGTGTGAATGCGAATGTGTGCGTAATCGCGAATGTGTTTATTGAGTACCCGGACAGATCCTGACAAAGAGCTAGTTGAGTAGTAATTAAAATAAAAGAAAAAAAAAGAGAAAAATTCTGTGTCTAACAAATAGTATATTCTCAATCCAATTCAATTGATCTCAGCTCTGTTATAGAGAGTTCATTGAAGATAGTGAAGATTTTCCCTGATTGTCATTTCTATAATTTAAATTATATTTCATATCAATTTACAATAAACAGTAAAAAGGAGATGAAAAATTATTGAATAAATTTGAAGCAGTGGAAAAAATGGGTATTTCCAAAATAGTAATGAATCCCCTTTCCCCTTGTTCGAGTACGCCTGAGTAATAAAACAACACATGTTGCCTCCGGTAGGCTTTGTTATTCTGATCTCTCTCTCTCTCTCTCCCACAATTTTTTTCGAGTAGCTCGCTGAATGTTCCTTGCTCTTTCTCTGTTACTCTTCAGCTTTCTGTTGAAATTCGAAGAAAAATTTCTTCAGTTCAACGTCAACCACTGGTGGACGTACCTCTTCTTGAGGTTCCAAGTGATATTCAGTGACGCGCAGAGTTTTCAGAATTATTTGCGATTTTGGCATACGTATATTTGAATGAAGCTTTATTGTTATTATTTATAGTTCAATCATCAGTTTTTTAAATGTTATTGTCTTTTAAATATTTCAAGTGTAAGTGTTTTAGGTGAAAATGATCAACTATTCATTTACAATAATATAAGCTCATTTAGATCGATGGTTTGCTATATATTAATGTTATGGAATTTCTTAATATTATTGCGTTTTAAGTATTTCAAATGTAAATGCTTCACGTGAAAATGTGAATCAAGTATCATTTCTAAAGGTGTAAGCCTATTTTGATTACTATGTTCTGATATGTATGCATAAGGAATTTTTCACAAATAAAACAAATGAAAAGCAATATATGAATCTAATTCCCGAACGCACAATTAAATTCGTTCGTTCCATCCGATTTTTTGAAATTTAATTGAAAAAATTTAGGCCAAAAACCGATGAATCCGATTGGAATGGTGACTAAATACCGACGAAACTCCTGAAAACTCGTCGAAAATAGCATCGGTTTGTGTCCTTAAAGTTGCATTCCCAGGTCTACAACCGACTTGAAATCCAGACTGAAAACCGATGAATTCACGAAGTTAGTCTAAGACTAAATTTTTCGACTCGGGCTGTTTCAGAGTAACGTGAGAAATGCGTCATCACACACATACTGTCATTCTTTATAAATGGCAATTCTCGACGTTTCGGGTCATTTGCATTCATATTATCATGAAATCTAAGAATAAAAAAAAAGCACGATTATATAACTTCCACTCGGAAGCAAAAAGAGCATTAATTGATTGGACATCATTTGAGGCATTCGTATTTGTACTTTTTATCATTCGGGGAATACAATTTCCTTCATCATTAGTGAAATGATGATAGAAACAAAAATCTCCATTGAAATCGTGCGGAAAATTCATATTCATGCTTTTCATCAATTTGAAAAGAACAACTAATTCATGAATAATAAAAATCTGTGTCGCGTAACATTGCGCGTCTAGTATGACATGAGCGAACAGTTCGAGAAAATTTCTCTCAACGAAATGAAACAAAAATGTCTTAATTTCATGCAAACATTCTTGTTTTATTGCGTTGAGATCAAGATGGTCAAAAATTGAAGTATATTTTTTTGAAGAGGTCCAATCACTGCTCATATTAAATGAAAATAGAGGAAAAGGATAAGATTAATAAATAAACATTATCTTTGTTGAATGCTATTTATTCACGAATATGGTGGAAGAAAAAGTTTCGTTACAGTTTCATCAGTTAGAGGGTGATCTCTCTCATGATATCATCATCAGTAGATTTGATTCAAAGAATCCAGGAATAATTATCATCTCTAAGAATAAATACTTGCAATAATCTTCACTAACATCATGTGGGGGTGCAGGGAATTCCCAGTCAATGCAAATCGGAAAATATATAATTTGAAATAACTGTTATTTTGCCAAAAGAAATGAAGGCTGACCCCGTCTAAGTTTATCCGGTAAAATAAAAGTGCTTGAACATTGAAAATTTTCGGAGCTACATCGATAGAATTTTTCCCGGGCTATCACATGCGTTGGTCAGAAATCGATCAGATGAATACTTTTTGAGATACAAGTAGATAGCCTAACTTCTAATGTTCAAAAATATCATGTCTTTTTGTCAAAAGGCCATTTCCAACTATTGCATGTCTATAGTCATTTCCAAGGCAAATTTATCGTTTTTTTCAAGTGTGCTCATGAAAATTTGCGGAAGTCATCATTCGCAGAAATGCGAATATATAGCTCAATTTTCAGTTCATGTAATTCTTGGATTTATTCTTCAATAGAAAGCAGCAAACAAAAGTTTTTTAAACAAATTCCAACCCACTTTATTCCACAAAAATGTCAAATCCGTGCACCCATTCACAAAAATTAGAATTTAAAAAATAATCCCTCAAATAGCCCTCGTGTTTGGAAATTTATTGGGTATTTCCCTCAAGTTTACCCGCTCCACAACTTGCGCGTTCAGTTCGGCACAGAATCGCGCACACGCGAGCGATCGGGATTTTGTTACTGCCAAACTTCACGCAATTGTTGCTGAGCAACAAAGTTTTCAGGAAATATCCGATAATTTTGAAGCACACAGGGTATATTATTAGTGAAAATATTGAATCGGAAAAAAACAGTTTCTCTAAGACGAAGAGAAAATCAGCTTTTAAGAGTAATCGCCAAAAGAATTCCGTCTTAACCGGTTCCATTGCGAGGTCGATTTAATCTCCGTATCCCCAAATTGAGTTTACTAGATTTTCGACACTTGGCTACTATTAACTCCATGAAAAATATGATAGTGCTGATTGATAGACCAAGTCCTAGCACTCGAAAAGCAAAAGTTAATTCACGGAGTTTGAGAGGTTTGTACTGAGGGGAAGACCGCTCAGCTTTTCGTGCCTTATTTTCGGACCTTTTTTGTTCAATTCCAAAAGTCCTCATCCAAAAGTTCTGTAAGCCAGATTCAAAAATTCTTGAAAACCTTTTTGAAATACAGTTTCGTAGTGGCCAATTTGGACGATTTATGAAAAATTGCGGATGGCTGGATACTGGTTTCTCAACAAAGTCCAAATTGGGTGCATCCGATATTGATCTATATGCCAGGTGTCGTAGTAAGCATGCATGATGAGCTTCATTCCGCGTGGACTTAATGCAGTTGATCAGATAGTTTTTTCCTATGTCACATTTCGGACATAAATCTCTCATAAGGTGGAAATTAGTACGCTCAAAGTGTATTTCAAATCCCAATTCTACAAATTCCTCATCTGTTCGGGGAGGACTGACTCTCTCTGGTTTAATTAAAAATGTTACAATGAATCCCTGAAAAACTCCATTGGTGATAACGATAAAGATGAGTATTGTTGTAAAATAAATTCTGAATTTATGACTTCCGTTAATCGTTGGAATTGCTTTATGAGTGAGAAGCCTTATGAGATCCAATACTGCTAGGGGAAAACTACGGTTCTGTATCGTCAGTATTATTAATAGTGTACTCAGTGCTGTGGCAGCTACAATCACCACTGAGGAACTCCATGATTGACGGATCTTTGTCAATGTAGATACTTCTTGGCCTATTTCCTCTATCACAATACTTTCGATCCAAAAATGACTGGTAATAAGCAATTTTGTGTCCGGACGATAACTAAATAATTTGAATGACATTTCAGCAGTGCCATCTTCCAAACGATTCAGCATCTCATGAGGATTTTTCGCTGTTTCTAAACGAGCGTTTACATCCCATGATGTGAATAAGCCACGTAACAGTACGTACGATGGCCAACTTTTCAAATCCTCATTGAGTACGCTAAAATACGTCCTCCGAGGAACTGAATATGGGAGATAAGCAGTGTCGATTATAACTGTGATTTCATATCCATCGAGAATTTTCGTTTTATCATAATGTAAATTCTCACAGACAATATCTGGAAAATAATCGGTTCACTGTAATTTTACGAGGAAAAATGTTTCGATATTTAAAGAGAAAACAGCGCAATGGCAACAATTTAACATATGTTACTTTCAGGCATAGGGTGTAGTAATTTCTTTAAGGTTTTAGCTATTTGCACACTACACTCAAAACTACTCCAGAAAAAATATTGGATAGTCCTGCACCGGGAGTCGAACCCAGGATCTTCCGATGTCGCGTCGGGCGCTCTACCGATGAAGCCATCCAGTGCTATGCCAATTTCCATTCGAATTGCTTTGATAAGTCGCTCACTCAGTATATACCCCCTCCACTGCACATCACGCAGTAATTTAAATTGAATTTTAATAATAATTTTGGTATATTATATTATACTGTTGCGTGACTATTATATGCAGTGTGCAAATAGCCTGAACCTTTCTTTAAATGGTGAAAAGTCAAAAATAATTCATTACTCACTTGAATCGAACATTTGATGGAATATATGCAAATATTCTAGTTCTTCTCTCCTTTTCCATGGTGATGGCGCATAATTTGCTATCGGATTGAATGTATACAATGCTGTTTTATTGGTTGAGTCAGTACAAATGTATATGGAATTGAGGATATTCATCCTCCAAGTGATTATTAGCATGTCCATGAAATTTTCACATGTTCCCGCATTCTTTTCAATGATGAAGAATAAGGCCATGTGATCCCACCATCGCGTAGACTGCATGAGGGTCAGATCGGATTGCAATTTTTTTGGCGAATCTTCGATTAAAATAATTTTATTCGCCACATAGCTTATTTTCCCAAGAGGTGTTGTGTATTGAATCTCTTCATCCGAGTTATAAAATTCATTTACGCTGATAACAGGTAATTTGTCAATAGATTCCCTAAAATTTCCAATAACGACGATTGGATTGGACAAACTTTCGTCTTCGTAGCATGACTCGAGTATCATTTTCTGAAACATATAAAATAGTAATCAGCATGATGATTCTGAAACCAATTTCTTTAAAGTCCAAATTGCATTAAATTATTGCGTATTTCAGATTTGAATGAAGAAGTAATTGAGCGATTCCAAGTGAATCGCAAGTTTTTACGACGTTGGAACATAATTAGAATGGCGAATATTCGATGGATTATTGCATTGTAATTAGAAATTTCATTCACGGTAAATACTACGGCCTGAGACCAGACACAAGGCTTGACTGATTGCTAAGGCCGGAACTTTGGAGTAAAATTTTTCCGAGTGTTGTTGCAAAGCCAAAAGGCCAACGATTGATTTGAGTTTTTCGACATGAAACGTCTTTGATTGGAAGAATCGTAGAATCAACAGTCATTTGCGTAACGAGCGAAATACTTTTTTGAGTAGGATTTTCGTTTTTCTCAGGCAAAAACGAGAGTAATTGATCGAGGAAGTGTATGACGGTGATTGCCATATCTCACGGAGGAATCCACGATAGGAATTCTCATTTTCCACCTCATCCTCAGAGTAGGATTCGAATGTTGATTCACTCTTCTCATGAATGAATCAATTTTGAAGATGACACAATTATAGAACTCATATATAAAATGCTAGGGAAACTCTGAGTCAATTTTTCTCGGCTATATTTGAATATTGTGTTCTAGTATTTTACCATTATTGGACCACATGGTGTACTATTTTACCGCCAAAGATACTCAAAATCGGTTTTCCCAAAGCTGTAGCCTTTCCTCGTAAGAAGAAAGAAAATCCAATCCAAAAAGTTTTTTTTATTGCAGTCTACAATATATCTCATTAATTGAGAGAAGTTCAAAATTCATTTTACTTGTTTTTGCTCCCGAATGGAAGCTATGTAATCGTAATTTTTTGCGATTTTGAGATTCTACCATAATATGATTGCAAATGACCCAGAACATCAAGAACCACCGTTTTTGGAAAATGTTTGTACGTGAGTGTGTGGGTATGTGTGTGTGATGACGCATTTCCCGATTTACTTTAAAACGGCACTAGCAAGCGATCTGAAAATTCGACAGTATGTTTGCTATGTGTGCTCCAAGTGCTCACCAAAATTTTTGCTGAATCGATCCGATAGTTTCTAAGAGAAATGAAAATATCGAAAAATGGTTTTTTCGTCTCTTCTCGATGGAAAACAAAATCTCAGTGTCCATTCCCAGCAAGGAGATGCGTGCTCACGAGCTGCATCTTCAACCCGCGGGGCGGTGGGAGCTCAGATTTTTGGTTTATTCAGTATAAGGCTTTTGAGAAATTTTTTGTAAAAATCTTGGACCTCCATAACTCAATGAATAATTGAGCTAGAGACCTCAAATTTTGAGAGTTCATACATCTGATGAGCACAAAGTTTGGTATTGAAACTGAGCGAAATCGGTGTAGTAGTTTTTTAGATTTGAGCATAGAAAAAGCCAAAAAAAGCAGGCTAGATCTCCGACACTATTCGATCAATTATCTTAGAGTTCAGCTCAAAAGAAGATCCTTATTATGCATAATTTGTACTATAAGTTCCAGATTTCGTAAAGGATTAATTTTAGGAAACTATTCACAAAATCGATGTTTTAATAAATCTGTATTTTTTGAATTTTTTCATGAGAACGCGAATGTATCTGAATTAATCGTCTGAAAGTACACAATTTTTTCTATGAAATCTGACAGTCAAAATCGTGATAAAAGTCTCTCGATGCACGACGTTCTATCCTTGAATTTTGAAATTTCAGCAGAGGGCTGCTAAATTGATTTAGAAAGGGTTTTACTTGCTGATGATAGGACTCTTCTTACATTTCCAATTTATATATTGCTATAAATGAAAATTCATTAGGAATTATAATGTTCTCCATGTTATTGTAGATAGCAATTAATTAGTCACAGAACTCCATTCGGAAGCGTTGTGCCAGTCTCATGGCAGAATAATAAATATCGCATGAATAGTGGGATTGTTAAATTACACACAAGTAGTGAGACTTCTGCTTGTTTCTCTATGCAACGCTACGCACAGAGGAACGTGAGGCAGAGCATATTGACCTGCAGGACTAGATATCACGGGAGCTATGGGAACCACTTTCTATGTGCCCTCAAGAGTGATCTTATACTGACCGCCACCTCAAATTATTGGGGGAACATGTTGCAATGAAGGCAGCCTTAAGGGTGCAAAACAGTGGATACTGGAAGAGCTAGAGTGAGGGGCATGCGTCTACACTTGAATAAGATGGGCATCTACGAGAGCTCATACGGATGGGCAGCCGATCTCGTCCAGCCTACTAAACATCATAAGTGTAGTCACTTTGAGCGGGCAGAAATGGAATCTGCTGCGACATTCAAACACTGCTGAGGGAGTTGAAGAGGAAAAGGTTCGTTTCAGCAGTGACCGAAAAGTGCACGAAGCTGCTAAATTTAGTTGCAGCGAGTAACGTGCTCAAAGTGCTACGGATACCAAAACATTGAGGCATCCAGGGAATTGGAAAAAATTAAGAACTAGCACAGACTTGATCACTTCGACCAGAAGTGAACTGAGCTCATAGTGAGCCATGGATAGACTCAACCAAACCTGGATTCCAGCCAGGATAGTTTCCCCTGCTCCAATTGAACATTCCGTTTTATCCCCACCTGTGTCGGCAGAAATTTTGGAAATGGAATTGGTGTTTTGAACGGAATAATCATCACATTTTGAGATATTTCGTTTAATCGAAATCCCATTCAGAGGATCAGTTCGGAAGATGGGATTTTTTCCTATCGGAGATTCCTCTTCAAGATATAGCAATCACCGTCATACACTTTCTACATCAATAGGTCTAATTTCTGACAAAAAAAAAATGAAAGTCTAATTCGATTCATTCCATTTACTACGCGAATGACTGTTGATTGCATGATATTTTGAATCAGGGATGTCTCATGCTTGAAAACTTATGCCGATCGTTGGCCGCATCTCTCAAGTGTCTAGTCAACGGATCGCGCTGAGTGGGAATGATCTCAACGCTTTGTTAAGATTCCGTGGAAATTATTATTTTCAAATAATCATCGATTTTATACTGATTCTGCAGGTCTGTCTTATTCTGAAATTCAAATCGATCGTGATAGCATTCGCATATTCGAACTAAGTCAGATATCATTTGTTTTGATAGTTCCCGCCTGTCAAAAAAGTGTTCGGTGAATTTGGACGTATTCTTTCATGCCTTCTGTCTTTGTAACAATACTCGAAAAATTTCTACGCCAAAGTTCCAACCCTATTGATTACTCAGTACTGGAAAGATATTTCTTCAAATTAAATACGAACCATTATCCTATGATTAACAATAGACTCATTCGGTTTCCATGGCTTGTGTGATCCTTCTATTCTAGTCATCCAAAGAAGAAATAGCCACCACTTGAGTGATGATATCTGCATCGTCACTTCAAGAATTTTTTGTGAAGGTGTCTTCGGCGCTCATTCTCGCAATGATACTGAAGTTATTTACACTTTCACATCAGTTATATTGCCGGTTAAACTTATTGATCGATATATAACATGACGTGTTTTCGGAAAAAAGTGTAGTATGAGCTGCGTTATCAGTTTTATATCGGAATACATCATGCACATCGTGCAAAGCATCAGGCAGATATGCATCGTTTTTTCCAGCTATAGACTAATGGAATTATCGATTTCTTATCATTCGTACTTCCATCCGAATTATGAAGAAGAGACATGACGTGTCTTTCATACAATTTCTGCATTTTTTCCTTGATAATTCATAAAGAAATATTCATTCTAAATACAATAAAGGGCGCAGGCTGTTTTGGCTCAGAGATCGATTATATCTGGTTATTATATCTGGTTTTGACCAGACTCAACTCATCCGTATAAGACTATATATGTTTTCATTTAGAAGTGTCAAAATGACATTACTAAATTCGTGAGGCATTTTCGATGTAGGAATTTGTATTTTGAATACGTGGAAAAAAATTGGATATTTCGTCGAAGCATGATGGAGTTATCAGAGTAATTTTGGAAAATGTGACTTATTGATCTTCAAACGCGTTAAATGGAAAATCGTCGTATCGGTGACGCACTTGCGACGCATCAATGATGCACTTGCGGCGCATCAACGATGCATCAGCGACAGAAACTCACATTTGCTGAAATTCTGCTAGAAGTTTTTTTCCTTCCTCACGCAGGATATCCAATTTCTCATTCCATGTGCTCAAAATACAAATTCTCACTTCAAAAATGTCACACACATTCAGAAATGTCACTTAGACATTTCTAAATGGAAACATATATAATATTATATGGCTAAGTTCAGTCTGGTCAAAACCGAGATCGAACTCCCCGGCCTTAGTCATTAAAACCTAATGGATAGGTATAGATTCAGCTATATATTGAGCTAATGGAATATATATCAAACAGTTGAATCGAAAAAAGCCCCAGGTAATTTACACCTTTCCCATTTGACTTTGAAACCACGTAGCAGGCATGATAGCATCGAAATAACATTGTTGCATAGAAAATGTAGTAGAAAATTTAAAAAAAAATGTGAAATACAATTTTATGCATGTTGATAATAAAACGGAATGGATTATAAATACACGGAGAGAAATTTCGGTAAATGGTGAGTTTCACTCTGCCAAAAATATTAAAAATTTGAATGATTTTACCAAATTTTTTGAATTGACTTGAAGTGTTTTGATGTAGTAGAGATCAGTGGCATTATTTCGAGGCGAGCAGACAAAATCCTAATCAAATTTTTACCAAAAACAACGAACTTTTGTTGGACTGGTCAATAACCAATTAAAAAAAAAACAACAATTAAATGAAATTGAGATTGTCACCACGTTTTGCGTAACCCAAGGCCACGACGGGGACGTAGTGGTGCATAGGCCTCAAGAAAACCTATCACGACCTATCCTATGCGACACTCGGGATTTTGATGGAGAAATTTATTGACTCAAACACCGCTCACCTTCATTGAGCATTAAAAATTTTAATTTTTCAACTTATTAAGAAAACAAGTACATAAAGCATTAAAATGCGTAGTTTTTCCTCTAGTTAATAACTTGTACACATCGCGTGGAACAATATCAATCAAAAAATACCTCATACCAATTGAAACGAAAAAAAACCTCAATAAATTTAATACGGATTAAATGAAATTTCGAAATACTCATCTGAAATTTGGATTTTCAAAAAAAAACATTCGCAGTGGTGGCAACTAACTTTCATTACAAAACGCACAGTTTTGATGTTTCACTGCAGAGAACCAAAATCGTCCTGGTCTAGAAAAGGCTCATTTGGTTGAATTACCAAATTTGCCGTTTTCTTAAGACCATTGGTCTCTGTTTATCATTGTGTTTTCACACCAACTGTCTTTGTCAGGAAGAAATCGATTATTTCACGACTGCCTCACCTCTCATCATGCCCCCTCTCCCACACTCAATCAAATCAATGAACTCTACTCTCTTTTAAATTGAATATTTTTCTATATTACTCTAAAATAAAATTTGATTAAGCAAGAATGTTATATTCATTGAGTTGTTGAACACAATGAATAAAATTCAAGTTTTTTGACTCGAAATTCACAACTCCACTTATTTTGTAAAAAAATTTTTTGTAATCATAATTTTCAGGAATCAAACTCAATGCGAGCCTAGAATAGGCGCACTGAACATGACGGATGAAAAAAATTGCAAAGAAAACGTTCAAAACACTAATTTTCAGTTGGCAGAGCTATACTGCCCATTTACCGAAATTTCTCTGGAAAATCATGATGCTCAGCGACATAATGTGGATGCAAAATACAGGCCGGGGGTATTTCATGAGTCTACTAATGGAAAAGATGTCCTTTTGTCAGGAATTAATGCATGGGCCGATTCACTTTTTAGGAAAGAGTCTCACATTAATTGTGAAGCGGCACCATGAAAATATCAGCCAATGCCTTTCTCCTTGGCAATTGAAGGAAAATTCTCCATCCATCCAATGACAATTTCTCCTGGTACTCAGAAATTTTAGGAAGCCACTCAGAATTTTTACACGTTTACTTCCAAATTTTTCTCATGCCAGCCTCATAATGTGGTAGACGAAGGGGCATAGTCGGATACCTTCGACTGTTTTCGGTACATGAGCCATTGGTCATTTCACACTTGGCTTTGGATTGAAATATCTCGGAAACTATTCGAAATTTATCGAGACATGCTGTGAATGAAATTTAGAGGGAAGATTAACGAAGAAAATAAGCAAAATGCCGTTTTCCTACGACGAGCAGTTTCCAAGATATCAATTTTTTAATGAGTAGTTCAGGAACAATGGACGAAGCCCGATAGCAAATAAATGGGTGCTCGGGTGTTTTTTCTGAATTTTTTATTAAAAAATTAATATCTTAATAACTACGAGTCGTAGAAAAACGGAGTTTTGCTTATTTTATTCGTTAATCTTTCCTCTAAATTTCATTCACAGCATGTCTCGATAACTTTTGAGTAGTTTTTGAGATATTTCAATCCAAAGCCAAGTATGAAATGGCTATTTTTTTAAAGAAATAAACAGCAAAAATTATGATATGGAGCATGGGAATTTTTTCGGGCGTGTTTCATGAAAAATCCTCCTTTGAATGACAATTTCTCCGGTCAGAAGCAAATTGCATCCCGTTTATGGAACGACATGGTGATTTTTCAAAAAATCATTTAGAAAAATTCTTATATTTTTCTCTCCGTGTATAGGAAGGCCTTTCAAGCTGTTGAAGTCAGCCTTTCTCCTGACAGCTTAGGGAAAATTATTAGCCCAACTTTAAATACTCATTTTCACATGCTGTACGTAAGTCGTTATGTAGGAGAGATACCTTCTCGAGGTTTTTCCGTGGGTGTGTGGCGCGGTCTGTAGCATGCCTTCCGAGACATGAAGCAGAAAGCACTACACAGTGAAGCTCCTTCTTCGTGACGTCATTGAGGCAACAGTGATAGATTTTTCTGAGACGACCGAGAAGGGGCGAGGGGTGGATGTTAGAAAGAATGATTGTAGAAAAATTATCATGCCTCGTGCAGGTTCTGCCCATGTAAGTATACACGCAGTGAGAAGTGAATGTAACTTCTATGGGAAGCCAGCATCCTGTCAAATCCAATTCTAAATATCTATATTTCACGTGCTGTGCGTCGTTCGTTGTCTTGGAGAGACACCTTCCCCAGGTAATCCATGAGTACGTTGTGTGTCCCGTACCATGCCTTATTAACTCGATCGAGCTAACGGTGATGGATTTTTCTACGACGACGTAAGGTGGTGGTGGCTGTTAGAGAGCATGATGGAAAGCACCCTGCCTTGTGCAGGCCCTATTCATAACCATAAGGTTTACGAGCAGTAAGAATTAGCTGTAACATCTATGGTCGTAAGCGACTAGTCTAACTTGGTATGCACTCTAAATCTTCCTGAAAATTCAAGTTCATTCTCGTTCCCATAAAAAAGTATAGAAAATCGAAATTTATTGGAAAAATTATTTTTTTACTAGTTTGATAGAATTATTCCCTAGAAAAATCTGAATTTTATAGCACAAATGAAGCATAGTTAAGTCCTTCTTTTAAGCTGACTTTCAAAACAATTGATTGAATAGTCCTGGAGATATAGCCTTTTTTTTGGAATCGTTCTATGCAAATATTTCAAAAACTACTGGACCGACTCCGTCCAGATTTAATGCCAAAATTTGTACTCATCAGATATATGAACTCACGAAATTTGAAGTCTCTAGCTCAAATAATAATGAAGTTATGGAGGTAACAAGTTTTTTACAAAAAATTGCTCGAAAGCTGTGTACTGAATGAACGACGAATCAGAGCACCTACCTCGGGGGTTAAAGATACATCTCATAAGCGCGAATCTCCTCGCTGAGAATCGGATGTTGAGATTCAATTTTTCATCGAAAAAAGTCGAAAAAACAATTTTATGAGATTTTCACTTTCCTTCGAAACTATTGGGCCACTTCAGCTAAAATTTAGATGAACACTTAGGGCACACATAGCAAACATACTGTCAAATTTTCCGATTGCTGGCTAGCACCGTTTCAGAGTAACGTCAAAAATGCGTCATCACACACATACCGACATTTTTTATAAATGGTAGTTCTCGACGTTTCGGGTCATTTGCATTCATATTATCATAAAAATCTCAAAATCAAAAAAAAATCACGATTATATGACTTCCACTCGGAAGCAAAAACAGCATGGATTTATTGGATATCATTTGGGGAATTTGTATGTGTACTTTTTATCATTCGGGGAATAGAATTTCTTTTATCATTAGTGAAATGATGATAGAAAAAGAAATCTCCATTGAAATCGTGCGGAAAATTCATATTCATGCTTTTCATCAATTTGAAAAGAACAACTAATTCATGAATAATAAAAATCTGTGTCGCGTAACATTGCGCGTCTAGTATGACATGAGCAAACAGTTCGAGAAAATTTCTCACAACAAAATGAAACAAAAATGTCTTAATTTCATGCAAACATTCTTGTTTTATTGCGTTGGGATCAAGATGGTCAAAAATTGAAGTATATTTTATTGGAGAGGTCCAATCACTGCTCATATTAAATGAAAATAGAGGGAAAGGATAAGATTAATAAATAAACATTATCTTTGTTGAATGCTATTTATTCACGAATATGGTGGAAGAAAAAGTTTCGTTACAGTTTCATCAGTTAGAGGGTGATCTCTCTCATGATATCATCATCAGTAGATTTGATTCAAAGAATCCAGGAATAATTATTATCTCTAAGAATAAATACTTGCGATAATCTTCACTAACATCATGTGGGGGTGCAGGGAATTCCCAATCAATGCAAATCGGAAAATATATAATTTGAAGAAATTGTTATTCTGCCTAAAGAAATGAAGACTGACCTCGTCTAAGTTTATCCGGTAAAATAAAAGTGCTTGAACATTGAAAATTTTCGGAGCTACATCGATAGAATTTTTCCCGGGCTATCACATGCGTTGGTCAGGAATCGATCAGATGAATACTTTTTGAGATACAAGTAGATAGCCTAACTTCTAATGTTCAAAAATATCATGTCTATAGTCTTAAAAGGCCATTTCCAACTATTGCATGTCTATAGTCATTTCCAAGGCAAATTTCTCGTTTTTTTTCAAGTGTGCTAATGAAAATTTGCGGAAGTCATCATTCGCAGAAATGCGAATATATAGCTCAATTTTCAGTTCATGTAATTCTTGGATTTTTTCTTCAATAGAAAGCAGCAAACAAAAGTTTTTTAAACAAATTCCAACCCACTTTATTCCACAAAAATGTCAAATCCGTGCACCCATTCACTAAAATTAGAATTTAAAAAATAATCCCTCAAATAGCCCTCGTGTTTGGAAATTTATTGGGTATTTCCCTTAAGTTTACCCGCTCCACAACTTGTGCGTTCAGTTCGGCACAGAATCGCGCACACGCGAGCGATCGGGATTTTGTTACTGCCAAACTTCACGCAATTGTTGCTGAGCAACAAAGTTTTCAGGAAATATCCGATAATTTTGAAGCACACAGGGTATATTATTAGTGAAAATATTGAATCGGAAAAAAACAGTTTCTCTAAGACGAAGAGAAAATCAGCTTTTAAGAGTAATCGCCAAAAGAATTCCGTCTTAACCGGTTCCATTGCGAGGTCGATTTAATCTCCGTATCCCCAAATTGAGTTTACTAGATTTTCGACACTTGGCCACTATTAACTCCATGAAAAATATGATAGTGCTGATTGATAGACCAAGTACTAGCACTTGAAAAGCAAAAGTTAATTCACGGAGTTTGAGAGGTTTGTACTGAGGGGAAGACCACTCAGCTTTTCGTGCCTCATTTTCGGACCTTTTTTGTTCAATTCCAAAAGTCCTCATCCAAAAGTTCTGTAAGCCAGATTCAAAAATTCTTGAAAACCTTTTTGAAATACAGTTTCGTAGTGGCCAATTTGGACGATTTATGAAAAATTGCGGATGGCTGAATACTGGTTTCTCAACAAAGTCCCAATTGAGTGCATCCGATATTGATCTATATGCCAGGTGTCGTAGTAAGCATGCATGATGAGCTTCATTCCGCGTGGACTTAATGCAGTTGATCAGATAGTTTTTTCCTATATCACATTTCGGACATAAATCTCTCATAAGGTGAAAATTAGTACGCTCAAAGTATATTTCAAATCCCAATCCTAAAAATTCCTCATCTGTTCGGGAAGGACTGACTCTCTCTGGTTTAATTAAAAATGTTACAATGAATCCCTGAAAAACTCCATTGGTGATAACGATGAAGATGAGTATTGTTGTAAAATAAATTCTGAATTTATGACTTCCGTTAATCGTTGGAATTGCTTTATGAGTGAGAAGCCTTATGAGATCCAATACTGCTAGGGGAAAACTACGGTTCTGTATCGTCAGTATTATTAATAGTGTACTCAGTGCTGTGGCAGCTACAATCACCACTGAGGAACTCCATGATTGACGGATCTTTGTGAATGTAGATACTTCTCGGCCTATTTCCTCTATCACAATATTTTCGAACCAAAAATGATTGGTAATAAGCAATTTTGTGTCCGGACCATAACTAAAACATTTTAATGACATTTCAGCAGTGCCATCTTCCAAACGATTCAGCATCTCATGAGGATTTTTCGCTGTTTCTAAACGAGCGTTCACATCCCATGATGTGAATATGCCATGTAACAGTACGTACGATGGCCAACCTTTCAGATCCTCATTGAGTACGCTAAAATACGTCCTCCGAGGAACTGAATATGGGAGATCAGCAGTGTTGACTATAACTGTGATTTCATAACCATCGAGAATTTTCGTTTTATCATAATGTAAATTCTCACAGACAATATCTGGAAAATAATCGGTTCACTGTAATTTTACGAGGAAAAATGTTTCGATATTTAAAGAGAAAACAGTGCAATGGCAACAATTTTACATATGTTACTTTCAGGCATAGGGTGTAGTAATTTCTTTAAGGTTTTAGCTATTTGCACACTACACTCAAAACCACTCCAGAAAAAATATCGGATAGTCCTGCACCGGGAGTCGAACCCAGGATCTTCCGATGTCGCGTCGGGCGCTCTACCGATGAAGCTATCCAGTGCTATGCCAATTTCCATTCGAATTGCTTTGATAAGTCGCTCACTCAGTATATGCCCCCTCCACTGCACATCACGCAGTAATTTAAATCAAATTTTAATCATAATTTTGGTATATTATACTGTTGCGTGACTATTATATGCAGTGTGCAAATAGCCTGAACCTTTCTTTAATTGGTGAAAAGACACAAATAATTCATTACTCACTTGAATCGAACATTTGATGGAATATATGCAAATATTCTAGTTCTTCTCTCCTTTTCCATGGTGATGGCGCATAATTTGCTATCGGATTAAATGTATACAATGCTGTTTTATTGTTTGAGTCAGTACAGATGTATATGGAATTGAGGATATTCATCCTCCAAGTGATTATTAGCATGTCCATGAAATTTTCACATGTTCCCGCATTCTTTTCAATGATGAAGAATAAGGCCATGTGATCCCACCATCGTGTAGACTGCAAGAGGGTCAGATCGGATTGCAATTTTTTTGGCGAATCTTCGATTAAAATAATTTTATTTGCCACATAGCTTATTTTCCCAAGAGGTGTTGTGTATTGAATCTCTTCATCCGAGTTATAAAATTCATTTACGCTGATAACAGGTAATTTGTCAATAGATTCCCTAAAATTTCCAATAACGACGATTGGATTGGACAAACTTTCATCTTCGTAGCATGACTCGAGTATCATTTTCTGAAACATATAAAACAGTAATCAGCATGATGATTCTGAAACCAATTTCTTTAAAGTCCAAATTGCATTAAATTATTGCGTATTTCAGATTTGGATGAAGAAGTAATTGAGCGATTCCAAGTGAATCGCAAGTTTTTACGACGTTGGAACATAATTAGAATGGCGAATATTCGATGGATTATTGCATTGTAATTAGAAATTTCATCCACGGTAAATACTACGGCCTGAGACCAGACACAAGGCTTGACTGATTGCTAAGGCCGGAACTTTGGAGTAAAATTTTTCCGAGTGTTGTTGCAAAGCCAATTGGCCTTTTAAAAGGCCAACGATTGATTTGAGTTTTTCGACATGAAACGTCTCTGATTGGAAGAATCGTAGAATCAACAGTCATTTGCGTAACGAGCGAAATACTTTTTTGAGTAGGATTCTCGTTTTTCTCAGGCAAAAACGAGAGTAATTGATCGAGGAAGTGTATGACGGTGATTGCCATATCCCAAGGAGGAATCCACGATAGGAATTCTCATTTTCCACCTCATCCTCAGAGTAGGATTCAAATGTTGATTCACTCTTCTCATGAATGAATCAATTTTGAAAATTACACAATTATAGAACTCATATATAAAATGCTAGGGAAACTCTGAGTCAATTTTTCTCGGCTATATTTGAATATTGTGTTCTAGTATTTTACCATTATTGGACCACATGGTGTACTATCTTGGCGCCAAAGATAATCAAAATCGTTTTTCCCAAAGCCGTAGCCTTTCCTCGTAAGAAGAAAGAAAATCCAATCCAAAATTTTTTTTTTATTGCAGTCTACAATATATCTCATTAATTGAGACAAGTTCAAAATTCATTTTACTTGTTTCTGCTTCCGAATGGAAGCTATGTAATCGTAATTTTTTGCGATTTTGAGATTCTACCATAATATGATTGCAAATGACCCAGAACATCAAGAACCACCGTTTTTGGAAAATGTTTGTACGTGAGTGTGTGGGTATGTGTGTGTGATGACGCATTTCCCGATTTACTTTAAAACGGCACTAGCAAGCGATCTGAAAATTCGACAGTATGTTTGCTATGTGTGCTCCAAGTGCTCACCAAAATTTTTGCTGAATCGATCCGATAGTTTCTAAGAAAAATGAAAATATCGAAAAATCGTTTTTTCGTCTCTTCTCGATGGAAAACAAAATCTCAGTGTCCATTCCCAGCAAGGAGATGCGTGCTCACGAGCTGCATCTTCAACCCGCGGGGCGGTGGGAGCTCAGATTTTTGGTTTATTCAGTATAAGGCTTTTGAGAAATTTTTGGTAAAAATCTTGTACCTCCATAACTCAATGAATAATTGAGCTAGAGACCTCAAATTTCGAGAGTTCGTACATCTGATGAGCACAAAGTTTCGTATTGAAACTGAGCGAAATCGGTGTAGTAGTTTTTTAGATTTGAGCATAGAAAAAGCCAAAAAAAGCAGGCTAGATCTCCGACACTATTCGATCAATTATCTTAGAGTTCAGCTCAAAAGAAGATCCTTATTATGCATAATTTGTACTATAAGTTCCAGATTTCGTAAAGGATTAATTTTAGGAAACTATTCACAAAATCGATGTTTTAATAAATCTGTATTTTTTGAATTTTTTCATGAGAACAC
Organism: Aleiodes leptofemur; assembly: GCA_963942555.1. Classification (NCBI taxonomy): domain Eukaryota; kingdom Metazoa; phylum Arthropoda; class Insecta; order Hymenoptera; family Braconidae; genus Aleiodes; species Aleiodes leptofemur. Next base: position 13,371,424 of record OZ012616.1, on the reverse strand, counting down.
GAATATATCTGAATTAATCGTCTGAAAGGACACAATTTTTTCTATGAAATCTGACAGTCAAAATCGTGATAAAAGTCTCTCGATGCACGACGTTCTATCCTTGAATTTAGAAATTTCAGCAGAGGGCTGCTAAATTGATTCAGAAAGGGTTTTACTTGCTGATGATAGGACTCTTCTTACATTTCCAATTTATATATTGCTATAAATGAAAATTCATTAGGAATTATAATGTTCTCCATGTTATTGTAGATAGCAATTAATTAGTCACAGAACTCCATTCGGAAGTGTTGTGCCAGTCTCATGGCAGAATAATAAATATCGCCTGAATAGTGGGATTGTTAAATTACACACGAGTATTGAGACTTCTGCTTGTTTCTCTATGCAACGCTACGCACAGAGGAACGTGAGGCAGAGCATTTTGACCTGCAGGACTTTCTATGTGCCCTCGAGAGTGATCTTATACTGACCACCACCTCAAATTATTGGGGGAACATGTTGCAATGAAGGCAGCCTTAAGGGTGCAAAACAGTGGATACTAGAAGAGCTAGAGTGAGGGGCATGCGTCTACACTTGAATAAGATGGGCATCTACGAGAGCTCATACGGATGGCAGCCGATCTCGTCCACCCCACTAAACATCATAAGTGTAGTCACTTTGAGCGGGCAGAAATGGAATCTGCTGCGACATTCAAACACTGCTGAGGGAGTTGAAGAGGAAAAGGTTCGTTTCAGCAGTGACCGAAAAGTGCACGAAGCTGCTAAATTTAATTGCAGCGAGCAACGTGCTCAAAGTGCTACGGATACCAAAACATTGAGGGATCCAGGGAATTGGAAAAGCTTAAGAACTAGCACAGACTTGATCACTTCGACCAGAAGTGAACGGAGCTCATAATGAGCCATGGATAGACTCAACCAAACCTGGATTCCAGCCAGGATAGTTTCCCCTGCTCCAATTGAACTTTCCGTTTTATCCCCACCTGTGTCGGCAGAAATTTTGGAAATGGAATTGGTGTTTTGAACGGAATAATCATCACATTTTGAGATATTTCGTTTAATCCAAATCCCATTCAGAGGATGAGTTCGGAAGATGGGATTTTTTCCTATCGGGGATTCCTCTTCAAGATGTAGCAATCACCGTCATACACTTTCTACATCAATAGGTCTAATTTCTGACAAAAAAAAATGAAAGTCTAATTCGATTCATTCTATTTACTACGCGAATGACTGTTGATTGCATGATATTTCGAATCAGGGATGTCTCATGCTTGAAAACTTATGCCGATCGTTGGCTGCATCTCTCAAGTGTCTAGTCAACGGATCGCGCTGAGTGGGAATGATCTCAATGCTTTGTTAAGATTCCATGTTAATTATTATTTTCAAATAATCATCGATTTTATACTGATTCTGCAGGTCTGTCTTATTCTAAAATTCAAATCGATCGTCATATCATTCGCATATTCGAACTAAGTCAGATATCATTTGTTTTGATAGTTCCCGCCTGTCAAAAAAGTGTTCGGTGAATTTGGACGTATTCTTTCATGCCTTCTGTCTTTGTAACAATACTCGAAAAATTTCTACGCCAAAGTTCCAACCCTATTGATTACTCAGTACTGGAAAGATATTTCTTCAAATTAAATACGAACCATTATCCTATGATTAACAATAGACTCATTCGGTTTCCATGGCTTGTGTGATCCTTCTATTCTAATCATCCAAAGAAGAAATAGCCACCACTTGAGTGATGATATCTGCATCGTCACTTCAAGAATTTTTTGTGAAGGTGTCTTCGGCGCTCATTCTCGCAATGATACTGAAGTTATTTACACTTTCACATCAGTTATATTGCCGGTTAAACTTATTGATCGATATATAACATGACGTGTTTTGGGAAAAAAGTGTAGTATGAGCTACGTTATCAGTTTTATATCGGAATACATCATGCACATCGTGCAAAGCATCAGGCAGATATGCATCGTTTTTTCCAGCTATAGACTAATGGAATTTTCGATTTCTTATCATTCGTACTTCCATCCGAATTATGAAGAAGAGACATGACGTGTCTTACATACAATTTTTGCAGTTTTTCCTTGATGATTCATAAAGAAATATCCATTCCAAATACAATGAAGGGCGCAGGCTGTTTTCGCTCAGAGATTTATTTTATCTGGTTTTGACCAGACTCAACCTATCCGTATAAAACTATATATGTTTTGATTTAGAAGTGTCAAAATGACATTACTAAATTCGTGAGGCATTTTCGATGTAGGAATTTGTATTTTGAATACGTGGAAAATAATGGATATTTCGTCGGAGCATGATGGAGTTATCAGATACTTCCATAGTAATTCTGAAAAATGTGACTTATTGATATTCAAACGCGTGAAATGGAAAATCGTAGTACCAGTGATGCACTTGCGGTGCATCAACGACGCATCAGCAACAATAACTCACATTTGCCAAAATTCTTCTAGAAGTTTTTTTCCTTCCTCCCACAGAGTATCCAATTCTTTATTCCACATACTCAAAATACAAATTTTCACTTCAAAAACGTCACACACACTCAGTAATGTCACTGAGACATTTCTAAATGGAAACATATATAATTTGATGCGACTAAGTTCAGTCGGGTCAAAACCGAGATCGAACTTCCCGGCCTTAGTCATTAGTATCAAGTTTCTGAAGCCCAAGAACCTAACGGATAGTTATGGATTCAGCTACATATTGAGCTAATGGAATATATATCAAAAAGTTGAATCGAAAAAAGCCCCAGATAATTTACTGCTTTCCCATTTGACTTTGAAACAAGTAGCAGACATGATAGCATCGAAATTACATTGTTGCATAGAAAATGTGGTAGAAAATTCAAAAAAAAAAGTATGAAATAGAATTTTATGCATGCTGATAGTAAAAGGGAATGGATGATAAATATGTGACGCATAAGAAAATTCCATGAGCGTGACTGAAGTTTAACACAATAAAATATGGCAAATTTGATCAATAATTCTCTCATTTTTCGCTTCATAAAATTTTTATTTATTGCTATTTTACTTTTTCACAACAATATCTTTAGTTTTGTTAAATTTTCTCAGGACATGTTGCAGTGTATTACCTTGGAAATTCTATTTTCCAAGATTGTAAGGAAAATTCAACATATATGCTGCTTTTAGGTATGACGTAATGTAACCCGTTCTGAGTCATTCGATATCAATTGAATATTTTCAATTCATATCGACAGCATTTTTTCTGAGCTATCACATGCGCTCGTCGAAATTTCGTTCAGACGAATACGTTTTGAGGTTGAGATATATGGCTCAACTTCAAGTGGCCCAAAATAGCATGTCTATACACTTAGAGAAGTATTCGTTAATAGTTAACTCACGCATCGAGTTGAACAGGAAAATATCACAAGTTTATACCGAAACCGTATTCAGTTGCATTGAACGAATATTGGGTGCCTTCCCGAGTCGAAAAATTTCGTTGGTTTTTAGTCTGAAATATGTGAAAATCATCGGGAAAAAGCCTAAAAGTTGCATTCCACGAACAAAAACCGACCAACCGAAAATGACTGATATGTATGCATGAGGAATTTTTCACGAATAAAATAAATGAAAAACAATATATGAATCTAATTCCCAAACGCACAATTATTTTTATTCCTCCATCCGATTTTTTAAAATTGAATTGAAAAAATTTAGGCCAAAAACCGATGAATCCGATTGGAATGGTGACTAAATACCGAAGAAACTCCTGAAAACTCGTCGAAAATAGCGTCGGTTTGTGTCTTTAAAGTTGCATTCCCAGGTCTACAACCGACTTGAAATCCAGACTAAAAACCAATGAACTCACGAAGTTAGTCTGAGACTAAATTTTTCGACTCGGGTTCTCTCAACAGCGTATTTGTTACATATCAACGAATCCGCAGTTGAAGCCCTGCACCGAGCTAATACAATCGTCATTTCTGCTTGAACATGGTTTCCCTTGTTGAAGCAATTAATTTTTATTATATTCAAGAAATTTCATTTTTTCATCATAAAAGGTCCTGTATTGAAACTGATCATTATTAGACTGTGTCACGGTAAGCCCACTAGGAATATCTATGTAGAACAGAAATTGTCTCTTGATTCACGAAAAACTTTTCCGTGTACAAAGGGTATGTAGAACAGTAATTCAGTTATATTCTCTACTGAGAATCGATTCGTTACTAGCACGCTAAGCAAAATGTCGACACTTGTGTTTGAATTTCATTCCATTGGTACGAGTGACTGTCAGGGTAGTTCCGCACGAGCTATCGATTCAGTCGAGAACTACCAGGATAGTAGAGGATGGCGAGGGTAAAAAAGGCGTGTTGGGTCATTAGAATTGTATCGAACATGTCGCAAAGCGCAGCGAAGAGAGAGAGCGAGCGAAATGAGATTTTTTAAAACATTTTTTCGATAACACCGATTTGACCTCTGAATGTCATTCATTTTGCATGTGTTTTTCATTAGGATAATGGTCAATTTTCTTCGTTCATGAGATTTTTGCAATTCGAAATTGTTCGTGAGGACAGTTGTCGTTACCCGGAAATATATGCCCTAATTGCCAGACGGATCATTGTGATGACGAAATGATAAAGATACAGAGCAAAATTCTTTCTCCGTATCTCTTTCATTTATCAAAATGTTTTCGTTTGACTTCACGAGACTGACCCCCTAAACAAAATTAGACTTTGATCTCCGAAAAAATGAACTGCGTCATATTACGCAGCATATATATGCCTCCTCTAATCACTGAGACTGAATTATCTCAATGAATAAAATAAATATAGAAGAAATTGAACTAATTTGGATTTCTTCGAAGTGGAACGAAAAATGATTTTCTATTGATGTAAGTCTTGATGACAATTATGCCATATCCTTAGAGTCTAAGGCCCTTAGACCCATCTAAAGTCTTAGGTGAACGGTTGGAGTAAGAGAACAAGATGGTTCAAGAAGTGGCATCCCTGAAAAAATTGATTTTCAATACTTCTAGAGTATTCCCCATTTACATACATATTTACATACATATCAGAGTGCAGCTAAACATAAAAGACCTAATTTATGTTTCAGGTCTCGATCCTGCTGAGCCTCATTTTAGTAATACTTCCCCTATGGTGAGACTGGATCCAACAGATGCTGATTTTGTCACTGCCATACATACGGATTCCAGTCCTTTCATGACCGGTGGTCTCGGAATAAGTCAACCCGTTGCACACATCGATTTTTATCCTAACGGTGGGAAAAATCAGCCAGGGTGTAATAATGGAGTTTTAAATTCTATCACGCTCGAACGAGGAAGCTTTTTCAAAGGTAATCAAGAATGACTACTAAATGAACAACAATTCATTTTTAAACTTCTCATATAATTTTTAAGAATCTAATAATTTGCATCTTTTTCAGGCATCAAGAGGTTCTTAGGCTGTAACCATATACGGAGCTATGACTATTTTATAGAGAGCATCAATACCGTCTGCCCGTTTTTAGCAGTACCGTGTACCTCCTGGACACATTTTCAAGAAGGAAAGTGTTTTGACTGTGTGAATCAGTACTGTCCAAGACTTGGATTCGATGCACAACCGGGGAATTATCATGCTTCTGTGTATTTGATGACAGCTTCAGAGAAACCTTTCTGTCGTAAGATTAATTTCCGATGATTATACACTAGTCGAAAGAATTAAAGGAACAGAAAAAAAAATTTCAATTTTTTTCATTGATTTTTGAAAGGCTGTAACTTTGTGAAAAATTATCGGATTGAAATTTGAAGGGAGACATTTTGAAGTTCGAAATGTCTAGTTTTTGAAATCTTCCGAGGATTTTTTTTTAAGCTTCACATATGATGCAAAAAAAGATAAAAACGCAAAGAAAAAAAAGTTCGGTTCTTCAAAATGGTCCACTGGCTCAAAAATTTTTTAAGGATCATTTCGCTCAACTTTTTTACTTCAATTTTGTATCTTTCCATAAGACCATTTATCACTGAGATATTGGTCGTTGAGTGAAAAATAATCTTTTCATCTTTGATCATCGATACCTCGTGAACTATTGATTGTACAGCGAGAGGATGCTGGCTTTCGAAAACTTGGATCAATATCTTATAAGTGTCTTTTAGAATTTTATTTGAAAAAAAATTATTTTTATTCTTAATATTGTTTTGAAAAATTACCAAAAAATTACGTTTCTCTGATATTTTTGTAAATTTACCTGAACTTTGCAATTATTCGAAAAAACGCTCATGTCATCAGGCTTCTTTTTAGCTCAATACATGCCCAGACGCCCTGGAAATTTTCAAGTCAATCGATTCAGCCGGTTTTTTTTACCCGAACGATCAAAGTTATAGCAAAAATTAAAGAAACGCTATTATATTCCTTGAACACTCATCAATGGAGTTTCTTTTTTTTCAATTTCGTATTAAAGGCTTATCTAATGACAGGGGAGGAGAAAAAGAAGAAACTGATATTGAAATTTTTTTTTGGATTAAAAAAAAAGTTAATAAAAAATGAAATTACAAGAATATGTCATCCCTACGAAATGAAAAAAAAAAAACATGAATATTAAAATTTTGATTTTTTTTTAGGGGGTCATTATAAAGTGAGCATAAACATATCGAAGACAAATGAGAGTGTAGATCATGGTGGTGAAGTTGGATTGTTTGTCATCAGAGTTATTGGAGCTGGGAACAAAATCTCGGAAAAAATATCACTGAGTGAAGCGTCAAAGTATTATGAACCGGGTACAGTACATACTCTTGTGTTGCCTGGTGAAGTTGTGGGAAAACCTGAAGCTGTCGAAATCACTTGGGAATACCAAACATCTGTTTTCAATCCTCTAACTTGGCGACTGTTACATAAACCAAAGGCTTATATCGATTCCCTGAGGATTGAAAGCTTGGAATTCGGCTCAGGGTAAATATGTTTTACAGTTTCCAATGAAGTATAAGGGAAGATAAGGTAAAAAGGACATGAGAGATGAAACGGATACATTTTAGTTTTCATGTTTTATGTTATGAAAATCGTTCGGAAGCACTGAAAATTCCTAAGATTGGTGAATTTGAGGAAGATTCTTGATTAACGATTAACAAGTTTTCATTTACGTGAATAAGTACTATGTACATGATTACAAGACTGATAACTGATTGTCCTATGGCTACAGCCCGTGGGCACTCACACATATTTCTCTTGGTGGTTTTTACGGATGAGGCCTAGAAGTATCAGAAAGGGTGACAATTGATGAGTAATCGAGAGTTCAGTGATCAACTGTATTGAAATTTTTCTAGTATCAATATGGTTTATCAGGATATGTCCATGATTTTTTAGGTTTCCAGTAAATTTAAAAGTCCATTTCCGCACAGGTAAATTGTTACTTGACTGACGCACCTCAAAAAATTGCCCCAATTCTGTTTTACACTGCAAATTTTTATGAATATGGTATCTTTCAACTGTCAAGAGGATCGGTCACACGATTTCAAGGCGGAAGGAAAGAATCCTAATTAAATTTTTTGGAAAATTACAACCTACTTTTTCCTGGGAAGTCTAACCCATTTAATCGAAAATAAAAATCAAATAAAAACCTGAGAATTGAGATTATCACCACGTTTGGCATTACCCAAGGCCACGACGGGGACGTAATGGTGTGTAGGCCTCAAAAAAACCTAACACGACCTACCCTATGCGACTCTCGGGATTTTGTTGAAGACATTCCGCACATATTCAGAGATATACTCAATATCTGCGATTTTGTGGAGATTAGGGATAAGTGTATGGCGAAATTGCCCAACTATAAGTCGTAACAATTTGCTTTGCACAATTCGGAGCTTCGCAGGGTGACAATGAAGAGGGTAACATGCAGGGTGCTGCATGCCATATAGGGGCACTATGTACTAACGCTTTTATACAAATTACTCTACGTGACTCTTGACCTTATTCTTTTCATCAGTAACGCACGACGTCAACGACGAATTCTTCGCGAGGAGCCTACTCTCCCCACTCCTTCGTCCTGGCCCTATAAAGAATAAGAATTTTCAAGGATATGAAGGGTTTGAGCCCATTCGTGCTCAAAAAAGTAGAATTTCCCAAAAATTTAAGAAAATTCAATTACGAAGCTTTTCAACAAAAATTTCCGCAAAATGTCCATTTTACCCCACTTCCCCCTACCCCTGTTAATATTCACAATTTTACATGCATAATTGATTGATTAAAATGCATTGTTTCAGAATCACTGTGTGTCCTGACGAGACCAAAGAACTTGTCGCTAATGAACCGAGAACTCTGACTGTAGATAATTGTCGTCATACTGAGCTGAACATCATTTCAACATGAATTCTCAAAATATTGTATTAATATTGTAATTAAAATGAGACTCAAAGTTTGAAAAAAATTTCCAGCAAACTATTTTTTTTCCATAAGAAAAAATGAAGCGATCTGTGTTACCGATGTCATGAATGAAAGTATGTAAGTACGTTCTTTCTCTGAACGAAACTTTCTGGATCAGCGATCGATAGATTGGAGCTGAATCGACCGTAGATGGCGCAGTACGTTGCAACAGTGAAAAATTGACTAAAGTTTTGAGATAATTCAAGTTTAAATTCAAAAAAATTTTATTACATGTGTAACTACAGCAATCTACAATATTTACAAAGTTTATCTCTTGAATCAATACCATGGCAACAGTCCAGAGTCTTCAACATATAATTACAGGGAAGATTGAGTGCTTATACTATCATAATTAATAATAACGAATAAATCTAATTTAAAAACAAGCAACAAGCTACTCTATTGCCCCAATTCCTATGCATCCGTTAATATTTTGCCAATTTCATAGACAGGATGCTTCCAAATAGATCTATTCATACTGTCCTATAAATGTATTTTAATATTAGATTTTTGTCGAGGTTGACTTTTTTCCATCCGGAGTGTGTATGCTATTATTGCTATTATTATTGTTATTATTATTATTTATTTTTTATACCAAGGGAGTAAAGAACTACGTTTCCGATCGAGCGAAGCGAGGAAGTAAAGTGGGTTCTTTACTCCCAAGGTGTAAAAATATTCATATTCTTATTTTTCAATCAGAAAATTACGGAATTTTTCAAATGAAATTCTTTTAATAAATGTCTTTCATCCTCCTTCAAATTGTGGGATTCGAATGACGATGAGCTCGCTCAATAGACAAAATGGTCCACTTCCAGATAATGAATTGAAAAGAATATGTGCTTTCAAAAAACATCAGGATGGAAAGAAAGAACCTCAATTCAAAAAATAATGAATTTTTAAATATTTTGATATGATGATTGGTTCAAAAAATCTGAAGCTTCAAGTATTAATTATGCTCCTTACAACAAGTTTTTCAATCTGAATTTTCAAATATTAGCTACAACAGTTTTTACGATAGAAACTATCTCTGAAGAATAGTTTTTCTCAATACAGTTCATACGAGTCATTGTGAATAGAAACTTGCGGAATTCGAGCTTTCTATCTCAATTCATTCTTGAATTATCGTGTACACAAGAAATTTTCGAAATTTTCAATTAATAATCAATAACAGAAGAAGTAGCGGTGCAAATTTATTGCACTGTGAGAACGAAATATAGCTATTAAAAAAATTTTAAAAAAAGTTATTTTGGAGATATTGCAAAAAAAAATGTTATCTTCAATAATGCGTTTTCATTGGAAATTATTGGACAGATTAAGCTGAAATTTTGAGGAGAGTAAACAGCAAAGAAGATATCGTAATGAAAAATTGAGTGATACAGAACCACACACACATACATACATGAAATACGGACATTTTTTTGCACTATGACTTTTCGACGTTTTGGACTGTTTCGAGTCATATTCCGATGAAAAATCGAATTCGAAAAAAGGAGTGATTACAAAGCTTCCATTCGGAAGCAAAAGGAAAGGCCCTATTACATTTTTAAGATAATTGAAAGAAAGGCGAAATGGAATTCATTTTCAACTCTCTTCATAATATTCAGTTATATCACAGGTTCTAGGCATTTTAACCGTTAATTGCGGAAACACAATGTAGATATCGTTAATAATGACGTGAATATGTTTTAAACAACAGCAATGACAATTACTTCACTATGCATTGGAATAACAATGTAGAATTAAGTAAAAGACTCTATTCATTAAATAAAAGTGATAATAAAATCACAATTTTAACGTGAAAATAACTTCCTGAATTATATTGTTACATCGTCTTCAGGCAACTGTGACGTTCAATTTTTATGTCGTTAAATCGAAAATTAACCAACATCACGGAAGTCTGCGTAATGCAACACACTCTCGGCCGTATTACCTCTATTGTATGTCGAATTTTCGAGTTTTTAGAGTCATCACTATTAATCTTCGTTGAGAAAGTAGAGAATTTCAGAAAATAAAGCAATTTCAGTTTCAATGTCTGCTTAAAACTCTTTCATATTTGAAATGAGAAGAAAATAAAAGCATAAATTTAATTGAAGATGAACTCATTTGATCTGTAATAGCAAAAGGCACTTTTTTATGGTGACCTAGAGAGCTGAACTGAGTAACGGGATTTTTCTTCGACAAGCCAAGTTCGAGAATTTTCCAAGTGAAAAGTTGTATTGGAAAACCTCGCTTAAAATGTACAACTAGAACTTAAGGTAGGTCTATTGGATTATAAGTCATCGAGAGATTTTCTTCAAAATTAGTGAAATAATTATTTATGTTATTGCAAATTTTTTTGGTAAAATTTGGAAATTTTTTATCTTGTAGTTGATAAGATGTTTAACATCAAAGTTTCAACTTTTAACACAGAGTAAATAGCAAAACCTCAAAAATTCATGAAATTCGCCAGGTTTTCTTTTTTTTCTTGAAATCCAGTCGTAGGATTTCGATAAAAAAAAATGTAGGGATTCTCCCAGTATTTCGAAGTAATTTGAAATCAATACAGATGTTTTCATCGTTTATTTCGTGTAATTTTGAAGACAGGAGAATTCGGTAAAATCCACGATTGAGTGAGGTAATCAGCTGGCCGTTTGCTCATTTGGGAGATATCAAGAGTTTACTGAAAAAAAATTATAATTTTCGTTGATTTCATAATTGAATGCAAAATTTCATCCTTGAATATCGAATAAATGATTTTTCGACGTATCAGAATATATAATATATGCATCGAGAATCTTTTCCATGGAGGACCCAGTACCTCAATTTTTATACATTCCTTTCGAATAGAAATACCTCAATATAAATTCCAGAATTCTTTTCTTTCAGCTATTAATTTCGATCAAACTGAAAATATCGACAATTTATAGGTTAGTTTCCAATTAATTGCTGATAATTCGGTAAAACGTGCTTTATTTTACAAGAAAAAGTAATTAAACTATTCAAAAGTCGTATATCTTCAGCTTGTGAATATAATTTTTTTTCTCGATTTTTTTTTTTATTACCAATCTCCTATTACATGCATGAGATAGAGAGAGAGGCAAATAGTTACGACTACCTTCTAATTAGAATTTCTCAATAACTATACGATGAATTGATTATTTTTTTCTTCTATTGTTTAGTTAAAATCCTGTTTTCTATGCAAATAGTTCTAAATAATGGGTCAACCCTGTGGCTTATTCATAAATTCGTTAATTGTGTCCGATTTGCAGCGTTTCATCTCCATCACCGCTATTTTCAGTAACTTTGATAATTCATATCTCATAAATACACGGGTAAAAATTATGAAAAAAATCAGAAAAGTATTAAAAAATATGATCTTTGATGAGGCATTCAAAAAATAAAGGGTTAACTGTACTCGAGTTCGTTGGGATTCTACCTTACACTGAAAAAAAAAACTTTGACATATTTAACTACTCCCGATTATTGTGATTCAACCTGACAGTAAAAAAATAGGAAAAAAAAAACAGCACACAATAGTTGGAGAATGGAGTTGATCGGTTGGAGAGATGCAATTAGAGGGGAACCACAGTTTGTGAAGTTTAAAACCCACACCGGTGGCTACCTAGCCTAATGGTGGTGGATACAAATGTCTCAGGACTTAGCACGAATCCTCCTTCGTTTACCTCAGTTGAGCACCGGCCTCTCACCGTGTGACGTTCACTTTTTATTCGTTATTCTACAAACTGTGTAGTGCCACTACATCTGCAGCAAAATAAAGTGTGATGACCTGAAGTTGACAATTCTGATAGATACTCTCAATTCCAAAAGTTTCAATTCAAATAATTAGTATTAATTTAAAAAAACTATTATTATTATCATCAGTATTGTTTCTATCTGATATTAGTGAGCTATGAAAGACATGCGGCTGTGACATGTAAAACATTAAAAATGTGAGTTTTAATTGAGTCAATCATTAATATAAAAATAGTGAACAGAATTTTAATTAAATTAACTATTAGAAAGTACATGTTTTTTTTTTCTTCTCAATCTCTGAAACATTGAAAACTTGTCGCAATTGCTTGCAGACCTGTTTTCACTTATTAATGAAGATTATTGTCTTTTTTACACATAATTCGTTATTTATTCATAAATAACGAAATATATCGATGATCTTGTTGTTACATATATCAACATAAGTCGCTACACAGTGAGGCAGGTTATATACCCGGGAATCATAATGAAACACGCGACTGCGCTTTCTCCACGTAGGCGTAGAACCGCTGGGCACAATACACATACAGGCGTCAATTCTCCTCGTATATCGGAATACATATTGATGAATTTATTTTCAATGTTTTTTTCTTCGTTCATTGAATGATTCTTCCGAGATGAAGAACAATAGGCAGAGCTTGATGGACTAATTTTTAAGATGCATTGAGAGAAATTTAGAAGATTTTTGTTGTGAAGATGTCGAAGAAAATTGTCCTATTTTTGTGATGATTGTGTAATATCCCAGAAACTAAGCGAGATAAGGTGATTTTGTGCTGCTCTTTTTTTAGAAAATTTCAAGCCCTATGAAAGAGGATTAGGGCAAAATCGCCCTATCTCGCTTAGTTTCCGAGATAATCCAAAAAATGAATAACTTTTAAATTAATAACTTTTTAATCTAATCCCTTTTTTTATAGCTTCTTAAATTCTCTACAAAAGTTTTTTTCGTACGAAATCGCTCTAACTCGCGTTTTTGAGCTTTTTTTAAAAATTTAGTGACTCTAAAATTAATGCTAAAAAAATGGAATTATGTTGTTTTACCTCTTTACTACTGAATTCATTTTTTAACGTATGAATAGAACTGGAGGCATTCGCAATTCTCATGTTCTACATTTCCGGCAATTAACTCATCAGCAATAAGTTACCTCGAGGTAATCGTCCGTTGATGAAATGAAAGAAGATGAATTAAAAAATCAGTAAACGAGTGGAAAAATGTATGAATGAAACATTTCTCTTGAACATTTTCCCACTGCTCGGTTGGTTTAGAGGGGAAAAAGTTATCGTTTTCCAGGTAAATTTCCGGATGCTGTTCTCCCCAGAGACAGCGTGATAAGCAGGTTTTCAATTTTTCTGTTATTCACTCGAGTCTAAACTAGTGTGTGAGCTTTGTGTCGACCTTCACAGTTTAGTCGATGGAATAGAGAAATAATTCTTAAACTTTCTTTAATAATTTCGTGTCAATGTCCTGCAATGAAATTTCCAAAACTTCATGGGATGTAAATTGATTATTGCCAAATATCGCAATGAATGAGTTGAAGAAATCCTCAGTTTTTTTAAATAGATGTAATCAGTTTTTAAAATTTTTTTTTTCAAAATTAGAAGATTTTTTTTTTTGGATTCATGGAGGGACGAGAATACGATGTAGTAGCTTTCAAAAAATTAGATAAACAGGATTTTTCTCATACGTAAGCCTTTATGGAAATTAGCTTTCAATCTTGATTCTTTTGGCTAAATCACTGAAACAAATGGTAGAAATAGGGATTAGTTGAAACAAATACTCTGGATCTAATGACCAAAGAGAAATTCAGGGTATCCAACCAAATAAGGAAAGTATTTCACATATTTTACTGATTTTTATTTACTCATTACGCATCTAGTACATCTTCATTTTATTTTATCAATTAGTTGCTGAAGGGAAATGGGAATTCAAATGGGAAAGATCACTTTCTCTGTCAATCGAAGAAATTGAGAATTTGAGATGAATTTGTTACGAATAGGCCCGGAAACTCTTAATCGCATAAAATTATATATTTTTCCATTTAAAAATGTCAAAGTGACATTTCTAAATTCAGCTTGCATTTTTTGAGTGAGTTTGAGATCTTTATTTTTCAGCTGAATTACAGATTAAACACTCCCAATTGGATAGATTTTCCTTCGATAAAGTCTTTCTCTTTTTCGTAGCGATTTTGTGGACCTATGTTCCTTTCACGCTTACACAAACGAACTCCGTCCCATAAATACTTATTTTCTCTTATTGGTATAATGGGTTCAGGAGATCATTATCTCAATTCCTGATGCATAAAGAGCATTTAGAGGCTCATCGCCGCTCTGGGCCACAATGAGAAAAAAAATTTTGTTGTAGGAAAATTGACTTAGTTGGAGAAAATTTCCTTCATTCTAGAAAATTTCAATATATCGTCGTCCTAGAGCGAAATTTTGTTGAAAGGCAATTTTCTAGCTACAAGAATTTTTTTTTTTTCAGTGCTTTATTTCAGCAAGAAGTGTAGTGTTGAGAGAAATCATGCTGTGAATCACAAATTTATTATTATTTTTTTAAAACATTTTTCTCTTTTATTTTTCCACTATTTTTCATATTTTGTCATTATTATATCATTTCTTACGATGTCCATCGTTTGCTATTGGAATGCAATTATTGTTTTGATTAGAAGAGACGGTGGTAATTGAGCGACCGCAAATATAACTTTAATGATCTGATGGACTTTTCAGTCCACGGTCAAATAAACATTATCTATTTATTTATCTCTCCTTTCTGAAATCGACTGTCTGGGAGGACCTCTGAGAGGACCTTTGAGGGGACCCCCGAGAGAATTTCTGAGGACCTGCGTGAGATGGCTGAAGGGACCCATGAGGGGACTTACGAGATGCCCTTAGTGAGAGTCATCTTCGGAAGGGAAAAGGACCAGCAAGAGAAAATGAGTCGTTGTAGAATAGGTATTCATAGGAGGAAATTCGTTTGTGTGAATGTGAAAGGAACATAGGTCCACAAACATAGGCCAACAAAGAAGAGAAAAACTGTATTGAAAAAAATATACGCATTGAAAGGAATTCAAGTTTCTACATAGTTGAATAATTAAAAACACAAATTCACTGAAAAAGTTCAGGATGAATTAGAAAATTGTATTTTGAGGAGCAATGTTCAATTTGGACAAAACCGAGATCGAACTTTATTAAGGGACCGAAGTTTGTTAAAGTTCTAAACTAGAAAAAAATTAAGCGTTACCATGTCAGAAAACGTTGCAAGTCTTCAGAGATCAAATTTCTTAATCTCAAGAACCTGGAAATTAACCCTAGATTGGTCACTCAATGCACCCCTACGACTTTGGTCCCGACATAAGGAATTCGCCGGCGTGTTATTTTGCAGCGCGTCTAGTGAGTTTTCAGTAACGTCAATCACTGAACAATTTCATTTAACATTGAAAAATATTTTAATGAACAAATTCGATTTTTTCAGAATTTGAGGCTAAGCCGAATGATTAAAAAAAAAATAAAAACGTCGGAACCCGGCAAATCCTTCATAGGGGGTCCAGTCTAGGATTAATAACTGAGACAAAAAAAATTGAGCAAAAAAAACTTGTCATGCGAAATAACCCAGATTTTTTTTTTGAGTGACAGCTTCTACGAAAATTTCTGAAAAAATTACCCAAAAATGTAGACATGTTAGAGCATCTTCTCAATTATTTTCCAGATTTTCTCGCAGTTTCCTCCTATCTGAAAAAAAATTCTACATAATTTTGCCTTACAGGTTCACTTTGCCCCTATTAACTATTCAAATGAGTACAATGAAGATAAATATCCAAAATTTAATTGATTTCGTAATTCTAGTTTTTTAAAAATAATTCCAATCTCCATGTGGGCACTGAATTTCATTAACTGTCGTGATATACGTGAAACTCGCAATTTATTTCATTCGCTTAGCGGTTTCGAGCAGTTTATTTGCTACTTGGCGCCTTCCTGACCTATTCGCCTATCCCGACTCGGAGAGAAAAATTTGCCTTTGCCCAATAAATTCATTGGAAGTGAATAATTTTTCAGATTTTCTGGATAAATGAGCAAATTTATGTTACTAATATTACTTGCAACCAGTAAATCTTATTTCAAACATGAAATTCGTTTCTCAGTGTATGTACCACACATAGAATACCTAATCCTCGATGTACACACCTCCGAACAAAACTTCAAAGCATTTAAGGGATCAAATTGACTCCACTTCATTTTTAAGTGTTATATCTCGAAAACTGTGCATTTTTCCAGAATTCAGGTTATGAGGTTTATCGTAGATAAAACAATGTACTTTTGAATACAATCATCGTTGGTTCGAACAAACTAGTTTTTGATCGTGAAAAATTGATCAAAATTGAACCTCTTTTCTACAATGGAGGGATTCGAATGAAAAACCGAATAAGCATCAAGACCGGGTATTTCGAACATTTTCATCCATTTAATTGAGGTAGTTCACTCGCAAAATGACTTTTCTTAGGAATTTGATGAAATTAAAATATCTGATCAAGACAAGTGTCTTACATTTAATTTAAAAAAAAAACAATTTTTTTGTTGATTGTAAAACAAGATATCAACAATGAAAATCCATATAATTAACTTGCAGGAAGCCGATCACGTATTTAAAAATGGATAATTTCCTGTATAACTCGAGAGCCGTTCTTCCGATTTTTTTTCAAAAACTAATTGCATGGTGAATCAAGAAATGAGAAATTTTTTGAAAAAAACATTCAATTTTATGATGATTTTATTCAGAAGATATCGATTTTTTTTCTTTAAAAAACACATTGCGAGATTTTATCGAATTGCGATAATCAGTAGCGGATATATCGAAATCACGTAACGCCTAAATTTCATTGGTCGACAAGCTGCACGAGATATCCAAAATACAAAATATCTGTTGGCAAGAACAATCAGAGCTACCCTCTCGCGCGCATTTGAGGTTCAATTACCTAAACGTAGATAAACAAAAAATAAATGTTTTCGTATTAAAATATCCTGCATAATATGTTACATTTCTCCCCATTAATGGAAACAACCACTCATGATTCAAGAGGAAAAAAATTTCCTTTTTAGTTTTGAAGAATGATGACGCATTAAAATGTGCATAAATATTGGTTAGGTTAAACTCACAGTTAAACTCGCAAAATGCGCGCAGCGCACGTCGTAATCTTGTCTTGTAGCAGTATAAATTATGTTGAGAAATCCTATGTGTGTTGGGGGTTATGTGATTACATCTTGACAATATTCCAGTCGTCAGAAAATTATCATTCGTTATATTTTCAAGAGAAAAGATTCTCGGCACTCACAATCCGCGAAAAGTCTTCCTATCTCGTGTAGATCAACAATCCATTGACCATTACACAAGACTATGCTTTTTGATATTACTGTCGCAAGTGAACTACATTAATCATATTTTATGGCAAATTTTTCTGGGGGTTTAGATGAGGTGACACGACAAAATTCCCCGGTCAAAACTCCCGCATAAAAATTCCCGCGTCATAATTCCCTTTTTCAAAATTCCTGCTACTACTATTATTCCTTCGACTCAGTTTCTCCATTCCAAAATTCCCTATTATGAAACAAGTTATTATTTTAATTTGAAGAAATAATTATTTATTTTATTTTAATTTTTTCAACATGTTCGATTTTTTTGAATCAACATTTCCGGATAATATTTCGAATTTAATTATTTTAATACAATGTTGTATGCAATGCGTTTCAAATAGAGAATGGTGTCAAGATCATTGCATTTTTGGACAATATTTTATACGGATTTATTGTATACGAGAAAGATCAACTATTGCGAGTCTCTCTCTAGTCAATCACATCGTGAATGTAAACAAGCAAGTTTCAAAGGTGGGGAAATGCTTAAGTGGGAAAAATATGTTATGGGATTTTTGGTTGTGGAGAATTTTTGAAGGGGGAATTATGACGCGAGAATTATAACGAGGGAATATCGCCATGTAACCTTAGATGATGCTTTCTGTACTTAGAGTGTTAAATTCCATGTTTCTCTCCTCTTCTTTCTACAATTTCTAATTTTTCCACTCTCATCCAAAATTTTCCATCCCCGTAGAAGACTTTCTCTAACGTTTATATCATACCTCCCCATTCACTTGTTCAATTTTCGAATGGAAGCACAATAGTGTTTGAATTAGAATCTTTACGCATTGTATCCTGAAGTATTTTGTTACATTACCACTGCGGATAAGTGGGAAATTGGATCGTTAAATTATCGTAAACACTCTACATTGTAGCTTGCGCAACACATGATCAATAGATCAATACTTCATGCTGTTTTCTTTCTACTACTAAAACTAAATTGAGTTACAAATAAAGAAATTAAAGCTCTTTTCCTGAATGACTTCCATGTTGAGCCTGATAAGTCTGGAAAAACTGTTGATTATAGGGTAAATGCATGCTTGATGGAAATTTGTGTTTTGCGTAGGAAATAAATTTTATAATATAGAGAAGGTGAAATGGAAAGGATCTAAGAAGTGAAATGAACACTTTGTAATTTTGATGTTCAAACACTTGAAATCAGTGGAAGTATTTGCGACAGGTTTTTGTTAAAAAACATGTCTCAGGCACAAAAATGGATAGCACTTACGCCTCTTTTGTTCTAAGGTGATGTAATGTCAAAAGTCATTTTTCAGACTCTTTGTTGCATTTTTTTTCAGCCGAAAATCGGGGCTGTAACTCTTTTCCAAAATGGAAAGGGCTTGATACCCTATTCATTGCCAAAAAAGTAGAATTTCTAGAAAAATTCAAAAAAATCCATTCTGACACATGTATTCTAGCAAAGATTTTCTTAGATTTTCAATGGAATCGCTACGAAAAATCCATCCCAAGCCGTTCCACTGGAATGTGCATTTTATCCCACTTTCCCCAACGATTTTTCCACTAAAACAGAACAAGTTAATGATTTCATTTGACTTTTGACATTATGTAATTTAAATGCTAATTTTCACATCATCAATAGTTACATAAACGTCAATAATGAACATTTTCATTAAGTGGCATAAGTTGAAGAACTCAGCCTTGACAGAGTTACCTAAATAACTCATAGACAAGGAGTTCTTGATTCAATTACATTTGATGAATTCATAATCATTTACTTCAACCTAGAAACAAAAATTTCACAACATTTCAAAACATTTGTTGTTTTTTTATATCATTAAATGAAGGAGCAAATTCCGTAGTGAACGTATAAAACAGGAAAGAACGTTTTTTTTGCTCATTTTTTTTTGCGAATATCGTGGAAACCAAGCGAGATAGCATGATTCTGCATCAACCGTTTTTTTATAGAGAATTTCCAGAGATACAAAAAAATAATCGCAAAAAAAAATCTAGTTATCTAATTTTCCCTCTTCCCTACTAAATTATGTTCTGACTCAGAATTGTTTTTTTTTTGCAATTTCAAAGTGATCAAAATCTGGTAATAAGATTCAGACCTTTCCACCGAATAAATTTAACGCTAATTGGAAAGTATAATAGAATTCCAAAGAAAAAAAGAAATTCACTTTTCCTCCATCGACTCGTTCTTCACTCCATCGTACAAAAAAAAAACTCATGAAGAATCCAAAATGATCAATCAGTAAAAAAATACATAAGAATTGTCAAATAATTTCCTGCAATCTCGTGGAAAACTTTCGCAGCATCTGCATGCAATATTCTATACCTTGAAGACCTTGCGAATCCATTCTAACATATGGATAGATATATATTATTTGTATGTATATATATATATATAGCTGCACTGAGTCGAATGTCCGACTCATACGCTTCCGCGTTCGGTTTCTCATGTATTGCAGCGAGAATACCCGTTGGTTTTTTAAAAGTTACTTTCTGCACTGCAATACCACGTGTATAAAACCGGTACACGTGCCAATTACCGTAGCATCCTCTGCATCTATTATTATCATGTAAACTTCATTTCCTTTTATTTCCAATCAAGCAGAAACTTTCACCCACGCTCCCACAAATCCATGGCTCAATCAATCTTGTCAAAAATTAAGCATACGACACTATTATATTCATCTTAACTTTTTAAATTGCTATGAAAAAAATGATTCATTGTGAACGACAATGTCACAGTTTAATGAAATGTCTTTTTCAATAGCGACAAGCTATGAGCATTGCTTGTCACTATTAAAGAGGACATGCAACAGAAAAAGGATGAGCAGGATGAATAGTTTTTGTGATGGCTTGGGCGAGTGGAGAGGATTATTTAGTATCAAGAAGTGATTAAATGCACGATGCCTGACGATTTTCTTTCGATAATATAAAAGAATGTATTTTACATTTTGCTCTCTTAAGCTCCTAGACTAGTTCCCAAATGCAATCTAACGACTTTGGTCCCATCGTGAGAATTCGCCGCCGTGTCATTTCAGCTGCGACGTTGCCGAATTCACTCTACACTGCCCGGGCGCGTTCATCGAGTTTTCGGCAACGTCGCTCACCGGACACTTTCATTTAGCATGAGAAAAATTTCGTTACCTATTAGAATTTATTTTATTTTTTCATCAACTTTACAGGATATGTCATTGAAAATATAATTTTTTCATATTTTAACACTTAACTAAATCATCATAAAGAAATGAAAACGATGGTACGCGGGGAATCCCTCATAGGGAGACCAGTCTAGGCTCAATATTTAAAATGTATCGTTCCATAAAATCGTACTGGCCAATGAAGTAATCTCGGAAATATTCGGATCCTATGCTACAACATGTAAATTTTACTTCGACAATACATCAAAGTTCTCTTTTCAATATTAACCCTAATGTGGTCATGAGTGACCTAACGACTTTAGTCGGGTGATGAGGTATTCTCCATCGAGATATTTTGGCTGCGACGTTGCCGAATCCACTCTACACTGCCCAGGCGCGCTTACCGAGTTTTTGGCAACATTCTTCATTGAATAACTTCATTTAGGCCCAGGCGTATAAAGCTCGATTAGCACCAATGGTCGATTAGCTGACGGAGCTGTCGCAGTTAGATGTATGGTTAACTTCAATCAAAACAAGACAATTCATCCAGTTATGATACTGTGGTCATCAGTTTGTAGCCATTTTAAGCTGTTTTTGATCGTTTTTGAGCACATCGACTTAAATTCTTATTAAACACGCCAAGTTAATTGACTGAAGTTAATCGTTTAAAATTAACTTCACATGTCACTTAACTATGACAGCCTAGTTGAGTGACTACCAATGATTAGTGATTAACTTTTTACACCTGGGGCTTAGCAGGAGGAGATTTTTGTTGACTAATTAAAATTAATTTTATTTTTTCACCAATTTTGTAGGATATGTTATAACTTCAAATTTTGCGCTCAACCAATTGATCATGAAAAAATGAAAACGACAAAATACAGGAAATTCCTTGTAGAGTGTATAATTCAGCGAGGATAGACTAGGAAAGGCCGGATGAAATAGATCTATGGTGCAAAAAGAATTAGGATTTTTTTTGGAAGTGAAGGCTTTCACAAAGAAAAATTATCGATTAACGTAGACATATTGAAGCATCTTCTCAAATTTTTTCAGATTTTTTTGCAAAGTCCTTCATTCGAAAGAAAAAATCTTCTGAAATAGACAATCGATGATTCAGTAAAGTTTATTGAACCAGCTAATAATCACAAGAGTCAGGCTACTTGACTGACCCCGTCAAGAAGCTGTTCGATCATAAGAATAACATCGTCATCAAATACACTACATCACACATGTCCACTCAATACGTCATCATATAATTATGTGCGTATATATTGCGGGCCAGTATTGATACCTGTGCTGCGCACTAACTCTCCGTTATTTGAGATATGTAGGTCAGTGTAAAGGCCAAAGCGTTGGAAAGCTGTCAATAGTAATTCTTCAGTACGTACACACTTGTTTTACTCAAGACACTTTACATTGAACAATTGGTAAATATATTTCAACATTGAGTGCTCTCTTATATTACGTAATGCAGAATGTTATGAAAAAATCTGGGTTATACACAGGACAATGTTTTGAGAGGAAAATTTCTCAGAAAACAATGGAGTTTTTTTTTTTTTTTTTGCCAGCATGTTACATTCTAAAACATATATCGACAAAACCGATAGTTTTAAAGAAAGTGTATAAAGTGATCAAAAGAAAGGAGAAGATTGAAAAATAAAGAAAGAAAGATTAATTTTAGTTCACCTCCAGGGCAAAAAGAAATTCAATCTTTGTGCATAGTACGGTTGGAATGTAGCTAATCATGATTTCCGGATTGAGTGAACTAGCAAAGTCGATTATATCCCACCCATGAGACATCAGCTTGGACTAACGTAGTGTGCGCGCGCACTCTGTTATACAGTTTCTATTGCCGCCGTTTCCGTGGACAAGGAAAAACATTGACGCATACAGCACGAAGAATGTATCTGTCACGTAATCCCAAAGTATTCTGGGGGTAATTTCATTTTATTCCAGTGAATACTGAGGAAATGAAGAAAATTAAATTAAAAAACATAAGAGGTTAATGGTCTCCTGATCATGAACTTGACTATAGTATCTATCCATGCTGATAAATATCTGTATGAGATGAAAAATAAACGGGTGAATTGAGGAATGTAATAATAAAGAATATGCGGAAAGACGAAAATATAATTATAAAGGCCGGGAGAAATTTATATGCGATCTTAAACCAGTTCTTATTGGGAGAAAAACAAGAGGTACAAGGGAGGGGAAACTTGGAGGGCCTTGTTTTGTTGCCAAAATATGTATTGCAGCATCACATTCCATGATATTACTTTGCACTTTCATTCGGTTGAAGAATGAAGGCGTCCGTCCTTGTGACTATAAACAAGTATCACCGAAAAAACACACATTCTCGAAGATCTTTTGAGAGCTTCCAATAAGGTCAGATTTTCAAAGAACTGTTCATAAAATATTGCATTTTTTGGGAGCTGGATCTTATTGAGTAATTAATTAATACTTCTTATATTTTTAAAAAAAAATTTCCAATCCTAGACGCGTTTCCTATTGCGACCTAACGACTATGGTATCGACACGAGGGATTGGCCACCGTGTTATTTCAGCTGCGACGTTGTCAAATTCACTCTACATTGCCCGGACGCGTTTGCCGAGTTTTCGGCAACGCTGCACAACGGACAATTCGATTTGGCATGAAAAAAATTTTGCTACCTACTAGAATTTATCTTATTCCTTCATCAACTTTGCAGAATATGTGATTTAAAAAATATAATAGTTTGTTGAACATTTCAATGAATAAGATCTTCTCCCCCAGAAATTTACGCTTGGTCAAATGATCATGAAAAAATAAATTCGACGGAATGCGGGGAAATATTCCATAGGTGGACCAGTCTAGGATTAATGTCGCTCTATTTGTGTATTTGCAAATAGAACATTTATAAGAATATTACAGTGGTGCTTGTGTCAACCGGCAGAGATCAGGTTTTGAATTCAGAACCTTAAGATTACAAATCCTAAAGCTGTCGCCTCATCGATTGAGCCACCATAGACTCAAATCCTTTTTGTATACGTAATCTATAAATCGTTTCCATAAATACGGATTGATAGAAAAAAAAGGGAATATGCTATATCATCATTGCGAATTGTTTTACAAATGCTATGCTTGTAAACCGCCAGCAATAGTTGTGCGGTCTGACGTCGGCCTCGGCAAATCCATCAAGTTAAGCAGCGCAGCGTGCCGTCATTACTTAGATGGATGAACGCTTGGCCGGTCGTAGATTTGTACACAAATTGCTACACGGTAGGAGCGGATGTGAGGAAGTGGTTCGTCTTTTTAGTCAGTGTGAGGTGGGAGATACATTAGCACTAGACTGGTTGCCATGAACGACGTAGGATGAGTTGTCCAGTAATTGAACTATTCAATGTATTTATCCTAAAAAAGTTGCTAATCCCATGAATTATGACTTTTCTAATCTTCAAAACATGATATGATGTTCACCAACTTAAGGACAAACTATGGAACTGGTCAATATATCAGTAATTATCGAATTTTATTTGTTCTATTGGTGTCTGACAACTCTTATCCGTTCGAACACTGGACGACTGACCCTAATAACTTCGATCAGATGATGAGGGATTTCCCGCTGTGTTATTTCGGCTGCGATGATACCGCATCTTTCACTTTACACTAGCCGGGCGCGTACCCAGTTTTTGGCAACAGTGCTAACCGGATAACTTCACTCAGTATGGGAAAACCTTTGTTCACAACTAGAATTCTTATTTCTTCATCAACTTCGTAGGATGCCATTTAAAAAATCTAATAGTTCATTAAATACTTCAATAAATCGAGTTAATTTTTTCAGAATTTTGTGCGCAATCAATAGTTCATACAAAAATATAAAAATAAAGTCAAAAGTTCCAACAATATGTATATAAATTTTTATGTTGATAAATTGATATGCCTTTTCAGGAAAAATTGTTGAAAAATAGTCTTCTATTTCCTTCAATAAAGGGGATACGCTACAATATGCAATTAAACAAATATACCGTCAATGGCCCAATTAATGCCATCGGCCCGATAATGCCACTTTTCATACATTTCCGTGATTATCAAACTTATTTGAACTCTCAACTCTAAGTAATTGGTAACAGTGGCTAGAAAAAGATTCTGAGGACACCGGACAATCAAAATATCTGATATTTCTGTACTAGATATATTTCAAAATTAATCCGTTAAATTGCAATCAGTGTGCTCAGCAAGGTAAAGCCCTAAAGCTCTTCATGTGGGGTTAGAGTGCCTCATCAGTTCATAGTGTGAAATTCAGAGAATTCAAGTATTTAATGAATCAAAAATTGTATTATTTGTTAGCAAAATAATTGAACTTTCATATAAAATGACGAATAATTGATGGATAATGACCCGTGATGGAAATTAATTGATGGCAATTATTGGGACCCTCTATGGCAGAAATCGGGCCAGGTGGCATGAATCGGGCCATGGGCAAAATATTTTCAAAAATATAAATTAAATAATTTTTATCATTAATTCATGAAAATAATTAATGTAAATGTAAGTCCAGACCCTAAATTCGTTCGAGGAAAAATCAAATTTGAATTTATGATAATATATAATTTTTCTATGAGAAATATGTGGCAGAATAGTTCTCTTGGTGGCATTAATTGGGTCATGGACGGTAATAGTTTGTTAAACATTTCAATGAACCGATTCAATTTTTTCTTAGAACTCTACGTTCATTCCAGTGAAGCCCTGAGAGGGACCAGTCTAGGGTTAATGGATTTCAATGTCCAAGGTTTTTGAAAAATATTATGCAAATGCCCCAAACTCATTGAAGCATTCTTATCTCAATGTTTTCAATGAATTCACGTTTTATCTTGTTCATATAGAATTATCTAGTGAATTTAATATGATTACAGTGTCTGCGATAATCATGATCAGATAATAGCTCCGTGTGTGAATATGCGCATCCACTACAAACTTCATGGAATCGACGACCAGAAAATTATTTTTTCAGCGATTTCCTAATTTTGCGAATGGAAAATTCCATCCGCATTTCTCCTTAACTGAATAATTTCGAGCATTATCAATGGAAATTCTACAAAAGAAAACGATATTGAAATAGCTCACAAAACATTTCCGGAGTGCACATATTCTTTAAATCCAGTGATTCATAACTTTGTAGGGGAAACCGAGGTAAAAACGACTGTGAAGTTTTTAGACAAATCTATTTTATTTCATCACCAGTTCTTTGAGAATATCTCGGAAACTAAGCGAGATAGAAATTCTCCACAAAAGAGTCTTAAAGTAAAATCGCCCTATCTTGCTTACATTCCGAAATATTTCAAAAGAATTGGTGAAAACTGCATATTCATGAGTAAAATGGATCTTCGGGTCAAAATGATCCATGAATTTTTTTCGGAGTGAAGGAGTCAGTGAAAAAATCTTAGAAAATTTGAGAAAATGCGTCAATATGTCTCAATTCGTATGGAATTTTTTTTTAATTTTTCATAAGAGCCGCCACTGCAAAAAAAATTCCTGGATCATTTTTCATCAGGGGTCCATTTTGCTCCAATCTTCCCTATCTTCACCATAATATGCCAAGATGAATTCAATTAAACGTGTAATTTATGATCATTACAAGTCTTACAGAAGAAAAAAAAAAAAGCAAATTATTTATTTTGTCAAGCTTTCAATTTCAAAGAGCCGGCCCGAGTACAAAAGTAAATGATAATTTTATATGAAGAATGAAAACACCAGAAGCGCCCACAAGTGCATTTACTTCCGGTGCAATTAGTCACGGTGCCATAACAGAGCACGCGAACTTCATTAATATCTTAGTGGTACGTTCACTCTTTGATATACATTTAAACTTGTATTATTAGAACAAAGTCTTGAGCGTATCAGGAATGTGATAATAATCTTCTCAGTTCTTTTAAAATTGATATTGGACCTCGAGAGAAAATAATTTCGATATAGAAAAAAAAAATGATTTTCTGAAAAAAAGAACAAAAAAAACAATAAAATGGCGCGAAACAATGGAACGTTAACGCCCCTATAGACTACTTTCCCCTCCGTGTTTTCATTTGACTTTCTTCACTCATACATTCGCAATAAGAAAAAGAGGGAAAGCGCATTCACGAGATAAAAGTTTCAAAGCAGAGAAAGAGAGAGAGAAAGATATATGGAATTGTCAGAGTGACGTATATCGTGTAATCGAAACACAGTAAAAGAGAAGGGAGAATACCTGTCAGGAAGTGGCATAGCATTGCCGCGGGGAAGGACGCTCGTGAGCGAATCTGGGCCGATACACACACATACTCCGATTTTTTTCTTATATCTTATGACATGGACACTCTTGCTTTCGAAATGATAATTATTTAACACATCCAAAAAAAGAAGAGCGAGATCTTTCGCTCGTTTATGAATATTTTCACGATCTGTATTTAAAAAAAAAAAGAAAAAAAAAGACATATCAGATAGTCGGGTATGGATATTCAGCTTCCATCACGCGTAAAATTTAAACTTTCTGTGGTAATGTGTACCACTCACTCATACTCCAATTTCAGAATGTGTTTTTTTATGAGAAATTTTATATATGGCATATTTGCAAGAACTTTTCCCTATTTTTCATTGGTTTGAACGGGAGATATGCGCACGTCCTGATGGAAAAATTCTGAATTAATTTTGGAGAAGGAAGTTTTGAGAAGCGAAGATCTTAACGGGAAACATCTCAAAAAATTGCTGAAAATGCTCTGATATGTCTTTAGTATGAGGCATTTTTCTTCAATTATTGCGTTCAGATCTTTACTTAAAAAAAAAAGTTGAAGGAAAAAAACTCGCTATTTTTAATAATTTGTGTTAAATCATTCACTAATGGAGATACACCCTATTGACCCTGATGATTTCTTGTAGAGAATTTTATGAGCTGGGAAAAAATATTAAGGCAAAATCGCCCTATTTCACTGACTCTCCAAGTTCCTCTCCAAAAAGTGGCGAAAAATAGACTTATCTTGTTTTGCCTCTTCGCTACTCATATGCACCTTTTTCTGCTGACATTCGCACGAAGAGAGAATCAAGAAAAATTAAATAGGTAAATTGATACTAGACCGACGCATCATAAAATAGTGCTACAATGCCATTCTTTCGTGTAAATTTATAAAAATATCGTATGTTTCGACTGTTCAGAGGATCAGTTACACTAGTTCAAGGCTGAAAGAAAGGATCTTAATTAAATTTATTGAAAAATACAACCAACTTTTTCCTGGGAAGTTTAATCCATTTAATATAAAAAAGAGAGAACCAAATTCAAACTACGAATTGAGATTATCACCACTTTTTGCATTACCCGAGGCCACGATGGGGACATAGTGGTGCATAGGCCTCAAAAAGGAACCTATCACGACCCATCCTATTTGCGACACTCGGGATTTTGTTGATGAATTTTTATTGACTCACCTCCGCCCACCTCCATTGGGTTCTAAAAATTCAATTTTAAATTATTATGAAAACAAGCACTTTTTGCACTTAGTGCTTCAAAAAACGTACCTATTTCCTAGTCGATAACTCGAATGCTTCGCGTGGAACAATATCAACTCTAATTTTATCATGCTGTCAACAATATACGAGAGAAAAGAAAAAAGAAAAAAAAAATTCAAGAAAAAACCTTTGTAAATTTAATACGGATTAATGGAATTTCGAAAATACTCATCTAGAATTGACATGGCACTTGCCCCTACATGGGGATATAGTCAAAAGGAATAAGAAGATCTGGAATTGACAATCAGATGATATTTAGTTGAGAAGCAACACTTTTTCACAAAATTTTCACTGTCTAGTTGTAACACAGTAGACCACCAGAGAACAAACTGGTCAGGAGAAGGCTCAAGTGGTTGTTATGCCAAAAGTGCCCTACTCCTTGACCCTTGGTCTCTGTTTTTCTTTTGTGTTCATCATCAACTGTCCTTGTTATTCAAAAATATCGATTTCCTTATTTTCCAACACACCTATCAACAAGTTCCCTCATTACCCGCCAAGTCAAAAAAATAGATTTTCATATCTCATAATTGATTTCAAAAATTTCAAAATTTATTGATTTGACTCTCAATGTATATTCATTTTGTAACTACAGTAAGAATTTCAAAGCAATTCATCAAACGGTTTTTGAGGAGTGATTCCGCTCGAGTTGAAAAAAGTGATTTCGAGGAAAACGCGTTTAAAGTTTACAAGTAATTGAATCTGTGTCATCAGTAAACTACCTTGTGGCAGTTCTAGTCGTAAGGGATCTATGGAAATTGAGGCATTGAGGCCTCCATGGAGAGGATTCTCGTATATCCAAAAATCATTTATCCGTTATTCAACTATGAAATTTTGCATCTAATTATGAATTTAACGGAAATCATAAGATTTTTCAGTAAATTCTCGATAACCCCTAAATGATACGGTGCTGTATGCACACATCTAAGTATTCATTGCACGTATAGGATCATACAACATACACACAACTAGACAGAACGAAGCAGTCAATCACGTCTGAGCACCGGCCATCTGATTACCTCATTTAATCGTGGATTTGACCAAAATCCTGTCTTCAAAATGAAAAAAAAAAACTACACCGAGAAAAAATCTAAATTAATTTCAAATCACTCGAAAATTCTGGAAGAATCTGTACAAATTGTTCATGTTGAAATCTGATAACTGAATTTATAGAAAAAAAAAGGGAGACCTACCGAATTGCATTGAATGAATATCTTTTCAACTATACGGTCAAAATTTTTCAAATTTTACACAAAAATCGGAAATAATATAAATAATAATCCCCTAAAATTTGATGAAAATCTCCCGAGTACTTAAAATCTGATACAACTACCTTAAGACATAGGAAGAATGCAGACTTCCACCCGCTTTCATATATCAATACATATTTTCCTGCAAAGAGCCTTGATATCCAAAAATCAACCATTCAAATTGAATGATAAGAACAAAAGTCTTCAATAATAAGTAATAGGTCTCACTTATTGGCAATTGTCCTTCATTCTATTATTATCGAGATTCTGACATGAATACGAATAAAAAGAAAATGGTCGCATCGCGTGTATGACCAAGCCCTCTTGAGCAATTTAATCCATAATTTACTTGTTAAATGACAGCACTAGGTAAGTGATAAATTATAGATTGCAGTAAATTGACGAAATAAGGAAATTGAATTCACCATAAAACTTAACAGCATTAAAGGAATTTAATGCCTATCAGTGTGATTTCTTCAGTGTCTCGGTGATGGAAAGTACTTACATCTCGAATCTTGAGTTTTTTTTTTTTTTTTTGGGGAGAAGGTATGCCTTCTCATGTTTTCGTTGTATGACATAACCTTTCACCATGTCCCGTGTATGTACACTTGCATAATAGTGCCAATGAGCAAGCATACTACACCAGAACATTCCGTAATTTATGTACGAAAATACATGTTTAAAGAAAAACTATAACTTCAAGGATTCACTTTCATTTGTTATGACGAAGTCAAAGGATAAGAGATGAAAGTTGCAATAATACGTGATGCAAGTCACGGGCCATCACTATTTGCTGAATGACTGATTAAACATTAAATCTTAGTTTTTGTGACAAAAATAATTTTTTTATAACTAGGAAATGTTTGATAGAAAAACAATGCTCAATGCCAAACTATGAAAACGACATAAATTAACTACAATTTGTTTATAATTACAAAAATTACAAGTAGCAAATCATAAGATATGCAGGAAGATTCTAGACTTGATGCAGTACTTTTGCGAATTTTTTGAAATTTTCTGAAAGAATCTGTCTTCCATTCCCATTTTTCCCTCAATTATTCCAATGTGGAGAGATTGTGGCAAAATGCTGCGGAATTTTTTTCAAAGTGAAGAACTTGGCGGAACAGTCTGTAAAAATTTGAGAAGATGCTCCAACATATTTACATTTTTGTGTAATTTTTTCAAATATTTTCTTAGAGGCGTTCACTCTCCAATAAATTCCAGTCCATTTTGCCCCAGTTTTAGCAAAAACTTCTTCTTCTTCTAATTCGAAAACTCGAGCTGCCTATGATAAAAACCATTATTTTATACACATTCAATGTATCAGCATCAGTTTCAATTCATTTCATATGAAATGAAATGTACAGGAACACTCAAACGAAATGTTGGTTACAAAGAATTTGATTGAAATTCTCACTTTCATATATTATTTCTTTGATATTATAGAGATTTCTATGAGAGAAGATTGCGACGACCACATATATAATATTCATAATGACAGTAAATATGGGTAATGGCACTATATATATGTATAACTGCGAAGTGTTGATAGCGTTGGTCAGCAGAAGTAACCATAATTTCTTTCGGAATGAAGGACTCCATGTAAAAGTCTAAAAAAAATAGGAAAAAAGCTTGAACATGTTTACATTGTTGTGTAATTTTTTTGAATTTTTTCGTAAAGATCTTCACTCTCAAAAAAATCCCAGATCATTTTGTTCCGCAGATCCATTTCACCCCAGTTCCCTCTATTCACATATACACATCAATAAACTGAACTAATGTGATCTGTTGTTAATTACGAAGTACGACATACTTTTGGATATCACAGTGGAAAGTGAAATCTGTCAGAAGCTATTTGCATCGCCAAGGGGCATACAGCACTGATCTCGCCAGTGAAATACAACTTAAGCAAGGAATCGAACTTGATTGCATCTAATAGCACTTTCTTTCTCCTCATTTGAAATTTTGTGACAAAAACAGATGTTTTTAGTACTAATAAAAATTATCATACTCGTGTATATCAATTAAATTAATTAATCGCGGTATGTTTGTAGAGTTGAGATAGTATCTTAAAGTACGGTCAATAAAATAGAAAAAAATGAGGTTTTGCAAGTTAGTTTTCAATTAATTTTAACCTTTCTTCTAAACTTCAACCTTCAGAGGGCCGGCATTTTTCCCTTCAACATCGATATTTTTCAAGAGTATAATTTATGTATATATACATGTTAGCAATCGACGCTTGAATGTGTGGGTCCAGATTAGTACTCGATACGCGACTTCTGTAAACACGGGATTATACTTTTTGGATAACAATAATAGTATAATTATTGTTATCCTTCGTAAACACCGGGACTACGGAGACGGGATGGAGTTAACGTTCAAATGAAGCACTGCGCGAGAAAAAATATCCATTTATGAAAAATGTCCAACGGTTAATATTGAAATTGTGACATTAATCCGAGCTAGATTCTTTTTTTCTAGTTTATTTCATTTATCTTTTTCAATATTCTTCTATCACACTTGTAGAACGAGTTACCGAACATTATAGTGAATTTTCGAGTGAAACACGTGTCTTGACTTTACTAAAACCTTATCCTGACAATAATTATTCTTTCACGCAACGAGAATAATGATAAATAACGTTCAAATAATGATTCTAACATACATAAACATCAAATGAGTTCAGTGGTGTTCCGAAAGTCTCTACTGGGACGTATAGGTACGTCTCAAGCCGGTCCAGAGTAGTACGACTAATGTAATAGTCCATTACGGTATGGGCCCTTTATATCTTGACTAAAACATCTCGACCAAAACATCTCAATCAAAAATATCTCGTGACCAAAACATCTCATGACAAAATATCGACTGTATAAAAAGAAATCTTCAAAAAATGAAAAAAGTTGTCGAGATATTTTGGTGTGAAATATTTTTACCATGAGATATTGTTGTCGAGATGTAATCGCCCGAGAAAAAAAGGGGCGTCACCGTATATTACACACCTAGGGAGGGAAGAAGTTAAAGTACGCGGACGAAAATCATGGAAAAATTCAGAAAAATGTAAAAAATTATCATTTTTGATACAGCATCAAAAAAAGTCAGGGGTTATCTGTACGCGAGTTCGCTGGGATACTATCTCAAAAGCTGGGATTTCCATGAAAAAACTCCACTAACCAATTATCTAGCGAAATTTTTGAAAAATAGTACGTTAAGATCGCGCCAAGGTCTCACATGCTTCAATTACACATAAATTGCATGAAGAGAAATTTTTAATCATCGAAAATTATTAATGATGTCAGCTGTCCCCTGAAGGAATTTTGTTAATCTCTATTGAGAAGTAAATGCGTAAAATATTCTTTAAATAATCATATATACAAAAGAATCATTAATAATTAGTCTCCAGGTCATTAAGAATCTAGGTAAATTGACTCGAGACTTTTATGGAGATTTATTCAGTATTCACTCGGATTCACGAGACATTCTTTCATAATATCGTTAAATGTGTTATATTGAAAAGATTTCTTAATAAATAAAATTTCTCGCATTTCTTTTAAATTTGGCAATACTTGAGAAAATTAATTTTTAATAACATTATTGTGATACTTTCTGTTTCTCTTGAAGGATGAGAAGGATTGGCGTAAAAAAACATATATTTACCGAAATCCAGGGATTATTGATCTTACTTCTCGCCTCACTGGCGCCTTCTACATGCTCCGCTGGTATTCTGGACCCCTGGCAGTGGGCACGCAGCGACAGAATTGAAGTCAACATTCCTTGGCTACCATGTAACTACAAATATTTTTCGCAAAATTTTTTAACTGCATTATCAGACATAATCTTCATAACTTTGATGTTAGAGGATTATTGTTAATTTTGATGATAAACATTGGCAATAATTATTCTAAGTATTAAATTAAATTGAAAAAATAAATATTTATGGCCTAATCATGAATGTATATAGACACACTGGGTCATACACGTGCACAAATTACACGTGCACATAGCGCAAGACTCTTCCGCATCTCTTGATTATCGAAATATGAGACATTCAGAAAAGTTTCCATAACATGCACAATTCAAAACTTATTTAGAATATCGAATGTTGGAGTTGTTAATTTGATGAATTTTTAATTCATAAAATTAGCAAACTAAAAAAAAAATAAGCATTTATTCGGAAACAAAAGATGTGCCTAATCACATTTTATTTTCTTGTGTAATTATTCGAATATGAAAAAAAAAATTAAATAATGATAACGCCCATTTTTCGCCTCCGAATAAATGCGTATTTTTTTACACACATTTCTGCTCTAATTTTGTAATAAAATCCAATGAATAGAACGAATGAGAACCAAATTCCTGAAAATCCAAATAGAATGTATGTGAATTCATTTGAAATACTTTATTAAATTATGGAAAATTTTATAATAAAAGAGAAAACTCATAAATAATACGTAATTAAATTTCTTGGTCCTCCTTAATCATCATGATAGTGAAAGAGTTATGCCATTTTCATAATGAGGCTATCAACAGTCTCGAAATTCATGTTTCAAAATAATTTATCATATACATTATATAATTATGCAATCATAAATAAAGTAATCATTTCTTTTTCTTTTTTTTTTTTCTTTTTCCTTGTTAAAAGTTGAGAATGAAACAAGATGCTACGACGAACTTGGCTGTTTGAATATAACGAGAAGTTGGTACCATCTTATTCATCGTCCTCTAAATGTCTTTCCACTTCCACGTGAAGTTATCAATACACGATTTATTCTCTACACGAATGAAAATCCCATTGAGGTAAGCCATTTATTTTCATTACAACTAGAAATAATGTGTAATGTTTACAAAATCGTCATTTTAGAGTCAAAGGGGCGTATGTGCTGTTCTTATATATAGGAGTTACGCCACTTTATTTCTAAGGCGAGAAAATAATGTTTAAGTCACGGTTAGGTAACTTGTAGCAAGTGATCTTTACTGTGCGTGCGAATGATTCTCAGAGTTTTCTCTAAGAGCTTAATTAATATCCTCTCGCTGGTGCGAAAACTTCATTAGATTAAAAGGAAGATTAATACTTTGTAGTTATCTTCATATTTGATTGACTTCCGTATTTAGTAGTGAGGCTAATTAACTAATTATTTTATTTTTCTTTAGGGTCAAGTGCTGATTGTTGGTAAAGATAAGTCAATTAAACGTTCGAATTTCGATCCAAAACGAAAAACTAAATTCATTATTCATGGATTTATCGATACACCATTGAGTAACTGGGTGAAGGAAATGAGAAATGAATTATTACAGCATGGCGATTATAATGTGATTATTGTTGATTGGGCAGGGGGTAGCCTACCCTTATATACACAGGCAACGGCTAATACCAGATTAGTTGGATTAGAAATAGCACATCTTGTGAAGCACCTCCATGTAAGTAAATTATTTTATTATAATTAAAATTTATTTAAAAAATTCGAAAAAAATTTGGACCCTTCCAGTAGTGGGAAGGTGGAGGGAAACAAATCGGCAACTCAAAAATCCTTTTTCGTCGAAAATTTCAAGAGCTACGAAAGAGAATTAGGGCAAAAAGAACGTATCTCCATTAGTTTCTAGGATATTCCCAAAAATAGCACAACAAGAATCTGGCTTTTCTTGCTTGACTTCTTCGCTATCGATTGATGAGTTAAAGCAACAAAGCCACGTGCGTGAAAATGAATATTTCGTCGAAGGTCAAAAAATACCGACATGAACGGAATAACGTAATTCTCATTGTTGGGCTTCGAAGAATGTCAATGAACGAAACAGAATTACAAATGATTCGGCTATTCCTCAAAATCAAAGACGATAAATTAAAATTCACATGAAGATCTACAATTTTTTTTACGAGTGTTTTCATTTTTTTTCAATTTTTACATTTTTACGCTGACATAATCGAAATGTACGATTGGAGGGAATAATCATTTTTTGTAGAATATTTAGCCATTTTATCAGTCACTCCTTTTATTTATTTCTGACGAAAATACAAATGCATTACTCAAGTTTTTTCTCATTCGACTGTTCATTTCTTCATTCAAAATTGATAGATTCAGCCATTATTACGGTCACTGCTCTCTTTATTTTATTCATTAGAAAATCATTACAAACGCATTACGTTTCGACCACTTCTGCGCAGTCTTCTTCATTTTTGGTTAAAAAATGATTTAAATTATAACTTAATACATGCATCATGAAGGGGACTGCGCAGATGTGGTCGGAGCGTAATGCGATTGTAATGATTTTCTAAGGAATGAAATAAAGACAGCAGTGACTGTAATAATGACTAAATCTGCAAATGCATTACGTTTCGATTGCTTTGCGTAGTTCTCATCATGATGCTCATTGTTACATTAATGTATGTTACTTCTTTAGATAATTCATAACATTTGGTTGAAATATCGTCGCCTTAGAAACAAAGGGGCGTAAGTGCTATGTTTATACATAGCACTTACGCCTCTTCGTTTCTAAGGCGACGATATTTTTCAAGACAATAGCTTTAACTTTTTCTTGAAATTTCCAGAGCAAATTCATTCTTTATGAATATTTTCAATATTCTGCAATTGCAATTACAATTAAGAATAGAAGACTCCTGGAGTTAAATTAGACAAAAATCTAAAAAAAAATTTTTAATATTTTTAACGATTTTCAAAATAATTTCAACACTGATTTTGAGAATTAAGAAAAAACTCGAATAGGGAAATATAATTCGATATGATTATTGTTAGATTGTAATTAAAATCTAATAATAATAATAATATTGGTACACTTCATAAAATTTAGAAATTTTCAGGAAGATTGAAGGCTAACTTCAATAATAGCAATCGATACTGTTTCAATTGATTATATGATGTTGAAAATGATGAGACGATATAAGGGTTAGCC
This sequence comes from Aleiodes leptofemur, assembly GCA_963942555.1. Classification (NCBI taxonomy): domain Eukaryota; kingdom Metazoa; phylum Arthropoda; class Insecta; order Hymenoptera; family Braconidae; genus Aleiodes; species Aleiodes leptofemur. The sequence goes on along the minus strand of OZ012616.1, from coordinate 13,335,119 downwards.
AGTTGAGTCTGCTCACGAAGCTCATCTTTATCGTGACGTGCTCGTTCCGAAATCAATCCGCGGTCTGAGGAAAAGAGTGATCTAATTCCTTTTTTCCACATCCGTGAAAATACCGCATAAGCATTCCCACACTTTGTTCATCTTTTTCACGAAAGAAACGAACAAAACAGTTCATTATTGTCAAACCCTTCTGAAGAAAAAAACTGAACTCATATTCACGGCCAAAAATGCTCATTTGGCGTTTTTTGCTATTTCTTCTTCAATACAAAACCTTTTTATATTAATTCGGTATTTGTGCAGAAGAGCGCCCATAAAATTTAAATAATTATCAAAGTCAAATCTTCGGAAAAAAATATGGAATGCGCAAGCAGGATTTGAACCCACGACCCTCTGATTACATGTCAGGTGCTCTGACCACTGAGCTATTGCGAGTTCCTATACTTTCCTTCAAATTTTTGACCAAGATATATTACATCATTTTCGCCACCTCCCTTCCTGAGGTAATTTAAATTAAATTAATTAATTTTTATTGTGGGCTCTATTATACACAATTACCATTAATTCTTGTCTAAAATAATGAAGGTAGAAGGAAAATGGACGACGTGTGATTTCTCCACGCATCACAATATTGAAAAAATTTAAGAAGAATAAATTTATTCTGAAAATTTCAAAAAATGGTTGAAACTATTGGCTTGAGAAATATTTCAACAATTTGATATCAATTATTTAGGAAAGTCACATATCTTAGAATTCATATCATGGTGAGGACTACGCGAAGTAGTCGAAGTGTAATGTATATGTATTTTCTTTAAAAATGAATGACAACAGTGACTGGTAAAATCACCAAACATTTTTAAAAATTGAACAATGAGTAGTCGAAGGAAAGAAAACTTTGGAAACGATCAATATTGATTTAATGCTCCATTATCTAGACGAACTATGGACTCCACATGAGTGATGTACACTTGATAGGCCACAGTTTAGGAGCACATACAGCTGGTTATGCTGGGGAAAAGCTGGAGGGACAGATTGGGAGAATAACCGGTCTGGATCCAGCTGAGCCCTACTTTCAAGGTATGCCAAGTCATCTTCGTTTAGATTGGACTGATGCACAGCTTGTTGATGTGATTCACACCGATGGAAAAAGTATTTTCTTCTTAGGTGAGGCTAAACTCTTCAAATATTCGATTGTTTTTCTAACCAGGGACCGAGAATTTAAATAAAGAACGAAACGAAAACATGTTATTTTTCGTTTTTGTTCCCAAGAATGAAGAAAGATGAAAACGAAATTCTCAATAACGTTATTCAGAAGAGCAAAATCGAGGGCAATAATCCTTTGGAAACAAAAATATCGAGGGACCAAAATTCACTTTTGTTCCCTGGATATTTTCGGCCTCGAAGCATTCCCGTTAGCAATTTCGTTCTCACTTTTGTTCTGCTTCTCCTTTTACTTCTTGGCTAGACTCCGTCTAGGGAGTAGGTGGTGTTTACTTTCATTCTCCTGAGTAACGTTATTCCGAATTTCGTTCTCACTTTTGTTCTCCCGAATAACGTTATTCTGAGTTTAGTTTTCAATTTCGTTCTTTTGAATAACGTTATTACGAATTTAGTTCTCAATTTCGTTCTTCTAAATAAGTTTATGGTTCCATTTTGCTCTTGGATCGAAGAACAAACATGGAAAAAACGCATTCTCGGTCCCTGTTTTTAACTAATATTCATTTTTATAAATGAAAAATATTGGTTAAGTTTTATGATCATCGACAAGTATCTTTGAACGAATGAAATTAGTAAAGCTGTTATAAGGTCTTCCAGGTTACGGTATGAGTCAACCCTGTGGTCATCTCGACTTTTACCCGAATAACGGTAAAGAACAGCCTGGCTGCACTGATTTGAGTGAAACCACTCCATCCTTACCATTGACCCTCATCCGTGAAGGTTTAGAAGAGGCATCGCGTGTTCTGGTCGCGTGCAATCACGTACGAGCAATCAAGCTCTTCATCGAAAGCATAAATTCAAAATGCCAGTATGTGGCACATGAGTGTGGTAGCTATACCAGTTTCCTCAAAGGAGAATGTTTTTCGTGTAAAAGTAATAATAGTTTGAGCTGTGGAATTATGGGCTATCATGCTGACAGCAGTCCTGCACTGGTGAAACGCCTTTCAATGGGACAAGACGCTTCAGCTCTACTCGGATCCAAGTTCTTCTTTTCAACTGGAAAGGAGGATCCATATTGTCGTAAGTTTTTTTTCTACATATCCTGAAAGAAATATCTAGTATTTCATTTTTTGCTGAAATTTGGACATACTTGAGAAATCATCCGAGGAGCTAATCACTCCTGAAGCCGTGGCGTCACACCGCGATGAAGTCAATTTGAAATCAATTGAAATCATTGGAATCAGCGAAATCACTGAAGTCAGATGATTTCAACTTTTTAAAATCATTGAAGTCAAATGATTCCATTTTTTCAAAATCAATTCCGTGATCATTGAAATCACTTGAAATCAATGAAATCAATTAAAGCCACTAAAATTACGTATTTTAGGTTTTGAATTTACCGCGTTGATTTATGACGAACTAGCGTCATTTAGCATTCTGGCACCTCTGGAAGTCCCTTTTTTTATGTGAACAATATTTCTGTCCCTGCATTGGCTGTGTAGCTGAAAGGCTGAAGGCAGGCTGCGCATCCGCAGCACAAATGAGAAGAAGAAGAATCTTTCTGTCCTCCAAAAAGTGACTATAGTCTAAAAATATGATAAAAGTTTCAATATGATAAAAAATACGTTTTCCCCCGATCTCTCTTATTCGTGAAATTCTATTGATTGTGATTTTAATGACTTCATTCTATTTGAAGTTACTGACGAATTTATGAAGTCATTGACAATCAATTGCAGTCATGAAGATAGGTTAATCAGCATTTGAATTGAAATCACATTTTTTTGGAGTCATTGAAATCAGACACTGAATTCACGTGAAGTCGACTTCACTTCAAAGTCATGGTTTCATTCAATCCTTGAGTGAATAACCCATCGTAAATATCCGAACGCCAGGAGAATTCGATGTCGACTCATGAATAGAATTCGCCAAAATTTGACATTATTTCTCTGATGCATATACCCATTTGCTTCATTGCATGCTTCTGATTTCTTTCTACTAAACATGCACGTTCTGTATTTTCCAGGTAAACATTATAGAATCACAATAAATCTTGCACGTCCATCAACAGCCGAAAGTTGGGTTCAAGGGTTCATGAAAGTCACCCTTCATGCAGATAATGGTGTTATCAGGAATATGGATCTAACGCCGAAGTGAGTATTAGCTCACTCAATCGCTTATGTCTTCATCAAATATAACAAAACTCGCTCAGAAAAATATTTATTGTCACCTCAGAAACGAAGTGGCGTAAGTGGGATGCATAAGCATAGCACTCACGCCACTTCTTTTCCATAATTACGTCTGTACATGAGGCATTCCACGCTATTTCGAACACTTTTCAAACTTTGTTTTCTCGATTTGGTTCATTTTTGGATATGTGGTTGGAATGGCTCAGAGAAGTCATTCGCGGTGGAAACAAAAATCATATATATAAAAAAAAGTTTATCCGAATAGATGTCCGGAGCAAAATAATCTAGGAATTTTTTGATGAGAAAAGCAGTTCGCAAAAAAAATCGGAAAAAATTTGAAACGACGTTCCAACATGTCTCAATTATTGGATAATTTTTCCGAATTTTTCCATGAATTCCCTCACTTTAGAAAAAAGTCTGAGTTTATTCTGTTCTGGTTTCCCTTGAATTCAAGAAGAGATTTTGTACATATTTCATATTGCCCTTTATAATTTCAGTGGTTACATGAAATTAGAGCACGGAACAACGAGAAGAATGGTTATAGCTCATCCCGGTGGTGCTGCGAATGATATTGGAAAAATAAGAAGAGTTGAATTATCATGGGCATACGATATGGATGTACTTCAGCCGCGATCTCTCTGTTTCTTTTGGTGTAATGACAGACTCTACGTTGATAATATCGTAGTAGATGTCATGGAGTTGGCAGGTAGAGGGTAAGTCACCATCGTTATTTTCATGATAATAGAAAGCTTTAATTTAAAATAATCGATTGTTTCGTTTGCAACAGAAAGAGGGAGACCGACTTTTCGAGTAAACTGTGTTCAGCAGGACGAGAAGATTACGCGGAGATAGACAGTGGCTCTAGTGCATTTTTCGTCGATAATTGTTGATGATAAATTTACTAATTATCTGGTGAAAAAGCCTTTGTAATAAAAACTGGTTAACCAGTTACAGATTCCTCGATTACTGACAATTTTCGAGGATAATCAATCATAATTAACAAACTGTGAATCTCAGAAGACATTTTAACAAGAATGTCGCCCCAAAGAAGTTTATAAAAAGCAGCGATTCCAATCAGATTTATAATCTCATAATCTGAGATGGTGATTTGCACATCCTCGATATGCTAATAGTCATGTTTGTTGAATTTGTAAAGAATGTGAATTTGATTAGTGTGTAGAAACAGGCGGTGAAATCAGCAGTAAAGAGGAAAAACAGAATGAGTTGATTTTTCCTTTCTGCAACTTTTTACAAATACCTTGGGAACTAAGCGAGATAGGGCGATTCTGCCTTAATCCTTTTTTGTAGCTCTTGAAATTCTTTTACAAATGAAGATGGCAATATTTCGTTATCTCGCTTAGTTTCCGAGCTATTCTTAGTAAAAGCTTGGCGAAAAAATAGACTTATCCTGTTTCATCTTCTCACTACTGAAATAATCATTCTTCGAAGTAACAAAATCAAAGCATTTATTAATAAGACAATAACATGTATACGCTTCTCATCAAAAATTCAAGAAATTCATCCCTTCGTGCTTTTTTTATCATTATTTTTTTTTTAACTATTTCATGAACTGCAACATGTTATTGCGTTTTCCGAGCCGCATGGTCGAAGGAAAAACTTTAACCAATGTGATATTTCTTTGTTTATAATAATTTAATGTGCCTCAAGTTAAGAGATGTTGAATGTAAATTGTGATTACAAATTTTTTTGTATTTTCTATTTTTTTTTCAATTGACGTAATATACAATTCTTGTTATTTTGTATTATATTTTTCAATAAAATTCATGACTATAATTCCAAATGCATATTGGTGCCTCAGAGACAAAGTGGCTTAAGTGCTAATGTTAAAATCGAAGGAACATATCTCCGCACTTACGTCTCTTTGTTTCTTTGTTATTTTCCAAGCTACGGCTTGGATCCACGTCTTTTTATTGTTTACCCTGATGAATCATGCAAACAGGCAGTCAACTTTTCACGAAATCGAACGTGATTCGATCACGATACGATTGCATCGCCGTTGCATCACAGTTGCATCATGGTCACATGTAAAAAAATCAACTTTCTGATTGATTTATAGTTGATATGCAATCACCCGATTCATCAGGGTAGATTTTTCATTTCAAGGAATCTTAATTTGGCACTTATGCCTCACAGTTTTTATAATTTCTCCATATTGCATGAGAATATTCGGAGTAATCTTTTTGTTCTTTTTCGAATCTTGTACCTTAAAATGCCATATTAAAATGTTTTTTTGGACTTACGCCTATTTTTTTCACCAATATTGCATGAAATGCGGAGGAAATCCGATTGGAACGAAAAAAAAACCTTCACCCCTTAGTTTTTTCGGAAAAAACTGCAAAATATGGCACTTACGCCATAATAACTTTTGTTGAACTTCGAAGATTTTGTGTGTTTTTATTCAAAGTCGAGTTCCCGCCAAAGGCAACAAATACCACTCAAGCAGGAGCATGCGACATCTCGTGTTTCATCATTGAACAACATTCAAAGCTGTTAAGGTAAGAAGCTGTAATGCAGATTTCTTCATTATCAACGAATTTCAAACCGATAATTTTTTTCTTCAATTTCAAATTTATCAACATTCATAAAATGGAAAACTCCTGAGTGAACTCGATTTTATGAATATTGATAATTTATTTTCTCACACTATACGTTTATTGACGTTCGACATCATCACGCAGATCTGATGCGACATAGATAAACTCTATCGATTATATGACCTCAAATGTCAGAAAAAATGAACACGCGAAGACGTAATGTCACAGTTTACATATTTTATGTTTTCAAGAAAATTGCAAAAATTCAATGAGAGTTTCATACTCTAAAACTATCATTAAAGAATAACAGTTCTCATGAAATTATCTAATTCTATTAGATTTTTTTTTTTCGTTTTTTTAATTCTCACTTTCTTTTTTCATCAGGCATCTTGACTGTTGCGTAATTAACGGAGATGTCGTGTATTGAAGCACTGAAGAGAGCCTTGACATTTCGTTCAGCTTCACTTTGAAATAACAAATTGCGCTTTCTTTTAAAATTTTACTAATTTTTTTTTCAATATTCCAATTTTCTTCTATGCAGAAACGATGAAAAAAAAACGGTTATTACGTTTTGTTATCAGGATTTCATAGTTACGAATTTCCATTAGCGATAACCGGTTCTCTGCGCTGCAATAATAGCCTTCGGATTGAGAGAACTGAAACAAAATGAAGAATAACGTCAAAAGGAAGAGTTAATTGAATCATTTTAATTATTATCTAAATTTAATATTAATTAATGAATAATTAAAATTCCGCCTTCTTCGTCACTGCTTCAACAGCAAAAGCAGTCCTAGTGGTTAGAAGAATTCCGCAAAAATACTGTAGTTATACCGTATAATTACCATATTTTACCGCAATATTTCAGTCATTATGGCTCGTTTTTCTACTGTAAATATGCAGCATATTTACGGCATTATTACCGCATTTAGTCACTAACGAAAAAAAAAGCAGATTCTTAACTGTGAATATTCGGCATCCACATTAATGCCGAAAATTTACTGGATTTTTAGATCATCGTCAAAAACCACAAGAGAGTCACCAAAAAGACCGAATTCCAACTATTCACTAATAGAAAGATCAACCCACACCTTTTCCTAAAAAAATATTCCATCACCTTGTTATTCTCGAATATTCACTGTCATATTCCTTCCATAATTTCCCCTTCCCCATTACATTTTACCATGAAGAAGCCCAACTGAAGGCACTCTCACTTTTTGTCCATGGAAGGTGATAAAAGCCCCGGGAAGGATCAGATGTCTTCTGTAGTTTGTAAATTTTCAGACGTACAACGTGTTTAGTGACCAAAAAAACAATAAATCGAATAAAATAATGGACAACACAATGAAGATATCTTTAGTAATAGTTGCTATGCTCATCAATAGCGCATGTACGTATTCCTTCTTCCTATTATCCATTTTTTGTTTTCAAATGCTTTGTTTTTTCTTAATAATAATAAAATACCAATCTAACAAATAATCTTCATGAAATCATTGAGTTAACTTTAATACAATACTAATTTGTTTTTTTTTTCCCCATTAAACTGTTGGTTTAATGGATCTGAGTTCGAGTGTCCTCCATCAAATTATATAACAGGCAATGGTAATTTTGACTTTCCCCATTTAAACTGCTCACGACTAACAGGATTTGCAAGAAAAGAATGATGGCATAAATGAATATATATATATAAATATTTACTGCACGAGTATGGTAATCCATCTCTAACCGATGAGTTCATCATCATCTTTTGTCTGATTAAATCTGTTATTCTGGCTTTACTTCTCATCTCTCTCTTCTCACTCTTCTTTCCACTCTGTATATATCAACAAATTGACCTTGATGCTAAATTCGTAGTATCTCATGATACACACTAAACTTGTTGCTACATCCTGTGTCTACCGGACTTCTCAATCATGATCCATCACTCCAGTATGCATATTCTTTTTAATTTAGGTAATGGACAATTTCATAGTCAACGACAGGGATTTGATCAAAATTTTTTTAATCAAAATCCAAAACAACTTGTTCAATTCAATCAAATTGATCACAATTCAAGACAATCATCACCCTCATGTCCCGAAAAAAATGGACGTTTTCCAGTTTCTGGACATTGTGATGCTTATATTGAATGTATTGATGGAGTTGGTGTAGAAAAATTGTGCCCTGAAGGTCTATTGTTCAATACTGAAGCAAGATTCAATTATCCATGTGGATATCCAATCGATGTCAATTGCGAGGGACGTCCTCAAGTGCGTGAGTAATCCTTTATTTATTAGAAACTTTGTCATGTCCTGCTTTTTTTTATAGTCTCGGTACAATAACATTTTTAGAGTCACCGCAGCCTACTGATGATTGTCCTCATCAGTTTGGTTACTTCAAAATTGGAGATAGAACTAATTGCGGACAATTTATGAACTGTGCCGATGGTGTTGGATACACGTTTGACTGTCCTGAGGGCCTGGCATTTAATCCGGAAAATTATCGATGTGACTGGCCGGATCAGGTTCCTGATTGTGATGCCGAAGGTATGCATAATCAATGTTTTTCATTTCCTTGTTTGTAAATTATTATGTAGAAATCATGGGACGTTGGAAAAAGGTTGATTCAACTATTAGTATATTAATTGTCAAATGAACGACGTTTCGCCTGCTTTATTGAGGCTTCCTCAGGTTCTTGACATCATTAGTATATAGTCAACATAAAATTAATTATCTCCAATCAGAAATTGAATCTATTCAAAAGTATTTTTATTGACATTGTAATGTGTTGCTCAGGAGGTATCCATAATGCTGCGTGAAATTATTGAAAAGAGAAGTCTAGGAGAAAATAGATGATAAAAAAAAGGCTAGAATAAATAGCTTGAAGATTTTGTTTCTTCTTTCAGGCCAGACGATTGGAAAAAATTATTCAGAATAGGAGGGGGGGGGGGGGGGGCAGTATTGAGAGTACTGATTAGTGTTAGGAATGCAAATTTTGAAATCAAGAATATTAATTTTTTTGGGAATCATCAGCCATTTGGGAATATCCCAGAATCTAATGAAAATATGCTCTTTTTTGCCATGATTTTTTTCTGTAGAGAATCTTAAAAACTACAAAAAAGAATCAAGACGAAATCGCTCAATTTCGCTTACTTTCCGAGATATTCTCAAAAAACTGATGATGAAATAAAATCGAATTGTCCGAAAATTTCATAGGCGTCTCAATTAGGCTATTTTTTCTGTGGGTTATTTTTGCTTGAATAATTTTTTCAGCCAACCAAAGAAAAAATACTAATGAAAAATATTTACAGCTTTTCTAGGTTTTACCTGTCCCCAAGACCCTAATAACCAACTTCAAGGAGTGATGAGATTTTTCAGAAGCCCAACAGATTGCCAACGTTACTTCGTATGCGTTGAAGGCCGTCCTCGTCTCCAAAATTGCGGTGAAGGCAATGCCTTCAGTGAACTAATTAATGCTTGTGATGCCGCTGAAAATGTGACTGGATGGTACGTAATATTAATCACGATTTTAAAACTTCTCATGAATTATAAGTATCGAGAATAATTTAATTTCTATTATTGCAGCGAGCCCCCCTTCCAATTAGCGGATCATTTGACAGGCCCGCAGAGAGTCAATAATCAGTATTCTAGGAGCCGTTTCTTTTAAACGTAATTTCTTCCCAAAACAATGCAGTAGACTTCCAAATAAGTTCTCCCATCCTAGACCTTTCGTTAAGTTCAGATCCGTTCACTACTCTTAGGTAGAACATCCCACTCTGCGCAGTTCAATGCGCAGAATGTTGGAATATGTCTGAAAGTAGGGGAAACCGGGGAAAAATGAGCCTGTTATGCAACTTAATTCAGGATTTTTTTTGAGAGTGAAGGCCTCTACGAAAAGAATTGGAAAAATTCCACAATGATGTAAACATGTTCCAGCATCTCATCAAATTTTTTCAGATTTTTTCATGAAGTACTCTACTCTAGAAAAAAAATCGTCAATCATCTTACTGCACAGGTCCATTAGCCTTGGTCTTCTCTACATTCGACATACCACGCTTCTAAACTCAATTCTGATTGACCCATTGAAGAATCAGAGTGTGGGAGCCAACAAAGAAATTCAACGAAAGAATTCTGAGAATTTCAACGGAAGAGGAACTTTAATGAGCGGAATTTTATTGAAAGTCTATTAGATACAGTAGAACTCCTATAAATTCGAATCACTTAAGGACGTTTTCGAGGAACAGGGGTGCGCAAATTTCAGAAAGATTTTTCCTATATAAATTATCATGGGTACAGCCTGGTGTATTATCATGGGGTCATTTCCTATACAATAACAAACAAAAAGAATTTTTTTTCAAAAATTATGACCATATAAAATTTTGAACAAACGGTGAAGATGCCCATTTCACTCGAGCTTTGAGTGCTCCTATCTCGTTAAATATCAGTTTTACGAAGAAATGCAAGAGTACTTTTTTATTGCGAAAGAGCGTATAATTACAAAAAATATATATATACAAATTTTCGAAAAGATTGAAGGAAAACTGATTTTCTTGGGAGCGTCCGTAAATTCGACTTCCCCTACTTTGGAGGGGACTTTGCTTCTCCTACTCTTGGCGTCTTTTCAATGTAAGAGATTCGATTTGATTTGATTGCTTTTTATTCATATACATTATGTTGCAGAACATTTTCAAATAAACCCAAGAGATACAAAATTCAACTAAATTATGAAGGAACTGAAGTAACTTAAAAAAGAAAAAGAGATAGAGAGAGACGGAAATTTAGAGAGAAAGAAAACTTCTTTCTTTTCTATTGGATGAATATTTTGTGGAGAAGGTATTCTGTAAATTCTAATTCTAAGAATTCTCGGCCCTGCAGGTTCAAATTTATAGGAGTTCTACTGTACTCGTCCATTTATTTGTGAAGAAATATCCAATACTGAACATTATTAAAAAGAAAAACAACTTTAAATTCTACTCTCCAGTTATTTTTAGAATGGGGGTGTAAAAACACCAATCGATACAAGAATAATGATCAAGACTATATACCCTCTACTACTCCTATGGATGAATATTTCTGACTTTCATCGCCAGTGGTGAATCATCTGTTCAAACAGCCATTTCCTACAACTGTTACAATTTGCCAATTAAAAAAAAAATAACCTCAAAATAAATGAAAAATTCGAAAAACTGTCTCTCATTTGTTTGTTTATTTTTTCAAAGTAAAGATTGTTCCCGAGGATGAATCATGGTAGTACTCGATATTCCCCCTCCTTTCCTAATCGGCTTATTTCGATCAGCAGCACGCGCCACAGCATCGATTTTATCGCAGTCGCACACATTTGTGCAGCTTCCTATTAGACAAGTCTTTTATTATTCAATTATATTTTCTTTTCTCTATCATTCAATTTAATCTTTTTTTTTTTATTATTATTCTATAGTTCGAGAATTCCTCTGCACTTATTTATCGTTAATTCTGAAGCCCAAAAATGAAGGAAACATGTGCGGGCATCAGAGGGGAATGGTAGACTGCGTGAGTTTAGAATACAGGGGCTCAACGAATACAGAGGGCTACGTCACATTGTGATACATATACGACTAGTGTGAGCTTGAATGCCATAGAGAGTGATCAAATGTGGGCATAACCGTGGATAAAATGAATTTCTTTCTTCATATTATTCTACTAGTTATTGTTTTAGTAATATCTTGTTGTTTTGAAAGCCATGACAAGTTTCGATATTACGTGAAATATGTACTTTATGGTGTGTACAGTTCTATTATTGCCATTATTATGTTACCATGGATTGCCCATGCGCCCGGTCACGTGAAGCATGCCAGGTGAGATTAAATCCGTATATTTACGTTTGACGTACGTTGAACTCATTATTGAACACGTGTCAATTTTTTTTTTGTTATCTATAAATTGATTATAAAAATAATATTTTCAAAGGTTCTTCGTAAAATTTTTGTGATTATTAAAATTAATGAAAATTTTCAATTTTTAAAAAAATTTATTTTGTTTGCATTAGTTTTTTGTATTTATCAGTTGCCTTCAAATATTTCTAATCTCGAATTGTTGAAGATAATTCATTCATCACGAGTGATAAAATGGAAAATGGAATTCCAGAGGTATGTTCGCTCGATAAATAACGTGGGATAGATCAGGACAAAATAGACCTTCGGTGCAAAATGATCCAGGATTTTTTTTTGGAGTGAAGGAGTTTGCGGAAAAATTTGAAAAAAATTGAGAAGATGCTGCGATATGTCTACATTGTTGGGAAATTTTTTCAAATTTTTTTTGTGGAGGCCATCACCCTCAAAAATAATTTGGATTCATTTTAAACTGCAGCTCCATTTCTCCCTGGTTTTTCCTATTTTTATCAATATCATCACATTTGAAATTGTATTGAGCATTTTGATTCGAAAATTGTATGAAAACTGAAATGTAGATAAGAATTTTCATTATCAAATGTATGATTAACTGTTATGTGCTCAACTTGGGAAAAAAAAAAGAATTTTTCCATGTAAAAGAAAAATTACCGGAGATCGAGGCCAAATGAACCGGGATTTTTTTGAGAATGGAGATTTCTACGAAACAATTTGGAAAAATTATCTAACAATGTTGATGTATTGAAATATCTGCTCAAATTTTTTCAGACTTTTTTGCGAACTCCATCACTTCGAAAAAAAATGCGGAATCCTTTTGCTCGAGTTTCTGCCATTTTTTCCCAATCCTTTTTTGCAGTGAATTTCAAGAGCTACAAGAATGGATTTGGGAAAAAATTCGCGTTATCTCGCTTACTTTCCGAAATATTCTTTAAAAAACTGTCCGCTACTGAATTACTAGGGCCGAGACGTTGGTGTGAGGTTTGATCTAGGCTGAAGTTGCCCATAAATCAAACCCATTTTGAATGGTTATTAATGCCAAATTGACATTTATAAACGTTGAACTGACTTCATAAACGTTAAAGAATTCGTGTTTCCCAATAATTTGAAGAATGGGTCAACATTTGGATATTATTATTCATCGTGATGAGTTACTCTACGAGTTTCCTGAAAAGTTCCTCTAAAAGTTCCTCTAGAAGTTCCCCTAAAAGTTCCTCTGGAAGTACCCCTAAGAGCTTTGAATGCTCATAAAGTCAGTTTAACGTTTATAAATGTCAGTTTAACATTCATAATCATTCAGAATGTGTTTGATTCAGAGTCAACTTCAGCCTAGATCAGCCTAGAACTTCGGCCCTATGAATTACATAATCTGCATTCAGGGTTTTGAATAATAAAAATTCGGATGAATTTCAGACATGCATCAATATTTTTACGATTATACACAAAAATTTTGGGTATCAAATGGGAACTTCGGGGGATGGAGGAAATCAAAAAAGTACAAGCATGTGTGATTGTAGTAAATCATCAAAGTATTTTGGATATATTAGGTAAATATTGAATATTATAAATTCATTACACAAGAAAATCTCATTATTTCAAAATTATTGTTCTCAATAGGATTATTCAACATTTGGACCAAATTGGGTGACTTAGCAGCTGTAGCGAAAAATGCTCTATTGTGGGTAATTCCATTCGGTCCAATAGCTTGGCTGGCTGGTACAATTTTCATTGATCGTAATAATGGGAAGAAATCAATGGAAATATTGGCTAAAGCCGTGGATAAATCACAGGGCAAAGCCGTAAGTATTCAACGATTAATTAAAACCCCAAAAATCATGAACAATTCAACACAATGATCAACGTAGACGAAGCTGTTGATATTCCCGGAAGGAACAAGAAATGTGGACAGTCTGAGAAGTGGAATTAAACCATTCAAAAAAGGAGCCTTCAAGATAGCTATTGATCATCAACTACCGATCTTGCCGCTTGTTTTTTCACCTTATACTTTCATCGATAGGGAAAAACATTTTTTCGGACACGGTAATAATCGCAACTAGCTAAAGGAGACCGGGGCAAAATGACTCTGTTTTTTTTTCGACATGAAGGACTTCATGAAAAATTCTGGAAAAATTTGGAAAAATGCTCCAACATGACTACATTGTTGGGTAATTTTTTCAATTTTTTTTGGCATTTTGCTCCTGTCTGCACTATTATTATCTCAAGCCTCCATATGTATGGAACTTAATTTAATTTATAAAATAATGAATTAATTGAATTTATTTGACACAGGAACAGTGATCATCAAGGCACTGGAGCCAATTCCAACAGAGAACTTGAAATCTGAAGACGTAGATGAACTGATGGCGAAAACACATTCGAGAATGCAGGAAGCGTTTCAATCGATGGCAAAAGAGTTGACATGTGATAAACTTTTGCAGTAGCGTTAAATAAATTTTTTCCTCTTCCATAATCACTGACGATCATGTATCGATGCTGAGGTGTGCATTCATATGAACCAGTTGTGTGAATCTACAGGGATATGATTTTTCAACGCAATTTTTTAAAAACAACTGTTCATGTTTACTCTAGCTATGTAACTTATATTTAATTTAAATCTTGGGTGTACATTCACATTCTCTATGTATCATTGTAGATAAATATGAATAATAATTTGATTTTTCTTAATATCTTAGGGGAAACCTTTTATTATTGGCACTATGTGGAATGTCGTTGATGTATCAATTTTTTTACCATGTATCATTGACGATACTGAAAACAGCAGACATCTGTAAAATCTTAGTTTTTTTATCTTTAACAAATAAACTATTTTTAAAAAAACAACATGCACTTGTGGAAAATTTCAAAAAACCGAGTAAATATTTTGTTGATATTTTTTTCATAATAAAAATTTAATTCAAAAAATCCATAAAAATTGGCAGATGTGTGCTAATTTCATTATCATGTGTCATCGCTACTGATATTCTCGTTAATGTAATATGCCTTTTCCATCACAATTTTTTTTTTTTTTAATGAGCTGTTTTGGTAGACTTGAATGTATTTCAATCCTTCTTTCTGTGAATGGTGAATGCTTTTAGCGATTATTGAACTTTTTCAAATTCTACCTATCACAAATATTATTATACAATTACTTATTACTATTTATGCTAAAAAAATTAATGGAATAAGCGATACAATAACAAGAGGTGTCAATGACATTCTGTCAAAGAATGAGAGTTCTTACCTCATCATTTATTATAATGCACGGAAAGTTCATAAATTCTAGTATTTTCAAGTACTGAGATACTGCATTATCGACTGAGTTGCAAAACCGGTTTGCAGTACCCCCTTCTCTTTTGCAATGTACCTTCTCTCTAGCAAGTCCCACTTATCTACCACATGCGACATGTTATCCTGGTATCGATGTCTAGGAGCAGGAGCTAGGAGATCGGCAGCAGGACCGGTAATACTCGCGCAATGGGCCCTCACTGGCTGTACATTCACTTGCATGCTACATAGCAGCAGTACGTCTAGTATCCTACGCCGATTCATGCTCCTGCACATTCAAAAAAAAAAAAAATGATTCCTTTCCACAATATTCAGAATGACGAATTTGGTAAAATCAATTTTATTAGGACAAGGAAAATGCAAAAAAAATTATATTTGGAAATTCATCCAGAAGGTTTGAGAAATGGATTATGAAAGGGAAAGGCAGAGCCTCGGGACATCCAAGGTCAACGAGAAACCATCATGTATCAGACCTTCGTAAAGTGAGTATGGAGTATCTGGTGTTTGTATAATTTGTTCCAATTCATGTGTCTTTAGGAAATCCAGGAAATCACCCCTGAGTCTGTGAAGAACTAGGGAAATAGCCATTTCCGGCAACATCGTGACTAACATCAGATCTTTCAGCTAAGAATCTTTCTCGCCTATTCAGATCATTGGCACATAAACATGCTTCAAAAGAAAAATGCTTTCTACTATTGTCTATCGGCAGATGGGAGAAGGTAAAATACTTCCAGTGCGCCATAACACCCCCGGGGTAAAAAACCTATATGTCAATATATGGATAGATATGAAAAGCTATGTATGATCATATGTTAATTTTGGCTATATATATTAAGCATATATGTTTATATATAGTGCAGGAATGGTTTTAGAGAAGCCTTTCAGTCTGGATCCAATATTAGAAAAAACAAATGAAGGAAATAGAAAAATGACAATGGGATAAACCCCTAACTCTATAATTCCACAATTGTCTTAGCGAAGCACGTCAAGCACCGACTTTTTTTATCGCAAAAGGTCAACCACAAAAGAATAATTATACAAAGGTTTATTGTTGTATTCGAAATTCGTACCCTGTACTTTTCATGGCTTTTATAGAATAAACACTTAAAAAACAAAAAAAAAGTATGTTCATATATGAAACTAATGTGAACAGTCATCGAATAAGAGGAATGATATCTGTTCAGATACCGTGGTGGCCTCGGTTTCTGACAATGCCCTAGTAATTGACTATTTTTGGAAATTTGTCAATTATATATATATCTACTATTTATTGTTCAATAATCAATTGCTCAGCTCGTTCAGAACAACAAATATGTATTGATATCATTAAATTCCATTCAATAAGCGAATAGTTTTCTTTCTTTTCCCTCTGAGCTAGACTCCCCGTTGGAAGCATGTGATAGAAGCGAAGAGTTGTGGCCTTTGATCTATGTTGTCAGAAACTAGCTCTGAAGTGCCAGAAACCGTGGCCACCACGGTATAAATATTACACTTATATTATCATGCATGCATATATATATGAATTTTTGGTCTCGAGACCAGCGAATGAGTTCATCCACTTCCGGTTTTGTGTTTAATCCAGTTTCATCTAGAGCACATGGGTACTTCAGATGAAACTGGATTGAACGAAAATGCTCAAGAGGCTCTTTGAACTCGGGATGTAATTGACAGATTGATAAAGGGTCTGAAAAGTAAAAAATGAATTAGTGGACGCGGAACTTAGAGTAGGATTACCAGTTTTGGCCACCTTTACACCTTTCTTGGGCACTTCAAATTTAAGTTAATCAAAAAGAAAAATTCTCAAATCAGAATAATATTTTTATAGAGTTTTGAAACCTTCATGATTAAACGAATCTAACTTATAATGTCGTTGTATTTATAGAATCATTTATATTCGAATTTGGATATAAAAGGACCAAAGAAGGGACAGTGGCCCCAAACAGTACAGCTATTCTATGTCCTGACACAATAGGAGATGAAGTGTTACGAGTATTTTAATTGAAATGTTAATTCAACACTTCGACTCCAATTTGAACTCTAGACTTTTCCTTTTATTAGTTCTGAGAAGAACTTGACAAGATCAAAGTTTTAGCAAGCTGTCGTTTTTCCGAAATTTCGGGAGTTTTCATATTGGATCACGTGAAAAAACTGCATTGATAGCAAATCAGAATAGAGAATTATTCTGATTGGTCATACAGGGGTATGACCAATGGGTGGTAATCTGTTGGATTAACTGATACAATTGAATCCTCAATAATCGCTGGACAGTAGATAGGAATCGGATGGACAGTAGTGTCTATGAAATAGAGGCGCTACAGATACTACATTTGTGCTTGATTTTTTATTGAGGAAGGTCATCCTACAAATTTATCAGATCCGAGAGACTTGAGAATCGTCGTAAGATCTGAATTACTTCGTTTAATATCATCAGCAATAGATATAGAGGAGACCGGGGCAAAATGGACCTACAGATCAAAATGATTCGGGATTTTTTTTTGAGACTGAAGGCGTCTAAGTAAAAATTCACAAAAATTCATTAACAATGTCTGCATATCGAAGTATCTTCTCGATTTTTTTCAGATTTTTTAATGAAGTCCTTTATTTCGGAAAAAAAAATTTTGAATTACTTCACCACGAGGTCCATTTTGTCCCGTTCTCCTCCAACTGATGCCGTGGCGATTGCTCCTCTGTTCATCACAGAAAAATAACGAATTTCAACAACTTTTGCGGCGAATTGATAGAATATTTGCTGGTTGAAGATATCTTTGTGCCAACGGTTGGTAATGTTGACTCAATTCAGCTGGTTCGTTAGTGAAGAGGTAAAACAGGATGAATCAATTTTTTTTGCGACTCGTTTTTGGAAAATATTTCGGAAACCGAGGGAGATAGAGCAATTTTCTCCAAATTATTTTTTGTAGAGAATTGAATGAGCTACCAAAAAAATTAGACAAAACTGCCCTATCTCGCTTAATTTGCGAGATATTCTTGAAAAAACTAATGATGTTAGAATTGACCACAAAAGAAATAATCTTTCTTATTTGTCATGAATGAAAAAAAAGCAGCAATCTGTTATTTGGAATTGATTTCAATGGATTTCTCATTCATGAAGAGAGTGAAATGAAAAAAAAAAAGTAAGGCTTCCATTCGGAAGCAAAAAAGCGTAGAGGTCTTGATTGTTCACTCACTAACATGAACGGGATTCGCACATGCGAAATGCTCTTGAAGGACAGAAGTTGCAACTAGGGTAACACGACCAGTGAATGACCGAACTGTTGTAGTGAGGGATGTTTCTGCTGATGAAAAATAGTAATTAATTTTTAAACTCAGTTTGATTAATATAATGGTATACAGCAATCATTCTTCTTCCAGTCTTCATCGTGCTATCTCCTCGATTTCATTACGGTTTTTTGTAAACTAATAAAAAATAGAGTAGAGTACCAAGACCCAGTGAATGACCGCTCTTGCCCATTGAATGACTGGGAGGGGTCCAGTAAATGACCGATGTATCAACTTACTGCTTAAAGTATGCAAATTAATTTCTACATTTGTTTTTTCATCTGAACGAGAAGATTATTAATTCTACTTCGTGAAAAAACTATATTCTATTATTCAGTTGAAAATGCATTATTTTTCTTCAACGAATTCTTGGCATCACAGTATTCATGTATTAAGATATATATCTTAATTTTCTGAAACAGATTATTTTTAGATGTATAAAAATATTCTTGAACTCTATTAACATAAAATCATCAATTATAACAATTTGCACTGAGAAATATGCCTTTCATAGAAAATCTTTTTTTTGGAAATATTTTAGAAACGACCGGACGAATTTCACCCAGATTCAATACCAAGCTGTACATTCATCCGATATACAAACTGACAAAATTTGAAGTCTCTAGCTCAAATGCTTGTTGAGTTGTTTTTTTTTATGAGACTACTTGTTGAGTTATCGTGCCGCTAAACTCTGAACTGAAAATCGCTAAAATTGAACTAATTTCCAGAACGAAAAATCAGAAAAAAATTTACACGGAGTGAAAAATGTAAGTTTCAATGAGATGAATATCATAGCCCAGACAGGGGGCTACGAATTAATTTTTCATCGAGAAAATGCAAAAAAACGCTTTTTTGAAAATTCTATTTTTCTCGGAAACTATTCAACCGATTCCGCTGAAATTTTGCTGACAACATTTTGTACGCAAAGGATAAATACTGTCAAATTTTTAGAGCGCTAAGTATAGTCGTTCCAGAGAAAATCACGATATATGTCAATACACTCAGAGACACTCAGACACACAGCCACACATATACGCACACACGGACATGTTTTAAAAATATGATTTTTCGACATTTTAGATCAGTTGGAGTCATATACCGATGAAATCTCGAAATCGAAAAATCTGCCGTTTACAATGCTTCTATTCGGAAGCAAAAACCTTCGACATATGATCTCAATGGGAAATTTCACCATCTTCTCAATGGAATCATCAGGAAAAACTTATCTCCAATATTTCCATTAATTTCGAGTAATTTTCATTTTATAAAATACAAAAATCAACTCATGTCCGTTTTACCCCTTGTGTCCATTTTATCTCAACGTCCCCTATCTGGATTGTGTTTTTATTATATTGGAGTTGAAGATTCTTCAAAAATTGTATTTCATGAACGAACAAATCCATTTTGTTTCAATAAAAAAACAAAAGAAGTTCATTTCATTTCAAATAAATCGTCGCCTTAGGAACAAAGAGGCGTAAATGCTATGCTTTTTCACATGACTTACGCCCCTTTGACTCTAAGGCGACGATATAAATTTATCTTGCCTGCTTGGGGCTCCCTCCGCAGGTTCTCTCGACTGTTTTTCTGCGAAAAAGGAAAACGCTAAAAACTAATAATTGAATTAACTAGTGTAGTTATGCAAAGAAGGAACAAGCGCTCAAAATATCAGCAAAGATTAGAAACCTTTTTGTTTTTTCTTTTAATCTGGCGGGTAACATCATAAGTCGAAAGGAGCTATTCGATTATAATTAATTATCATTAAACCATTAACTCGCAAATGTTTCAATAAATATATCCGAAAACGACATACGATTTGGCACAAAATGAAACAAAAAAATTAAATATCATTAATTTTAGCAATACCTCCGGCTAACGTAATGCTCATTTTATTTTATTTGATTACAATTAAACAGTTAACTCTTAAATGATTTTAACAGCACTACAATCACCCACGAACGAATCACAAACGTTTTAGTGAGTTAAATTATCAATAATTTATAATTTAAAAAAAAATATGGTTAATTCGATACTGCTGAAGGCATTCCATGTGAGGAGGACGCCCCCACCCGTCTAATGCCTGAAGGCAAGAAAGAGTTTGACTGTACGAATTCCTAGAGTATGTTCCGATAACGCGGAAGTGAATAAAAATATTTGAGAACCATTCGAAAATGGGCCTTCCATTAATCACATGGAAAATTTTAGTGCTGCTTGCACTTGGTGTTGTAAAATTCATCATTGGAGTAATACCAGCATATTACATTAAGCGAAATAATAATGAAAAAAAGGAAATCATTATCTCTGGACTATTGTGCTTCGGTACTGGTGTTATACTCTTTCAATCCCCATTCTTGGAACGTCATTTGGACATAATCAGTTACATCATATCTGTAGGCGGTTTTTTTCTACTTTATCTTGCAGATGAGATATACGATTATAGAAGAAAATCCTCTTCAAGCAAACAGTAGGTTTTTGTCGAAATTATCGAAAACTTTAGTGTTAATCATTTTTAAATATTCTACAATTCTCCGAAGGTTGGTGTCATGATCGTTGACTAGTGGATGTAGAATGCGTAATAGGTACCAGCATTGCTCATGTAACTCGAAATATAGGTTGGGATATGTTTAATAAAGATAATACAAAGAGACACATGTCTATGCTCTATGAGCACTGCCTACGCGGCTCATCTACAGCGATTGAGTCTTTCGGTAGCTTCATGTTATCAATAATCTCTATTCTATGCTAATAAACCCATGATTGGGTTTCTAATGCAATAAATGAAAAAAAAAAAAAAAAATCTCTATTCTAGAAAAATATGCCTCATCGATCATTTATCATTTAATTTAGAAAAATATACTCAATGGATGAGACTTTAGTTCTGTTTTCATGAGATGTAACTTCTCTGTCTAATAGATGTACAGCCTGATTTTTTTACCCTCCAGCACTCTCGCTATAGTCTGATTTTAGAAAGGATTACTTTTCCGAGAGGCCCAAACCGTATCTGAGCTGGGTTTAACCTAAGTTTAAAAAGCAAACTTTTCGGTAATCGGGCTATGAACGGCTGGCTTACATTACTCTCGTGATGAGAGAAACTCTCACAGCTATTGCGCATGCGCGCAATCACCAAGTCAGATATTGGTAGCTGCGCAAGTGTGGCACGTCAGGCTGTTGAGATTTAAATGAAAATAATTAATAAAAATCATAATTAATTAATAATAATAATAATTCATAGAACGAATTAGTAGGAACTTGAATAGAAAAATAGAACTTTATTTTTCACAACAAAGATAATACAAGGACTAGTCTTTGATTCATAATAATACTAATATTTTAACTGTCGTCGATTGATAATTATAAACTTTTCAATATCAATAAATTATTAGTACATTTAATGTAGACTGGTATTGACTAAAAACGTCAATGAATACGCCATTGTCAAATTCTTACTAGTAATATTAAGAAACGAATAATAATAGTAATTACATCATTTTTATAAAAATTTCCTCAACATCTTACAACGAATACTGCACCATAAATCACAAATACATGAGTGAAAATTCACAGCTCAACTTTAAACAATTATTGTTCGATAGTATTGATGTTCTGTTGACAATCAGGACACAATAAAGTTGAATGTTCAGGACAAATAGATCACATAAAGTTATTTCCAATTTAGTGTCAGTGTGAAAGAATCTCTCATGGCGAGAGTGCTGACGGGTTAACCCTCCAATTAAATATAATCAGTTAAATATAATTCTCAAGAGATTTTCAGAAAGATTGGTCCATCGTCCGATAAACAAGTTCCATTCTGTGAAAAGATACATGAAAATTTGCACTTTTTACAGATCGAACCACATTTACCTACCAGAATTAGACCCAAATGTTTCAAATGCTCCACGTTCTTTTACAAAGAAACATAGGGTTCATCAGGATAATGCTCTTCCTGCAGCACCTGAACAACATCGTGATGAGGAAAAATCCTGTGTTTCTCATAAAAAACCCGTTCAGCCCAAGTCAAATTCCCATGTATCGCATTTTGGATTGTCGCTGGCACTAATATTTGTGGCAGGATACAACGCATTACAGATGGGAGCAGTGGAGAATATAAAGGAGCTTCGACAGAAGATGTTCTACATCTTCATAACCCAATCCATCTCAGCTTTTTGGCTCGGTTTGGAACTTTCCGAGGCTTATGGCTGTGGTCGTACACTTATTTTCTCCATTCTCCTGTATTCTGGCGCATCTGCTTTAGGAATTGGAATTGGAATATTAGGGGTCGATGTAAGTTAGAGGATTTCCCGTAAAATTTAATGATCCCCTCTCTACTAGAGAAACAGAATAGATGTCCGGAGGACTTTCTCACTTTGACTTACACTGAGAAAAAATAGTGGTAAAAACTATCAAATATTGATGCCATTGGTCCTTAACAAATATTTTTTTTTAATAATCAAAAAAGTGGTTGAATTTACTAAATTTAGTTAATTCAAACGGATTAACTAGTTGAATTGACTAAATTCATTGAAATCGATAGCTTTCGTAATTATTCAAAAAAAATATTTGCTAAGGACCAATGGCATCGATATTTGCTAGCTTCTACCACCTTTCTTTCCTTAATATGCTCCAATTCGTTGACAAAATATTCGTAAAATCATCCGTATGAAAACAGATCTCGGGAGAAAATTTTCGGTTCGCTCTCATTTGATCCGATTTAAAAGATCCAAATTAATTTGATCCAGCAAAATTGATCTGCACAAATTTGGTCCTCTCAACAAATAATCCTCATCAAAAATAATCCCGTGAAAAAAAAAACTTGGCAAAAATTGATCAACAGAACATCGTTAATTAATAATTCTTTCATTTTATGAACTCAATAACAGAAAATTTGATATTTAATTTTGAGAGAATAAATCTCAAACCGATCCTTGCAGGCACCAAATTCAAGCACACAATAAAGCAGCAATAGACTCCAAATAATCCAATAACTCATTTGAATCAAATCGATCAACAATGGACTTCAAGCGAGCATCATAATCTACCTATTTTTTCTTCCTTTTTTCATTTGCCAATCCAGTTTTAATCTGAGCAATTGTAAAATCAGGAGTGCTTTGCTCGAATTTTAATAAATGAATAAATTTCCAAAATACAAGGTCTGCAGTCATATTTTGGCGGATATGACGTCATACCTGTGGAGATATAAGCAGATATGCTAGTAGATCTGATTGGATCTGAGAAATCCACAACAGAACGATCCAGACCTGCATGAAATATAATTACATATATTTAGATCTTGATAGATCTAAAATTTAATAGAATTGGATCTGATCAGATCTGAAATCTAGAGTTTCTCTGCACTTTTCGAGATCTAAATATATCTAATTAGATATAATCATCTAAAAAAAAAGTCCCGGGAAGTTGTATTAATAAATGAATGCCGATGTTTTTGCAAATATTTCAGAAACTATTAGCTCATTTCAGAACCGGCAAATGTTTCTACAAAAATGTCCTTTGACAAATTCATTGAATGCGCTTGTTTCAAGTCAATCGCAAGAATTATCTCACTTTTCTTGTAATTATTAATTTTACTGCATGTTTTTCTCGAGTTTAGACTCGAACACAGGTACTGCCAATATTAATACACTTTGCAAAAGGAATGATTCTCTACGTAGCACTCATTCACATACTACCCCGAGAAGGGACACGATGGCACAATAGTCACATGCGGCTGGCTCGACTCGTGCTATTTTCTTTAGCACTCTGTGGTTGCATTTTCATGGCCATCATGTACCATTACGTTTACTACACGTAAGGATTCAATTTATTCATCTACAATGTTTTATTATGTGATGTTTATAGAAAGGAAAATTAACTATTCGTTATCAATTGTTTTCAGAAATTAGAGAAATATCACGTGGACAACAAATTTTTTGTCATTCAGTGTGAATGCTTATGAAAAATATTATTTTATTATTGATGCTGATTATCATTCACCGGTTTCTGGTAAATGCGCATCGCGAATCATTCCAGTAGTATGAAGAACTTCAGCAATCATCATGGGATTAAGAGTACCTGATATTCCTTTGCCGCACTGTACCTTAAACTTCTTTTTCGTTTTCAATAATTTTTATGAATGGGAACTGTAATATTATAATCACTCATTTGTAGACACGTAGAAAAATTCTGATGGCGGCCGCCATGGCGTGAGCCATGGCGGTGGTCATGGCGCCGGCCATGCCAGCCGCCATGGCCACCGCCATGGCGGCCGCCATCACAAATTTGCCGCTTTCCATGGAGTTCTTTCCCATGGCGATTTTTCATGACGATTCTTTCCATGGCAATTTTTTGCATAATGATTCTTTTCATGACTTTTCCATAAATTTTTCATGCCTTTCATGAATTTATGGCTATAGCAAATTTCTCAATAGCAAATTTTGCATTGACGAATTCTGCCATGGAGAAAATGCAATGGAGAGAAACGCCATGGAAAGGATCGTCATGGAAAGGATCGTCATGGAAAGGATCGTCATGGAAAGGATCACTATGGAAAAAGTCACTATGGAAAACAAACGCCATAGAAAAAAAGCTCATGGAAAAGAAAGCTATGAAAAAAAAGCCATGGGAAAAAATGAAAAGAATCATGATGGGAAGAAATGCCGTGCAAAAATATGCCTTGGATAGAATCGCCATGGAAAAATTGTCATGGGAAAGAACTTCATAGAAAGCGGCAAATTTGTGATGGCGGCCGCCATGGCAGCGGCCATGGCAGCTGCCATGGCCGGCGCCATGACCACCGCCATCAGAATTTTTCTACGTGGAGCCGAAAAGTTCGTAGTTATATTTATCCCGCAGAAGTTGCTAGGCAACAGTAGTATTTCAATCTGTCATGAGCCAACAATAAAATTGTATATTCATCATTGAATCAGGTTAGATGTGAAAACTTGAATTTTTGAGGTGTCGCATATGTGTTGTAGGGGTATCGCGTATGCGTTGCATCAGCGACGCTCTTGCAAATTCAACTACGAACTTCTCGACTCTACTCATTTGTATCAAAAAATGACAAAACATATTTTTTTACACAAAAAATTAATTTACATTTTTACATCATTTTTTTTATTAACTTAATTCTTGAATGGAAAATGAAGGAGAGTAAATTTGTAACGTCGAGTCCGTTTCAATTGTCGAGATATCAACATAGACTCTAAATTCCCCTGAAAATGTGTGAGTTCTTGCATTAATTGAATTTGATCCACTCATCTTTTCTCCAAATGTCCAAGAATTTTCTCAGTGAAATCGCTGAAATATTTCAAATTGAATTTTTTTTTGATTGGTTACCTCTACTATTCTGTCTCATCTCAAAAATGACAATGGAACTAAATTATTGCTAAAATCTTTTGCCGCGTCTCAAACTTATCTGATTCTGACCCTCCTCTCCCACCCTTGATGGTGATTGGTTCGCAGCCAATGATTTAATTATGACTAATTAATTACGTGGATGTTTCACTCATATCGTGGAGGGGAGGCCTTTTGAGGAGTTCAATTTCCATTTTATTTTCTTCTTATTTCATTTAAGTTGAATTCTAGTAATTACAACGCAATTTAATTAACGAAAATTCTTGAATATATTTTTTTCTAAGTCAAGATAGTCAAAATTTTTGACTCTAAAATACACTTTTTTACGCGAAAGTGTAAAATCGAGAGTCCTTAATAATTATCGGGGCGGAATCGGACGGACCCAGGTAATAGGATTACCATTCGGCATTGTCCGCACTAATAAAGGTCGGGAGTACGCTGAGTAAGAAGAGTAACGTTTGCCCGGGCCTGGTCAAGGGTTAATAACCATAAAAATGTTTTATTACTGTATTAAAATTTTTCTGGGGGAGACAAAAGATGTTCTCGCGTCGTTCCGAAATGTTCTCAGTGTGGAACTGAGAAAAATTTTCAATGTGTGGGACTTAGAAGAAAACCTCAAAATTCAACAGGAATTTTTGGGTTTTTCCCATTTCCATTGAAGTCGCAAAAGAAGGGATTGTAGGGTGAAATGTTAGGAACTTTTAATTGTGCTGTCTAGATGCAAAGGGTAGAAGACATACTAAGCAAGCCAGTCTTTCGTTACTCTTTGAACTGAGTGCTTCGTAGTTACAAATTCTCAACATCATCAAAAAACAAATTCCGTAGGGTCCTCAATCGTGTCTTGTGGTTAAACGAGAAGAAGACAAGTATCATTCTATTGAGTGTGTCGTGTGTTAAGGTAGTACCGCCGGTACTAGATTGACCGTTCCGAAAATTCTGAAATTTGGTACACTCGTAGATTATGATAAGATAATAATCCAGTTAAATTTTTAGAGGGCTAGCGAGATCGAGTCAAAAGATATTGACACTTGAAATTTCACGACTTTAACATTGAGCCTTATGGGAAATCGCACATTTTCTCATATTTTACAAAACTGACCGTTCCAATTTGAATAAAAAAAAGTGCAGTGATATAAAATTATATCTAAAACATTTTAGAACCTTGAAAATACATATTCCGAGCTTGTGATAGCAGTAATTAGTGAATAACTATGAAAACTGTACTTTTTATATGTTCTTTCTCTCTCTGACTCATTCGGAACGCTATCTAGTGTGTAAACACTGCATGATTCAAGCGAGATACTATAACCACTGACTAGGGCAGTATTGGCGATACTACGTTAAGTGATGCAGATTGTCTGAAAATTGTGTCACTTATTGAATATATGTGAAAATTACCAAGCAATTTGTATGCTGAAAATTTTTAATTATAATATTTTTGCGATGGACTTCCATAAATACCATTACTCCCTAGAATTTATAT
Organism: Aleiodes leptofemur; assembly: GCA_963942555.1. Taxonomy (NCBI): domain Eukaryota; kingdom Metazoa; phylum Arthropoda; class Insecta; order Hymenoptera; family Braconidae; genus Aleiodes; species Aleiodes leptofemur. The sequence continues at coordinate 13,307,978 of OZ012616.1, read as the reverse complement.
GATAGTCTTTTGAAAAATGTAATAAATAATTTCTATTTTAATTATATTTTTTACAATATTTTATCAATTTCCTGAAAGGTGAAAAAACCCCCTCTTTCCTAAACCACTCACCCTGGGCCCTGCCATAAATCAATTAGAAAAGGATGAATGTATCGATCTACAGTCATAAAAAAGAATAGTTTCTGTCGTCAAAGCTGTGCTACGCCAATTAAGAATTGTAAAATTGAGGACATTTTAAGTCTCCATTCGATGTCATATTCCACTATGTATAACTCTAGGACAGCTTGACTACACTTTGAGGAATACAAATTTTGATTACCCTTATTCAAAATATTTTTCAGTTTGAGAACAGTTTGGACAACTGAATGAAAGTTTCGAACGACCAATTTTTCGACTCGGGTATGAGCACTCTTCTGTGAATAATCTTTTTCCTCATAACTAAGGCACAGATGGGGGTTCCCGGTCGATATAGTACCTGACTACACCGCTATATTCTTGCTTGAGAAAGAAAAAGAGTTTGATTTAATTGATTTTACTTGATTCTGTGCGGAAATGGGCGAGGGGTTACTCACTCGTGAAGTCATGACGCCACACTGCGATGAAGTCAAGTTGAAGTCAAGCTGAAGTCATCGAAGTCACTGAAGTCAGGTGACTTCAACTTTTTGAAATCACTGAAGTCAAATGATTTCATTTTTCTGAAGTCAGTTCCGAAGTTACTGAAGTCACTCGAAGTCGATGAAATCAGTTGAAGTCACTCAAATTACGTATTTCAAATTTCGAAAGAAAATGAATACCCCACATGTTTATCAGGGTTTATATTGAATTTCGCATATACAGAAGGGAGAACTTTGCGAAGCAGAGAATTTTCAAGTGAATTTGCTCGCGTACATGGTAACAAAAAAAAAGATCAGCGTTCTTCGTCACTGGTATATTTGAGATGAAAGTACAAATTGTTTGAAATTAGAGCCAATGAGTGTGCATGGGTACATCAATATTGAACAGTATCGAAAAACTATTTCACCCCCTGTAATAACTGAGAGTGGGGATTTAAAACTACCTGATAATATTTTCAGGGCTGTTAAAAAATATTTCCAATAAAAAACATCTAATATTCTAATGAGTCATTTATATAGCAAGTTTTTGTTTCAATATGATGAAAACCCGTTTTCCCCCACCCTCTTCTATTTGTAAAATTTTATTTATTGTGACTTCAATGACTTCATTCTATTTGAAGTCACTGACTACAAATTCATGAAGTCATTGACAGTCAATTGCAGTCATGAAGTCACGTTGATCAACGCTTGAAGTCATTGACTTCACATTTTGTTGAAGTCATTGAAGTCAGCGACTGAATTCACGTGAAGTCGACTTCATTTTGAAGTCATGGTGTCACTCAATCCTTGAGTGAGTAACCCCTCGGAAATGGGCCTTTACCGAGCGCGAAGCGCGCTCATATGTGCAGAAAACCTCATTTCCACCCAAAATAAAGTAAAATTGTATACGTTACTCTTCGGGAAGGGCATTTTTGACGATTGTGATTCCATCACGAGGCTTCGCCTCACAATCGTCAAAATAGCCCTCCCACGACTTGTAACGTAATATACTAATTCATATTTGCCAATGATAAAATGATATTTTCTTGCGGTGGAAGATTTCATTTTATTCAATTGTGAACCCTGGGAGTATTTGAAATTTAATGATTTCCATGAACTAATCTGTGATTCTGTTATCGTAGCCACTAACTTAGCGATCAGCTTAAGAAGTATCCAGGATTTGCGCCCATGAATTTATCGAAATTTCAGTACCCAATTGATTGAAAATGATTGAGAACTCTGGACAATGAACTAATGGTAAAGATCGTTAAATGTTTAATACTTCTAGGGCTCAGAGCTGAATGAAATGAAATGTCCGTGACACAGCAAGGGAATTTCATGTTATCATTTTCAATCATTAATAGTTGATGAAATTTCTTCTCCTTTTTCGAGAAGAAAAAACGATTTACAGAAAAATGCCCATAACTTAATTACACTGAGAAAAGGATCCGTTAACAGTTAACTCACGGATTGAGTTGAGCAAGAAAAAATCAGACGTTTGTACTAAAACTGTATTTAGTTGCATTAAACGAACATAAGGTGCCCTCAAATACTTGAGCCGCTTCGCTCAAGAGCGTATTCGTTAAATATCAACGAATACGCAGTTGAGGTCCTGCGATGGCCAAATACAATCTTTCTTTTGCTTGAACGTGTTTTCCCTCGTTGAAATAATAATCTCATAAAGGTGTCCATTTCACCTCAACTTAACGGAGCTAATAATCATTTCCTTCAATTGAGAGATAATTGATTAATCAATAATCTTTTTAATCGTAATTAATGTAAAATTCTGCCAAATAACCTTTCGTTTGAGACAACTTATCATTCGCTAACTATTAACAAATGGTCCACTCGCCTCAATCGAAGTCCTCTAAACGAACCATTCGTTGAATATTAACGAATATTGATTTGCTTACAATTCAAATAAACCATTCGTTAACATTAAACGAGTATCGTTCCAGCCAAATGAATCGTTTTCTCAATGTAAAAACAATAAAAAATTTGAAAACTTCATTTCGATTTCTGTTTTGCTCCGCTTACTCTGAACAGAAAGATGTGAATGTTTTGACCTGACTCAATGTTCACCGAATAAAAAAAAAAATCTTGCAAAAAAACCAGAAGGATTCATTTTGCCCCGGAGGTCCATTTCCCCCCCCCCCTCTCCTATAATTCTAAGCGTGAAAACTAATCTAAAATAGTTCATTTTGACCTTGACTATCAACAGATAGTCATGACAGTAGGAAAACATTCCCTCAGTGTATTCTTGCCTCTCTGTCTACGGCATTGAAGACCCATGAGGTAATCATGTGGTATTTTTTGGAAGACGGTTGAGCCTCTAACGTTTTCAGTTTATCCATCGGCTGTGTAGTCTATCGACTGAAGGCTAGTTGTGTACAAACGCAGCACGAAAGAAAAGAGTTTGACTGTACGAATTCCTAGAGTATGTTCCCATAACGCGGAAGTGAATAAAAATATTTGAGAGCAATTCGAAAATGGACATTTCATTAACCACATTGAAAGTTTTGGTGTTGCTTGCACTTGGCATTGGAAAATTCATCATTGGAGTAATACCAGCATATTACATTAAACGGAATAATAATGGAAGAAAAAAAATCATTATCTCTGGACTATTGTGCTTCGGTACTGGTGTTATACTCTTTGAATACCCACTCTTGGAACAAAATCTAGACCAAATCAGTTTTGTCATATCTGCCGGGGGTTTTTTTCTACTTTATCTTGCAAATGAGATATACAATTATAAAAGGACATTCTCTTCAAGCAAACAGTAGGTTTTTGTCGAAATTATCGAAATTTTCAGTGTTGATCATTTTTAAATATCTGACCATTTCCCGATGGTTGGTGTCATGATCGTTTACTATGTAAAATACGTAGTAGGTAGCATTACTCATGTATCTCAAAACATAGATTGGGATATGTTTAAGGAGGTTCTACCCTTCTCAAGAGTGAATTTAAAATTTTTGATATTTCTGCATGGAATTTTTTAAGGTTACAAACAAATATATCATACACGTTTTAGTTGAATGATTAATGCATTGACCGTCTAGTTATCGAGAAAAAAAATAGTAAAAATGAGTAATTTCACATGCTTATAGAGAGCCCTTATGACAAAACCACTCTATTGGCGACGTTTTGTATTTTTTTTTTATAGATCTAACAGATATTTTCCTACTAAAAATTAATATGATATAATTGAATATGTATAGAATTGAATGATATTCTTTCGGACCCACCTCACCGGCCAAATAAGCTCAAGAAACGCAATACAAAAAAATTTATTTGTAGTAAACACGTCATGGCGGCGGAAACGATAGAGGGCCTGGCTACGCTGCATGCATCAGCTGATCGAATATATATCAATGTATACCGATATGTTTCTATTCCGTAATTTTTTCTTTTCAAATGCAATAATTTGTTGCTAACAGATTCTTAACATTGGTAGAAGAATTTATTAATATTTTTGAAGAACAAAGCACAATAATCGAAAATTGACATCCAAGAATTTGAAGTTTGCACGCAGCCGCCATTCCACTACTCGAATATTTTTAATACTTCTAATATTAAAAAAATCAATTAATAAAAGAAGCGAAATAACATGTATTTTTTATAATTAAAATAGTTAATTTTCGTCGGGTTTTTACTGATCAAAAAAATAAAAAAATTATGTTGCTTTCTTGAACTACCGTGTGAGGGTAGAACCTCGTTAATAAAGCAGTGTCGCCACCCCTGGAATATTTTTCCCCCTAACAGTGGCGTAAAAAACCCCTAAAATCGGCAAAAAAACCCCAAATTGGAATTTGTTATGTCGCGAGGCTTGGCTACAGAGGTCGCGTCATATTTTTATCCGCGAAATTCAATTTTAATTCCAACTATTCCCTTTAAATTCACTAAAGATGAAACAAAATAATAAACTCAGTTCAAAAATGAACATTGACAATAGACAACGGGAAAAACCCAACAGCTGCTATCTTTATGGTATTGTTCTTCCTATTTTTCTGTACAGCCATAGTATGCTCTTTATATTCTTTTAAAAACCTTTCTTCTATTTTTATGACTTAGCACGTGGTCACCAAATGTCCAAACTCTTGGCGCCCCTTTCTTTTCCCTTTATTACCCTCTTTATTACTTTAATCCCTCAAAACCCGAATACTTCACGATTGAATTCTCTCACTTACTCAGTTTATTGCTCAGTAGACCCAAGGTACCCTGCAATAAAAACCCCTCCGGGGATTTTCCCGAATATTGGGAGAAATACACGGGATTTTCCCCGGACGTTACAGCTCTTTGGGCCAGCCCTCCAAGTGCCCTCCTCCTCTCTGAAATAGCCAATAGGCCGCTGGGCCTTTCTCCCTCTCCATTTCTCGACCCCCACGAACTACCCCCGCGATACACCAACGAAGACTTCCTGTACACCAAGCCAAGCTAAGTTTAGTCAGTCACCTTCGTCCTCCAAAATAGACGACATCTAAATTGTTTCGATCTTGAGCTTCTCTCGACTTTTGTAATTAAAGTTAAGTGTTGAAGTTAATAAACAAGTTGTGTGTGCTCTCTTAGCACTTGTGTTTTTCCTCAAGTTATTTAACCACTCATTCCATTAATTCATCCCTACATTAAATGATAAATAGTGAATTAATAGTAATAAATAATAAATAAACAATAACAAAGTGGAAAGAAATTCGGTGGAGTGTTCTTCAGAACTTTGGCGGCTAACGTTCTCACCCAAATTCAAATTCTCGCGCTTAAACTGGAGAAACAGCAGTGAGTTCGTCCTAGTAACTTGTTAGGACATAACAAATTTGGTAAAATGAAGGGTATTTCATATTTTTTCACATGAATGCTGTCATTTGATTTGAAATCATCTACAAACTCAATTAGTGGAAATAAAAAAATCGAATATTTTAGTTGTAAAAATTCGAAAAACACACGGTAAAAATTTCATGATATTTTCACGGACATTTTCTCATCTAGTCATTTTCCAAAGTACTTACATTTATGCTAGAAATCTTGAAATTATCAGATGTCAACTATTTCCAGTATCATGAATAGGTCTCTACTAAAAATCAACTTCTTAAATAAATTTTCATCTTTTTAATCATTAAATAAATTATTACAAATAATATAAAAATAATTAATTATTTGAATAATCATGTCCTAGTTTAATATACTATTTCAATATCAACAGTGTTCCTTTTTAATAATAATGACTAATCAAGTTCCGATTAAATCACAGAATCCATATCGGCTGCGACGGCCTCCATCATGACACAATCGTTCTTACACGGAGAGAAATTTAGTTGAATTTTTGACCGAAGAGTAGATGAAAAAGTACCCTGCCGGAGGAGAAACGTGGGCCGAAGTGCCAACATGGTAAAAAATTGCCCAACTCGTCAGGAGAAAATTTCACACACTGAGCATCTCTAAAAAAATCTTGTACTAAGACGTTGAAATAAAAAAATAGAGTTTGTATTCATCAACGAAAATTAAGATTCAATGTGAATAATAGTATTACCTACCAGAGCGGTAAAATTCATCTTACTTTCGATGATTCAATAACAAGAACATTAGAAGAAATTTTTTTTTTTTGCATGAACAACTACAGTCCCAGCCAAAGAAGAATCCTCTGAAGTCGACACGAAGCTAGAATTTACATGCTATAGCATAGGACCCGAATATTTCCGAGGGTCCTCCTTCGGCTGGGATGACTCTACTTTTTTCTTCAACCCACAGGACTATAGGATCGGGACAAGAGAAAATGAGAAAGAATAATTCAATAATACCACTTTAAATAGTAATAATCATACTTTAATAATCATATCATTAATAACCATTCACATTAAAAATATCAATTGATTGTTCCAAGTGTCACATCCAGAATGAGGTTATACTCATCGAGTACTACGCCGACGAAGTAGTTTTTTTTTTTAACTTTATATAAATATCACTTTTCACAAAAAAATAAAAATATTGAAAAATGGTAGCAAATGTATAAACTTTCACAAATCACATTTATTAATTTTACACCTTTACAGATTCGTCAATGCTCAGGGAAAAATGAATATGAAGACGAGGCAAATCGACAACACAATAACTCGGCTATTATCGGTTATCATCGGCTATGACGAAAGCCACTGTCACGAAGGGCCCGTTAAAAATTGTTCCGTAGCAGGGTAAAAATTCATCCAAGCGCAAAACTTTTTATGTATTGCCTGATGCGTTTTTATCCATGCTAGAGGGACAATTATTGGGTAGCATAGAAATTACCCTGCCAATGACAAAAAATCATCCAGCGTGCGTTAATTCTTAAACGAATGTCGGATAATTTCTGATCATATGACAGTTCGGCCCACGATTCACCTTCTAGCAGGGTAATTTTTCATCGAAATTTCTCTCCGTGTAGACTCTTTATTAAACTTAAAGTCATACATTGTGTTGCTGAATCTCTTCATCATTGCTGGTGTAGGTGTGAAGTTAACACAAGAACCTTGTCGCAATAGAGTGTATCTCACCATCATTAAGCACTGCACCATTTCCGGCGATAACTGATTTCTCGGTTTATTTTTTATAATTGAGTAAATCGAAAATGCACGTTCAACACTTGCATTTGAGAACGGCAAGCAGAGCAAAGCTGTTGCAAATTGGGCAACATTTTTTAATCGTTTGTGCCCCGCTGCATCACTATCTTCACGAACTTCAGCATAAAATTCTTCAGTGCATGACAAACTGTTCCATGGTTAATTTTTTAAATTAAAATTTTCCCCCTAGAAAAACCCCCAAACATTTTTACCCCCTAAGAAAAACCCGGTGCAATTTTTTTCCCCCCCAAAAAAAAACCCCAAACATTTTTTCCCCCCAAAAAAACCCCGGCGCAGATTTTTCCCCCCAAATTTGGGGGGAAAACCCCCAAGGTGGCGACACTGTAATAAAGATAATACAAAGAGACGTATGTCTTTGCGTTGTGAGCACTGCCTGCGCGGCTCATCTAGAGTGATTGAGTTATTCGGCAGCTTCATGTTATCAATAATCTCTATTCCAGAAAAATATGCCTTATCAATCATTTCTAATCTGGAAAAATATATTCAACGGAAAAACCGAAAGTTTGGCGGTTCGGTCTGTGTACCGCTCGGCGGATCTACCGGGTTAAGCAGCATTGAGTCTGATTACTACTTAGATGGGTGACCGCTTGCCATACACAGACCGAACGACAAACTGACTGGGAGGTGCGACTATGGGGAATTAGTGTGCCTTTCTCGTCAGTGTGACAGAAAGGTACATTCATTTTCGGAAGAAAAATTCCTATTTTCGATGACAATATTTATTAACAATATTTTTATAGTCAAGGTCTTTTTCTACCATATTTTTTTTAGTTTGTGAATTAAAAAAATTCTCTCAATGTATCGTCCGATGAACAAGTTCTATTTCGTGAAAAGATAAATGAAAATTTTCCATTTTTACAGATCCGGCAACATTTGTCTAACGTCGCACCTTCGTGCGGATGAAATTCTCCCAGACAATCCAGAATTAGAACCAAATGTTTCAAATGCTCCAAGTTCTTTCACAAAGAAAGGTAGGGTTCATCAGGATAATGCCCTTCCTGCAACACCTGAACAATATCATGATGAGGGAAAATCTTGAATTGCCCATTAAAAAACCCCTTGAGTCCAACTTAAATTCTTATTGAAATTTTCTGGAGTGAAGTAAATTCTCTTCAACTGAGTGAATTTTCTTACAACAAAATTTGTTTTTCCTCAGTGTGTGTATCACACTTTGGAATGTTACTGGCACTGATGTTCGTGGCAGGATACAACGCATTACACATAGGAGAAATGGGGTATATCGAGTACCTTCGACAGGAGAGTCTCCACATCTTCATAACACAATTCATTTCAGCTTTTTGGCTTGGTTTGGAACTTTCCGAGGCTCATGGCTGTGGTCGTATACTTATTGTCTCCACCCTCTTGTATTCTGGCGCATCAGCTCTAGGAGTTGGAATTGGAATATTAAGGGTCGATGTAAGTTAGAGGATTTTCCGTAAAATTTAATGATCCCCTCTTTACTAGAGAAACAGGATAGATGTCCAGAGGACAGTTCTCACTTTGACTTGCACTGAGAGAAAAATGGTGGTAAAAACTATAAAATATTAATGCCATCGGTCCTTAGCAAAACTTTTTTTGAAATGATTAACCCTCTGAAGACAAACTCCGTCTCCCCACCACTGAATCAGGCCGAACGGCGAGTGACTCGGCCGTATGGTGGGGCGCAACATCCAGTGCCGGCGTATCGCGCGGGAAAAATAAATATATGATAAATCTTACTCTCAGGAAACTTGATTATTAATATCATACTTTGGTTTCGTTCATTATTAATAATACATGCAAATATTTGTTATATTTTAATTATGAACTTGGAAACAAGAAGAAATATGAGAAAAATCGTAGCCGGCAAGGACCCACACGCTCACGAGCTCTGTACGGTCATGGGCTAGTAGGAGAGGGGGCAGCCATCTCATGACGTCACGCACTAACACAGTGAACGCGCGCCTACCATTGGCTATTCCCTCTCTCTAGTTCACACGACAGGGATTGCTAGGAGTTTGTCTTCAGAGGGTTAAAAAAGTTATTGAATTCATTGAATTTAGTCAATTCAAACAGATTAACCAGTTGAATTGACGAAATTCAGTAAATTCAACAGCTTTTTCAATTATTTGAAAACAATACTTAATAAGGACCAATGGCATCGATATTTTTACTAGTTTTTACCACCTTCCTTTTCTCAGTGTGCTCCAATTCGTTTACAAGATATTCGTAGAATCATCCGCATGAAATCAGATTTCGGGAAAAAATTTTTTGATATAATTTCGTCGCCTTAGAAAGAAAGGGGCTTGAGTGCTAAGCTTATACACAGCACTTACGCCCCTTTGTTTCTAAGGTGACGTGTAGATTCAATTATATCTAATTCTATTTCATTAGATACCATTAGATCTGTAGTCATATTTCGTTGGATATGAGGTCATACCTGTGGAGATATAAGCAGATATGCTGGTAGATCTGATGAAATATGAGAAACCCCCAACAGAACGGTCCAGATCTGATCAGATCCGAAATCTAGAGTTTCTTTGCACTTTTCGAGATCTAAATATATCTAATTAGATATAATTATATTTAAAAAATATCCCGAGAAGTTGTATCAATAATTATAAAGAAGGTGAAATAGAAAAAAATGAATGCACATGATTTTTCAAATATCTCGGAAGCTCTTAGCTCATTTTAGAGCCTGCAATTGTTTCTACAAAAATGTTCTTTGACAAATTCCGTGAAATGTGCTTGTTTCAAGTGAATCGCAAGAAGTATCTCAATTTTCTTGTAATGATTAATTTTACTGCATGTTTCTCTCGAGTTTAGATTCGATCGCAGGTACTGCCAATATTAAACCATTTTGCAAAAGGAATGATTCTCTATGTAGCACTCATTGAAATACTACCCCGAGAAAGGACACGATGGCACAATAGTCAAATGCGGCTGGCTGGACTCGTGCTATTTTCTTCAGCACTCTGTGGTTGCACTTTCATGACCATCACGTACTATTACATTTACTACACGTAAGGGTTCAATTTATTCATCTACAATATTTTATTATGTGATGTTCATAAATAGGGAAGTTAATTATTCGTTATCAATCGTTTTCAGAGATTAGAGAAATATCACGCGGACAACACATTTTTCGTAATTCAGTGTGAATGCTTATGAAAAATATGATTTCATCATTGGTGCTGAATATCATTCACCTGTTTTTGGTGAATGTGCATTGCGAATTATTCCAGTAGTATGAAGAACTTCAGCAATCATCCTGGGATTAACCCTTGAGAACTCGTTCTATGAGCGTGGCGCCGCACTCTGTACAAAAATGTAAACATCAAATAATAGACTAGAAATATTGAATTGAAGCTCTTGAAATACTCTTCGTATAATGTTGCGAATTGAATAGGACATTTTTTTCTGTGGAATATATTTTTCTTGTAGGAAAAAAAAATAATTTGTTGCGGGTCCGACCGCGGAATGCGGCGCGCTGCTCACTACGCGACTGAAATCGTAGTGGAAATTCTCCCCGCCTTGTTGCCATGTCACTCGATCTGTATGTATGAAAATGGCTGGCACTTCGAGTCGTTGAATGGTTATTGGCAACGTCGCACTTTACTCAACACGTGCGGCACCGCGCTCATCACGCGATGAAAATCGTCAATCTCATGAGCGCTAGTTCTCCAGGGTTAAGAGTACCTGATATTCTTTAGGGTATTGTACTATGAACTTTTTTTTCTTATACATTAATTTTTATGAATGGGAACTATAATATATTATAATCACTCATTTATGTATAAAGCTGAGAAGATCGTAGTTATAGTTATCCCGCGAAAGTCGCTAGGAAATAGTAGTAATTCAATCTGTCATGAGCCAACAATAAAATTCTACATTCATCATTAAATCAGGTTAAATGTGAAACTCCAATTTTTGGGGTGTCGCATATGTGTTGTAGGAGTATCGCGTATGCGTTGCATCAGCGATGCTCTTGCAACGCATATGCGATGCTCTTACAGCACATATGCTACACCTCCAAAATTAAAATTTCTATCACGGAACAAATTTAACTACGAACTTATCGGCTCTACCCATTTCTATTAAAAAATGTCAATACGTTTTTTTTTACACAATAAATTAATTTACATTTTTACATCATTTTTTTCATTAATTTAATTCTTGAATGGGACATGAAGGAGAGCGAATTGAAAACGTCTAGAACGTACGGAAGTGCTTTATAAAGAATATTTTGTTATAAGGAATTGAATCTTTTTTTTTAAAGAATTGGAACTTCTGTATAAAGACGTTATAAAGTCTTTATAAAGTATTTTCATATGTGAGGAGTCGATTTCGTTCCAGTTTAGTCCTGGAGGACACAGGTAGTCGTCGAGAAAGTGCAGAAACGTCCAAGCCACCGTAGAAAAGAGTCAAGTAAAGTCTTGTTCGTCATCACCGTCAAGATCCACCCTGTCCTCATTCTCTGACCTTCTGGCCCGTAATCGCGTATTCTGAATACTGGAACGTTTTGCTAAATGTTAAATGAATTACCGAATTGATTATCGATTCAAACGGCTCGGATTCATTATTAATTGTAATCGTACTTGTATCAATTGCCTCACTCGCTTCAGTATTAGTTAATTAAGACGCAAGAAGTCTTGTCCACCTTCCCTCCTGAGGAGTATTATCGCCGGAGTGCTGGTTTTCCGGTAAGTAAAAAAAACAACCAGCTGGCGCTCAACATTAGAGGAACTTCGAGGGCAATTGTTCTTGGTCCAGTATCGAGATCGAGTCATTATTGGTAATTGCGTCAATCATCACACGGGCTACAAAATAATCAATTCGCCTATAATGGACTGCATAATGTCCAGTAATACAGTCTTTCTCGGATGAGAATAGAATCGACAGTCCGTTGTAATTACAGGGTGTCTAGCGGTCAGGGAGCCCCTAAAAGCTAGCACAGCCATTTCAGCACAATCGACCTTCGAAATATTATTTGAGTAGTTGGGGTTTTTCGCTAGTTTTTTATGAAAAAAAAAAGTTTTTCGCTCTTATAGTTTTTGTGGAATTCATGGCTGTGCTAGGTTTTTATGGAGCTAGCACAGCCATACGGAAAATATAGATTATCCACCAATAGTTCAGCACCAATCTATGTACAAACTTCAGAGCATTGAAAACGGCAGGAAATAGGGTTTAGGTAGTTTGCACATTCGTTTAATCATTTTCCATGATATTTGATGAATTCACTGCAACAGAGCCATGCGACAAATATACAGCATTCACCAATGGTTCAACACTGATCCATGTACAAACTCCAGAGCGTTGAAAACATCCGCAAATAGGATTTAGGTAGTTTGTCCTTTTGTTTAATCCTTTCCAATAATATTCCATGGACTTACTGCAGCAGAGCTATGCGGCAAATATACACCATCTACCAATGGTTCAACACCAATCTATGTACAAACTTCAGAGTGGTGGAAACATCAGGAAATAGGGTGCAGGTAGTTTGTACTATTGTTCAATCAGTGCCGATAATATTCCATGAATTCACTGCAGCACAGCCGAGCGAAAAATATACATTATCTACCAATAGTGCAGCACCCATCTGTGTACAAACTTCAGAGCATTAAAAACAGTGGGAAATAGGGTTTAGGTAGTTTGTACTCTCAATTGATAATTTCCAATTATATTCCATGAATTCAGTGCAGCACAGCCATGCAACAAATGTACAGCATCTACCCTTGCTTTAGCACTGATCTGTGTACGAACCTCAGAACATTAAACACGGCCGGAAATAGAGTATAGGTAGTTTCTACTCTTGATTAATAATTTCTGATAATATTCCATGAATTCATTGCGACACAGCCATGCGCAAAATATACATTATCAACCAATCGTTCAGCACCAATCCATGTACAATCATCGGAGCATTGAAAACAGCAGGAAATAGGGTTTAGGTAGTTTGCACATTCATTTAATCATTTTCCATCATATTTCATGAATTCACTGCAACAGAGCAATGCGACAGATATACAGCATTCACCAATGGTTCAACACAGATCCATGTACAAACTCCAGATCGTTGAAAACATCCGCGAATAGGATTCAGGTAGTTTGTCCTTTTGGTTAATCCTTTCCAATAATATTCCATGGACTTACTGCAGCAGAGCTATGCGGCAAATATACACCATCTACCAATGGTTCAACACCAATCTATGTACAAACTTCAGAGTGGTGGAAACATCAGGAAATAGGGTGCAGGTAGTTTGTACTATTGTTCAATCAGTGCCGATAATATTCCATGAATTCACTGCAGCACAGCCGAGCGAAAAATATACATTATCTACCAATAGTGCAGCACCCATCTGTGTACAAACTTCAGAGCATTAAAAACAGTGGGAAATAGGGTTTAGGTAGTTTGTACTCTCAATTGATAATTTCCAATTATATTCCATGAATTCAGTGCAGCACAGCCATGCAACAAATGTACAGCATCTACCCTTGCTTTAGCACTGATCTGTGTACGAACCTCAGAACATTAAACACGGCCGGAAATAGAGTATAGGTAGTTTCTACTCTTGATTAATAATTTCTGATAATATTCCATGAATTCATTGCGACACAGCCATGCGCAAAATATACATTATCAACCAATCGTTCAGCACCAATCCATGTACAATCATCGGAGCATTGAAAACAGCAGGAAATAGGGTTTAGGTAGTTTGCACATTCATTTAATCATTTTCCATCATATTTCATGAATTCACTGCAACAGAGCAATGCGACAGATATACAGCATTCACCAATGGTTCAACACAGATCCATGTACAAACTCCAGATCGTTGAAAACATCCGCGAATAGGATTCAGGTAGTTTGTCCTTTTGGTTAATCCTTTCCAATAATATTCCATGGACTTACTGCAGCAGAGCTATGCGGCAAATATACACCATCTACCAATGGTTCAACACCAATCTATGTACAAACTTCAGAGTGGTGGAAACATCAGGAAATAGGGTGCAGGTAGTTTGTACTATTGTTCAATCAGTGCCGATAATATTCCATGAATTCACTGCAGCACAGCCGAGCGAAAAATATACATTATCTACCAATAGTGCAGCACCCATCTGTGTACAAACTTCAGAGCATTAAAAACAGTGGGAAATAGGGTTTAGGTAGTTTGTACTCTCAATTGATAATTTCCAATTATATTCCATGAATTCAGTGCAGCACAGCCATGCAACAAATGTACAGCATCTACCCTTGCTTTAGCACTGATCTGTGTACGAACCTCAGAACATTAAACACAGCCGGAAATAGAGTATAGGTAGTTTCTACTCTTGATTAATAATTTCTAATAATATTCCATGAATTCATTGCGACACAGCCATGCGCAAAATATACATTATCAACCAATCGTTCAGCACCAATCCATGTACAATCATCAGAGCATTGAAAACAGCAGGAAATAGGGTTTAGGTAGCTTGCACATTCATTTAATCATTTCCAATAATATTTCATGAATTCACTGCAACAGAGTCATGCGACAGATGTACAGGATTCACCAATGATTCAACACCGATCTATGTACAAACTTCAGAGTATTGAAAACAGCAGGAAATAGGGCTTAGGTAGTTTGTACTTTTGTGTAAGCATTTCCAATGATATTTCATGAATTTACTGCAACAGAGCCATGCGACAGATACACAGCATTCACCAATGCTTCAACACTGATCTACGTACAAACTCCAGAGCATTGGAAACATCCGGAAATAGGATTGAGTTAGTTTGTACTTTTGTTTAATCATTCCCGAAAATATTTCATGAATTCATATGGGGCACGGCCACACAGAAAACATACAGTATCCACCGATAGTTCAGGACCAGTCTATGTACAAACTTCAGAGCATTGAAAATAGCAGGAAATAGGGTTTAGGTAGCTTGCACATTCGTTCAATCATTTCCAATGATATTTCATGGATTCACTGCAGCCGAGTCATGCGACAGATATACAGGATTCACCAATGGTTCAACACCGATCTATGTACGAACTTCAGAGCATCGAAAACAGCAGGTGATGGGGCTTAGGTTGTTTGTACTTTTGTTTAATCACTTCCGATAATATTCCATGAATTCATATGGGGCACAGTCACACAAAAAACATACAGTAACCACCGATAGTTCGGGAGCGATCTATGTACAAACTTCAAATCATTGAAAACAGCAGGAAATAGGGTTTATGTAGCTTGCACATTCGTTTAATCATTTCCAATGATATTTCATAAATTCACTGCAACAGAGTCATGCGACAGATGTACAGGATTCACCAATGGTTCAACACCGATCTATGTACAAACTTCAGATCATTGAAAACAGCAGGAAATAGGGTTTATGTAGCTTGCACATTCGTTTAATCATTGCCAATGATATTTCATAAATTCACTGCAACAGAGTCATGCAACAGATGTACAGGATTCACCAATGGTTCAACACCGATCTATGTACAAACTTCAGAGCATTGAAAACAGCAGGAAATAGGGCTGAGGGAGTTTGTACTTTTGTTCAATCATTTCCAATGATATTTCATGAATCCACTGCAGCCGAGTCATGCGACAGATATACAGCATCCGCCAATGGTTCAGCGCCAATCTATGTACAAACTTCAGAGTATTGAAAACAGCAGGAAATAGGGCTTAGGTAGTTTGTACTTTTGTGTAAGCATTTCCAATGATATTTCATGAATTTACTGCAACAGAGCCATGCGACAGATACACAGCATTCACCAATGCTTCAACACTGATCTACGTACAAACTCCAGAGCATTGGAAACATCCGGAAATAGGATTGAGTTAGTTTGTACTTTTGTTTAATCATTCCCGAAAATATTTCATGAATTCATATGGGGCACAGCCACACGGAAAACATACAGTATCCACCGATAGTTCAGGACCAATCTATGTACAAACTTCAGAGCATTGAAAATAGCAGGAAATAGGGTTTAGGTAGCTTGCACATTCGTTCAATCATTTCCAATGATATTTCATGAATTCACTGCAGCCGAGTCATGCGACAGCTATACAGGATTCACCAATGGTTCAACACCGATCTATGTACGAACTTCAGAGCATCGAAAACAGCAGGTAATGGGGCTTAGGTTGTTTGTACTTTTGTTTAATCACTTCCGATAATATTCCATGAATTCATATGGGGCACAGCCACACAAAAAACATACAGTAACCACCGATAGTTCGGGACCGATCTATGTACAAACTTCATATCATTGAAAACAGCAGGAAATAGGGTTTATGTAGCTTGCACATTCGTTTAATCATTTCCAATGATATTTCATAAATTCACTGCAACAGAGTCATGCAAAAGATGTACAGGATTCACCAATGGTTCAACACCGATCTATGTACAAACTTCAGAGCATTGAAAACAGCAGGAAATAGGGCTGAGGAAGTTTGTACTTTTGTTTAATCATTTCCAGTGATATTTCATGAATCCACTGCAGCCGAGTCATGCGACAGATATACAGCATCTGCCAATGGTTCAGCGCCAATATATGTACAAACTTCAGAGTATTGAAGACAGCAGGAAATAGGGCTTAGGTAGTTTGTACTTTTGTGTAATCATTTCCAATGATATTTCATGAATTTACTGCAACAGAGCCATGCGACAGATACACAGCATTCACCAATGCTTCAACACTGATCTACGTACAAACTCCAGAGCAGTGGAAACATCTGGAAATAGGATTTAGGTAGTTTGTACTTTTGTTCAATGATTCCCGAAAATATTCCATGAATTCATATGGGGCACAGCCACACGGAAAACATACAGTATCCACCGATAGTTCAGGACCAATCTATGTACAAACTTCAGAGCATTGAAAATAGCAGGAAATAGGGTTTAGGTAGCTTGCACATTCGTTTAATCATTTCCAATGATATTTCATGAATTCACTGCAACAGAGTCATGCGACAGATGTACAGGATTCACGAATGGTTCAACACCGATCTATGTACAAACTTCAGAGCATTGAAAACAGCAGGAAATAGGGCTGAGGAAGTTTGTACTTTTGTTTAATCATTCCCAATGATATTTCATGGATTCACTGCAGCCGAGTCATGCGACAGATATACAGCATCCGCCAATGGTTCAACACCGATCTATGTGCGAAGTTCAGAGCGTTGAAAACAGCAGGGGATGGGGCTTAGGTAGTTTGTACTTATTGTTTAATCATTTCCGATAATATTCCATGAATTCATATGGGGCACAGCCACCCAAAAAACATACGGTAACCACCGATAGTTCAGGACCGATCTATGTACAAACTTCAGATCATTGGAAACAGCAGGAAATAGGGTTTAGGTAGCTTGCACATTCGTTTAATCATTTCCAATGATCTTTCATGAATTCACTGCAGTCGAGTCATGCGACAGATATACAGGATTCACCAATGGTTCAACACCGATCTATGTACGAACGTCAGAGCATCGAAAACAGCAGGGAATGGGGCTTAGGTAGTTTGTACTTTTGTTTAATCATTTCCGATAATATTCCATGAATTCATATGGGGCACAGCCACACAAAAAACATAAAGTAACCACCGATAGTTCAGGACCGATCTATGTACAAACTTCAGAGCATTGAAAATAGCAGGAAATAGGGTTTAGGTAGCTTGCACATTTGTTTAATCATTTCCAATGATATTTCATGAATTCACTGCAGCCGAGTCATGTGACAGATATACAGGATTCACCAATGGTTCAACATCGATCTATGTACGAACTTCAGAGCATCGAAAACAGCAGGGAATTGGGCTTAGGTAGTTTGTACTTTTGTTTAATCATTTCCGATAATATTCCATGAATTCATATGGGGCACAGCCACACAAACAAGCAGGTACTTCACCCTATGGGCATTTCCCATAAATTTCACCCCTCGTTATTCACTCTATGATGTCTTTACTATTGAAGAATTCATTACGAAAAAACATTTAATATTATGCCAATACAATTGGCATAAAGCTTCCGAATGGATTTTCAACTATTTATTTTTCATTAATTTGAAAATGAAAATTAAGCAATGATTTTGATTTTGAAAAACCTCGAACCCCTAGCAAGTCGAACTCAGAACCCTCCAGTAATGCGTCGGAAACTCTTCTAAGTAACATAGCGTGGGCTCCCAGAACTTATTTCTCAAACTAATCACACCACCGTTTATTATACTGTCAGTTAAATAAATTGATATAAATTTTACAGTTAAAATTCCAAAATCCACACCGTGAGTCTAACTTGCGACCCTCCAGTAATACTTCTGGTGACTAAATGTTATAAAAGTCAACACTACACTGAATGCTTCCATGCATATACGCTCATTGCATGGAATAGTTTTTCAACAATATCTCAGGAGCTGTTCGGTCGATTACGCTGAAATTTAATACTGAATTTCGCACTCATAAGATGTACAGACACACGAAATTTGAAGTCTCTAACTCAAATATTTTTTAAGTTATCGCGACAACCGTGATTTTTCAAAAATCACAGTAAAAAAGATATAATAAAAAAAGTAAAAATGGGAGCACTGGTCACCCGTGGGGTTTAATGTGCGCCCTATCCATGCGCATCTCCTCGCGGAGGATAGATGCTTCAAGTTGATTTTTCGCTGAGAAAACTCGAAAAAACGATTTTTGGTTGATTCACTTTTTCTCGAGAACTATTGAACCGATTTAGCTGAAATTCAATAGCAAAGTTGGCACTCATAAGATGTATAAACACACCAAATTTGAAGTCTCTAGCTCAAATATTTTCTAAGTTATCGCAATAACCGCGATTTTTAAAAAATCATAGTAAAAAAAATATTTAAAAAAAACTAGAGATCGGAGCCCTGGTCACCCCCGGAGTTTAATGTGCGCCTCATCAGCGCGCATCTCCTCGCGGAGGATAGACGCTGTAAATTGATTTTTCGCTGAGGAAACTCGAAGAAACGATTTTTTGACAATTCGCTTTTTCTCGAGAACCATTGAACCGATTCAGCTGGAATTTCGCAGAGAGCATTGCGCTCGCGTAGTGAATATTCCCTCAAAATTTCATATCGATACATGCAGCCGTTTCCGCATAAAGTGATGAAACGTGTCATCACACACATACACACACACATACATACACACAGATATGTGAAACAAGCAGGCGTTCGTCGCTGCGTTAGTCGCTATTTTTTCTACATTATCCTTCAAATCGCTGTTTCTTTCTTCCAATTTCTGCTAATAAATTAGCAGAATGCTTCCGAATGGTTTTTCCTGAGTTTTTTCTATCATCTCTCTCGAAAAAAAAATTATATATACTAAATTTCACATAAGAAATCACTTTTTCATTTTTAATCTTCCCTTTTGGGTACAGTTTCTGATTGTCCTACGAAGGTGAGCAGGGGCTTATTTGAGAGAGGAAAATGTGTTTTTTTAGAAAACCAAATAAAAAATAGGGGTGTCCATTCAAAAAAATCGAGAAAAATGGCATTGTTTGGATTTTTTCAAAATATTGCCAAAAAAAAACATTTTCCAATATAATAAGCGGAGAACTTCATCTAAAAATTCGAAAAATTGAGGGTTTGTTCAGCTCATCGTCGAAAAACCGAGTTTTTGAAAACAAGCAGGCGCTTCACCCTATGGGCATTTTCCATAAATTTCACCCCTCGTTATTCACTCTATGATGTCTTTACTATTGAAGAATTCATTACAAAAAACATTTAATATTATGCCAATGCAATTGGCATAAAGCTTCCGAATGGATTTTCAACTATTTATTTTTCATTAATTTGAACATGAAAATTAAGCAATAATTTTGATTTTGAAAAACCTCGAACCCCTAGCAAGTCGAACTCAGAACCCTCCAGTAATGCGTCGGATACTCTTCTAAGTGAGATAGCGTGGGCTCCCAGAACTTATTTCTCAAACTAATCACACCACCGTCTATTATACTGTCAGTTAAATAAATTGATATAAATTTTACCGTTAAAATTCCAAAATCCATACCGTGAGTCTAACTTGCGACCCTCCAGTAATACTTCTGGTTACTCAATGTAATGAAAGTCAACACTACACTGAATGCTTTTTATTTTCATCGAATTACTCGATTTGGGGAACTTGATATACCAGGCCGTGCAGTAATTGAAAGGGAAGCTTGATTTTTTAATTATTTTATTTTGAAGGATGATTTTATTTTGAATAAGACTTTGGATAATAAATATAACATATAGTACAGAATAAATATGAGATTCATTTCAAATTAAAAATCTGGAAATTAGAGTTAAAGTATCAGGAATTATTTCCAGTTCTTCTCGTTATTCTATCAGGATGAATACGGTCTTATTTATTTAGCAAAAATTATCTACTTTCTGATGATGAAATGATAAATACTAGTGACCTCAAAAAAAAATTGAAAAAAATTTGAATTTCTGAAGAAAAAAAAAAATTTTAGCATTCTTGTAGAAAAATCTTTTGAAAAATCTGAAATTTTTAGGATTGGTGATGGTCATCTAAATTGATCTTTCAAGCTCAACTTGGATATGGTCAGACAAGCAGTTTCGTACACATACGCTCATTGCATGGAATAGTTTTTCAACAATATCTCAGGAGCTGTTCGGTCGATTACGCTGAAATTTAAGACCGAAATTCGCACTCATAAGATGTACCAACACACGAAATTTGAAGTTTCTAACTCAAATATTTTTTAAGTTATCGCGATAACCGTGATTTTTCAAAAATGACAGTAAAAAAAATATAATAAAAAAAGTAAAAATTGGAGCACTGGTCACCCTTGGGGTTTAAGGTGCGCATCTCCTCGCGGAGGATTGACGCTGTAAATTGATTTTTCGCTGAGAAAACTCGAAAAAACGATTTTTGGAGGATTCGCTTTTTCTCGAGAACTGTTGAACCGACTTAGCTGAAATTCTATAGCAAAGTTGGCACTCATAAGATGTATAAACACACAAAATTTGAAGTCTCTAGCTCAAATATTTTTTAAGTTATCGCAATAACCGCGATTTTTTAAAAATCATGGTGAAAAAAATATAAAAAAAAAACCAAAGATCGGAGCCCTGGTCACCCCCGGGGTTTGATGTGCGCCCCATCAGCGCGCATCTCCTCGCGGAGGATAGACGCTGTAAATTGATTTTTCGCTGAGAAAACTCGAAAAAACGATTTTTTGACAATTCGCTTTTTCTCGAGAACCATTGAACCGATTTAGCTGAAATTTCGCAGAGAGCATTGCGCTCGCATAGTGAATATTCCCTCAAAATTTCATATCGATACATGCAGCCGTTTTTGCATAAAGTGATGAAACGTGTCATCACACACATACACACACACACACACATACATACACACAGACATGTGAAAAAAATATTTTTTTCCGACATTTTAGAACATTTGGAGTCATAATTCGATAAAATCTCAAATTCGAAAAAAATGACGATTACAATGCTTCCATTCGGAAGCAAAAACATAAAGTAACCACCGATAGTTTAGAACCGATCTATGTACAAACTGCAGAGCATTGAAAACAGCAGGAAATAGGGTTTAGGTAGCTTGCACATTCGTTTAATCATTTCCAATGATATTCCATGAATTCACTGCAACAGAGTCATGCGACAGATATACAACATTCACCAATGCTTCATCACTGATCTACGTACAAACTTCAGAGCAGTGAGAACATCCGGAAATAGGATTCAGGTAGTTTAGATTTTTGTTGAATCCTTTCCAATGATATTCCATGAATTCACTCCAGCAGGGCCACGTGGCCACTATACAGCATCTGCCAATGGTTCAGCACCAATCTATGTACAAACTTCAGAGCATTGAAAACATCAAGAAATAGCGTCAAGATAGTTTGTACTTTTGTTAAATAATTTCCAATGGTGTTTCATGAATTCACTGCAACAGAGCCATGCCATAAATATACAGCATTCACCAATGGAAATCTATGTACAAACTTCAGAGCATTTGAACAGTAGGAAATAGAGTAAGATTCTCAATAATATTCTATGAATCCACTGCAGCACAGCCATTATATAGATTAGCCATGCGCAATTTATAAATTATCTAGCAATAGTTCAGCACGAATCTTTGTATAAACTTTGGAGCATTGAAAATAGCAGGGAATCGGGTGTAAGTAGTTTGTACTTCTGCTGAATCATCTCCGATAATATCCCATGAATTCATATGCAGCAGAGCCATGTCATGAACATACAGCATTCACCAATGGTTCAGCACCGATCTATGTACAAACTTTAGAAGATTAAAAACAGCAGGGAATAGGGTATGGGCTGTTGGTTCTCTTGTTCCATCAGTTCCTGTAGAATATTCCATGAATGCACATACAGCACAGCTATGCAAAAAAGAGGAAGGATCTACCAATGCTTGCACACCGATCTATGTACAAACGTCCGAGCATTGAAAACAGCTGGTAATAGGGCTTAAGTAGTTTGTACTTGCAATCAATAATTTCCAGTGATATTTCATGAGTTCAGTGCAGCACAGCTATGAGATAACTGTACAACGTCTACCAATGCTGCAGCAATAATCTATGCGAAAACTTCTGAGCATTAAAAACAGCAAGAAATAAGGTTTGAGTACTTTGTATTTTTGTTTACTAATTTTCAATAATATTCTACGAATTCACTGCAGCACAATCATGCCAAAATGTACAGTATCTACCAATGGTTCAACACTGATCTATGTACAAACTTCAGAGCATTGGAAACAGCAGGGAGTAGAGTTCAAGTAGTTTGCACTTTTGTTTAATCACTTCCAATGATATTCCATAAATTCACTGTAGCACAGCTGAGCGAAAAACATACAGTATCTACCAATGGTGCAGCACCGATCTATGGACAAACTCCAAAGCATTGAAAACAGTAAGGAATAGGGTATAGGTAGCTTGTCGTTTCGTTCACTAATTTCCTATAAAATTCCATGAATCCACTGCAGCACAGCCGCACGGAAGATATGCGGTATCTATCGATGATATCGGTCGATATCTATGTACAACCTTTAGAGCATTAACAACTGCAGCGAACAGGCTTTGGGTAATTTCTACTCTTGTCTTATTATTCCCAATGATATTTTATCAATCCCCTCCCAGCACTCATTGATAGAGAACTGTATAGGAAAATAGCGATAATGTGTATTTTAAGAACAAGTGTACACAATGAAAGAACTTATATAGCTGAACGAATACCATTTCAATAGTTTTGATGAATGAACAAGCAGGAGTCCGCTTCTTGTGCGTTACTTAAGGGGGGGGGGGGGGGTAGGGTTAATTCGGTCAAAAAAAGGCATATTTTTATGAATTTTTATTGACGAAACAGTTAATATAAATGATGTTGTTCCCATGGGGTATTCTTAAGTCACATTTCAGGAAGACTCTGTAAAATTTTCGTGGGAAAATATGAAGATTTGAGCCAGTGGGAGCAACTCTTGTCGGGCGCCTCGGAAAAAAAGCATTTTGCGGTGGACAGCGGAACTCAAGACTGGATCACCTAAAACGAAAAAAGTGAAGCGATTCCGTTAGTTTATAAGATTACCCAGGTAACCCTGTCGAGAAAATTTTTTTTTCTTCACATTTTTGGATTTTTGGTTGCACTTCAAAGTCAAAAACCCGATTTTCGACTAAAAAACCAACATTCAAGCTCCTATAAAAAATACTCAAAATAGAAAAATAAAAAAAAACTTGACAGCGTTACTTCGCTGAATATGTTTTAAAAAAGTGTGCAAAAAATCGAATCGATCGGTTCAGTAGATTCTGAGTGAGAGTGTCCACCGACTTTTGAAAAGCAAGTTGTGGGAAAATCGATTTGAAGTTTGAACTTGAATTTTGAAATTCAAACTTTTTACTTACATAGAGTCGTCAATTCCGCGTCCGCACAATATGAAACTATCATCAGAGGTGCCCAGAATACGTTACCACTCTTGTCATTGGCCAACGCAACCTTCTTTGCTTGGAAGCGTAGTTTTGATGTGAGCTCGATTCTAAACCACTCATACTAAAAATGCTGTATTACCGTCAATTTTTCTCGGATCGACTTGAAATTTTCACAGAATTTTTCAAAAAATTGAGAAAAAAAAAATTAAATACCCTACCCCCCCCCCCCCCCCCCTTAAATGTTTCAGTACTATGCTCAAATTTAATATTCTGCCAATGCAATTGGCAGAATGCTTCCGAATGGAATTCTCAATATTATAATCCTCCTTGTTAATTTCTTCCCTCCCTAGGTGTGTAATATACTATTTGAACATTGTTCGTTATTTTCTAATTCTACTTCAGAATTGAAATAGAGGTCTAAATATAATCTGTCCCCCTCAAATAATCACATTTCATGAAAAAAAAACAATATTATACAAAAACTAAGATCAGACGATAAAACTGGCAAATTTGAAAATTAAATTTCAGGTTTCAATTACTTTTTCCCGCTGTCATATCGGAGTGAGAAAGGGTTCATTTTTTAGGAAAAATTGTCTACTTTCCAATTATTAAATAAAAAATACTAGTGTTCTTAGGGAAAAGATAGAGAAAAATAGAAATTTCTGAGAAAATGATTTCTTTGAGCACTCGTATAGAAGAATTCCATGGAAAAATCTGAAATTATCAGCATTCGTTGAGCTGGTCCGAACGAATTTTTTAAGCTCAACTTAGATGTGATCGGTCTAGTAGTTCCAGAGCGTCTTTCCATTTAATGGTTCTTCAAAAATATCTCAAGAACTACTGGACCGATTTCACCCAGATTGAATCCCAAAGGTCTCACTCATGAGATATACAAGCCCACAAAATTTGAAGCTCCTATCTCGAATATTTTTCAAGTCATCGTGTTGCCCAGGATTTTCAAAAAACTACATGTTCGTTAACGTACTGGATAAACCAAAAATTTGAGCGCTCGCCACCCCGAGAGTTCAATGTGCGCCTTATCAATGCGCATCTCCTTGCTAAGGATGGATGCTGTGAATTGATTTTTCGCTAAGAACACTCAAAAGAACGATTTTTCGATACTTCGCTTTTTTTCAATAACCATTTAGTCGATTGAGTTGAAATTTCAGTGAGCACATGGCGCACACATGGTAAATATACCGTCAACTTTTCAGATGGATAAATATAGCCGTTATCGAGAAAAGCGATGGAATGTGTCACATACATACAGATATACATACAGACATTTATTAAATAAGAAATATGATTTTTCGACATTTCCGATCATGTGCAGTAATATTCCGGTGAAATCTGAAATTCGCAAAAAATCACGATTACGATGCTTCCATTCGGAAGCAAAAAAATCATGAGAATCAAGTTCCTTTATCATTGTATTGTCAAGAGGATTTCTTCCTTCAGTAACAGCGTGTGTACTATAAAGAGAAAAAAACACGTGTACAATCTTTGTGGGGGTATGGACTCGACTACAGTTCGAAGATTTCACATTCCTTTTTCATGGTTAGCAAAGAAAATCGATTCTGAGAAGCATTTTTTTTGATAACGAAGGCTGTACCAGCTTTGTATAAGATTGCATTGGGAACAGATCTGACTTTGTAGTTTGTACACTGTTTTTGTTTATAATCAGGGAAAGGTTTGATTTTGGTCACTTATATAATCGAGAAGGATATTTCTTCCATTATGTTTTCAGGATTGTCTTTTTCTAATGACAAAGAGTGTAAAAACGTCAGAAAAGCACATGCTCGAGGACAGACATCATTCTATGGTTTGTGCATTCCATGTAAATAATTTGAAGACGAATTGATATAAATGACGGAATATTTTCTGAACTGTCCTCTGGGACGATGTAGTCGCACGATGATGGGAGGTTTACTAACTTCTCAAAGGCATAGGTTTCAAGTTAAGCCTTTTTGCTTCCGGAAGGAAGCATTGTAATCGTGATTTTTCTCGAATTTAAGATTTCATCGGAATATGACTCCAAATTATCGGAAATGTCGAAAAATGATATTTTTTGATAAATTTTTGTATGCATGTATGTATGTGTGTGTGTGTGTGTAGGGGATGACACGTTCCATCGCTATTCTCGATGACGGCTATATTTATCCATCTGAAAAGTTGACGGTATATTTACCATGTGTGCGCCATGTGCTCACTGAAATTTCAACTCAATCGACGAAATGGTTCCTGAAAAATGCGAAGTATCGAAAAATCGTTCTTTTGATTGTTCTCAGCGAAAAATCAATTCACAGCATCCATCCTTAGCAAGGAGATGCGCATTGATAAGGCGCACATTAAACTCTCGGGGTGGCGAGCGCTCAAATTTTTGGTTTATCCAGTACGTTAACGAACATGTAATTTTTTGAAAATCCTGGGCAACACGATGACTTGAAAAATATTCGAGATAGGAACTTCAAATTTTGTGGGCTTGTATATCTCATGAGTGAGACCTTTGGGATTCAATCTGGGTGAAATCGGTCCAGTAGTTCTTGAGATATTTTTGAAGAACCATTAAATGGAAAGACGCTTTGGAACTACTCGACCGATTACATCCAAGTTGAGCTTAAAAAATTCGTTTGGACCAGCTCAACGAATGCTGATAATTTCAGATTTTTCCATGGAATTCTTCTATACGAGTGCTCAAAGAAATCATTTTTTCAGAAATTTCTATTTTTCTCTATCTTTTCCCTAAGAACACTAGTATTTTTTATTTAATAATTGGAAAGTAGACAATTTTTCCTAAAAAATGAACCCTTTCTTACTGCGCCATAACAGCGGGAAAAAGTAATTGAAACCTGAAATTTAATTTTCAAATTTGCCAGTTTTATCGTCTGATCTTAGTTTTTGTATAAAATTGTTTTTTTTTCATGAAATGTGATTATTTGAGGGGGACAGATTATATTTAGACCTCTATTTCAATTCTGAAGTAGAATTAAAATATAACGAACAATGTTCAAATAGTATATTACACACCTAGGGAGGGAAGAAATTAACAAGGAGGATTATAATATTGAGAATTCCATTCGGAAGCATTCTGCCAATTGCATTGGCAGAATATTAAATTTGAGCATAGTACTGAAACATTAAAGGGGGGGGGTAGGGTATTTAATTTTTTTCCCCGATTTTTTGAAAAATTCTGTGAAAATTTCAAGTTGATCCGAGAAAAATTGACGGTAATACAGCATTTTTAGTATGAGTGGTTTAGAATCGAGCTCAAATCAAAACTACGCTTCCAAGCAAAGAAGGTTGCGCTGGCCAATAACAAGAGTGGTAACGTATTCTGGACACCTCTGATGATAGTTTCATATTGTGCGGACGCGGAATTGACGACTCTATGTAAGTAAAAAGTTTAAATTTCAAAATTCAAGTTCAAACTTTAAATCGATTTTCCCACAACTTGCTTTTTAAAAGTCGGTGGACACTCTCACTCAGAATCTACTGAACCGATCGATTCGATTTTTTGCACACTTTTTCAAAACATATTCAGCGAGGTAACGCTGTCGAGTTTTTTTTAATTCTTTTATTTTAAGTATTTTTTATAGAAGCTTGAATGTTGGTTTTTTAGTCGAAAATCAGGTTTTTGACTTTGAAGTGCAACCAAAAATCCAAAAATGTGAAGAAAAAAAATTTTCTCGACAGGGTTACCTGGGTAATCTTATAAACTAACGGAATCGCTTCACTTTTTTCGTTTTAGATGATCCAGTCTTGAGTTCCGCTGTCCACCGCAAAATGCTTTTTTTCCGAGGCGCCTGACAAGAGTTGCTCCCACTGGCTCAAATCTTCATAATTTTCCACGAAAATTTTACAGAGTCTTCCTGAAATGTGACTTAAGAATACCCCTTGGGAACAACATCATTTATATTAACTGTTTCGTCAATAAAAATTCATAAAAATATGCCTTTTTTTGACCGAATTAACCCTACCCCCCCCCCCCCCCCCTTAAGTAACGCACAAGGAGCGGACTCCTGCTTGTTCATTCATCAAAACTAATGAAATGGTATTCGTTCAGATATATAAGTTCTTTCATTGTGTACACTTGTTTTTAAAATAGACATTATCGCTATTTTCCTATACAGTTCTTTATCAATGAGTGCTGGAAGGGGATTGATAAAATATCATTGGGAATAATAAGACAAGAGTAGAAATTACCCAAAGCCTGTTCGCTGCAGTTGTTAATGCTCTAAAGTTTGTACATAGATTTCGACCGATATCATCGATAGGTATCTATCGATGATTCAACACCGTTGAATCATCGATAGATACCGCATATCTTCCGTGCGGCTGTGCTGCAGTGGATTCATGGAATTTTATAGGAAATTAGTGAACGAAACGACAAGCTACCTATACCCTATTCCTTACTGTTTTCAATGCTTTGGAGTTTGTACATAGATCGGTGCTGCACCATTGGTAGATACTGTATGTTTTTTGCTCAGCTGTGCTACAGTGAATTTATGGAATATCATTGGAAGTGATTAAACAAAAGTGCAAACTACTTGAACTCTACTCCCTGCTGTTTCTGATGCTCTGAAGTTTGTACATGGATCAGTGTTGAACCATTGGTAGATACTGTACATTTTGGCATGATTGTGCTGCAGTGAATTCGTAGAATATTATTGAAAACTAGTAAACAAAAGTACAAAGTACTCAAACCTTATTTCTTGCTTTTTTTAATGCTCAGAAGTTTTCGCATAGATCGATGCTGCAGCATTGGTAGACGTTGTACAGTTATCTCATAGCTGTGCTGCACTGAACTCATGAAATATCACTGGAAATTATTGATTGCAAGTACAAACTACCTAAGCCCTATTACCAGCTGTTTTCAATGCTCGGACGTTTGTACATAGATCGGTGTGCAAGCATTGGTAGATCCTACCTTTTTTTTGCATAGCTGTGCTGTATGTGCATTCATGGAATATTCTACAGGAACTGATGGAACAAGAGAACCAACAGCCCATACCCTATTCCCTGCTGTTTTTAATGCTCTAAAGTTTGTACATAGATCGGTGCTGAACCATTGGTGAATGCTGTATATTCATGACACGGCTCTGCTGCATATGAATTCATGGGATATTATCGGAAATGATTCGACAGAAGTACAAACTACTTACACCCGATTCCCTGCTATTTTTAATGCTCTAAAGTTTATACAAAGATTCGTGCTGAACTATTGCTAGATAATTTATAAATTGCGCATGGCTAATTTATATAATGGCTGTGTTGCAGTGGATTCATAGAATATTATTGAGAATCAATAATTGAGAGTACAAACTACCAAAACTCTATTTCCTACTGTTCAAATGCTCTGAAGTTTGTACATAGATTTCCATTGGTAAATGCTGTATATTTATGGCATGGCTCTGTTGCAGTGGATTCATGAAACACCATTGGAAATTATTTAACGAAAGTACAAACTACCTTGACGCTATTTCCTGATGTTTTCAATGCTCTGAAGTTTGTACATAGATTGGTGCTGAACCATTGGCAGATGCTGTACAGTGGCCGCGTGGCCCTGCTGCAGTGAATTCATGGAATATCATTGGAAAGGATTCAACAAAAATCCAAACTACCTGAATCCTATTTCCGGATGTTCTCAATGCTCTGAAGTTTGTACGTAGATCAGTGATGAAGCATTGGTGAATGTTGTATATCTGTCGCATGACTCTGTTGCAGTGAATTCATGAAATATCATTGGAAATGATTAAACGAATGTGCAAGCTACCTAAACCCTATTTCCTGCTGTTTTCAATGCTCTGAAGTTTGTACATAGATCGGTCCTAAACTATCGGTGGTTACTTTATGTTTTTGCTTCCGAATGGAAGCATTGTAATCGTCATTTTTTTCGAATTTGAGATTTCATCGGATTATGACTCCAAATGTTCTAAAATGTCGGAAAAACATATTTTTTTCACATGTCTGTGTGTATGTATGTGTGTGTGTGTGTGTATGTGTGTGATGACACGTTTCATCACTTTATGCAAAAACGGCTGCATGTATCGATATGAAATTTTGAGGGAATATTCACTATGCGAGCGCAATGCTCTCTGCGAAATTTCAGCTAAATCGGTTCAATGGTTCTCGAGAAAAAGCGAATTGTCAAAAAATCGTTTTTTCGAGTTTTCTCAGCGAAAAATCAATTTACAGCGTCTATCCTCCGCGAGGAGATGCGCGCTGATGGGGCGCACATCAAACCCCGGGGGTGACCAGGGCTCCGATCTTTAGTTTTTTTTTTATATTTTTTTCACCATGATTTTTAAAAAATCGCGGTTATTGCGATAACTTAAAAAATATTTGAGCTAGAGACTTCAAATTTTGTGTGTTTATACATCTTATGAGTGCCAACTTTGCTATAGAATTTCAGCTAAGTCGGTTCAACAGTTCTCGAGAAAAAGCGAATCCTCCAAAAATCGTTTTTTCGAGTTTTCTCAGCGAAAAATCAATTTACAGCGTCAATCCTCCGCGAGGAGATGCGCACCTTAAACCCCAAGGGTGACCAGTGCTCCAATTTTTACTTTTTTTATTATATTTTTTTTACTGTCATTTTTGAAAAATCACGGTTATCGCGATAACTTAAAAAATATTTGAGTTAGAAACTTCAAATTTCGTGTGTTGGTACATCTTATGAGTGCGAATTTCGGTCTTAAATTTCAGCGTAATCGACCGAACAGCTCCTGAGATATTGTTGAAAAACTATTCCATGCAATGAGCGTATGTGTACGAAACTGCTTGTCTGACCATATCCAAGTTGAGCTTGAAAGATCAATTTAGATGACCATCACCAATCCTAAAAATTTCAGATTTTTCAAAAGATTTTTCTACAAGAATGCTGAAATTTTTTTTTTTCTTCAGAAATTCAAATTTTTTTCAATTTTTTTTTGAGGTCACTAGTATTTATCATTTCATCATCAGAAAGTAGATAATTTTTGCTAAATAAATAAGACCGTATTCATCCTGATAGAATAACGAGAAGAACTGGAAATAATTCCTGATACTTTAACTCTAATTTCCAGATTTTTAATTTGAAATGAATCTCATATTTATTCTGTACTATATGTTATATTTATTATCCAAAGTCTTATTCAAAATAAAATCATCCTTCAAAATAAAATAATTAAAAAATCAAGCTTCCCTTTCAATTACTGCACGGCCTGGTATATCAAGTTCCCCAAATCGAGTAATTTGATGAAAATAAAAAGCATTCAGTGTAGTGTTGACTTTCATTACATTGAGTAACCAGAAGTATTACTGGAGGGTCGCAAGTTAGACTCACGGTATGGATTTTGGAATTTTAACGGTAAAATTTATATCAATTTATTTAACTGACAGTATAATAGACGGTGGTGTGATTAGTTTGAGAAATAAGTTCTGGGAGCCCACGCTATCTCACTTAGAAGAGTATCCGACGCATTACTGGAGGGTTCTGAGTTCGACTTGCTAGGGGTTCGAGGTTTTTCAAAATCAAAATTATTGCTTAATTTTCATGTTCAAATTAATGAAAAATAAATAGTTGAAAATCCATTCGGAAGCTTTATGCCAATTGCATTGGCATAATATTAAATGTTTTTTGTAATGAATTCTTCAATAGTAAAGACATCATAGAGTGAATAACGAGGGGTGAAATTTATGGAAAATGCCCATAGGGTGAAGCGCCTGCTTGTTTTCAAAAACTCGGTTTTTCGACGATGAGCTGAACAAACCCTCAATTTTTCGAATTTTTAGATGAAGTTCTCCGCTTATTATATTGGAAAATGTTTTTTTTTGGCAATATTTTGAAAAAATCCAAACAATGCCATTTTTCTCGATTTTTTTGAATGGACACCCCTATTTTTTATTTGGTTTTCTAAAAAAACACATTTTCCTCTCTCAAATAAGCCCCTGCTCACCTTCGTAGGACAATCAGAAACTGTACCCAAAAGGGAAGATTAAAAATGAAAAAGTGATTTCTTATGTGAAATTTAGTATATATAATTTTTTTTTCGAGAGAGATGATAGAAAAAACTCAGGAAAAACCATTCGGAAGCATTCTGCTAATTTATTAGCAGAAATTGGAAGGAAGAAACAGCGATTTGAAGGATAATGTAGAAAAAATAGCGACTAACGCAGCGACGAACGCCTGCTTGTTTCACATGTCTGTGTGTATGTATGTGTGTGTGTATGTGTGTGATGACACGTTTCATCACTTTATGCGGAAACGGCTGCATGTATCGATATGAAATTTTGAGGGAATATTCACTACGCGAGCGCAATGCTCTCTGCGAAATTCCAGCTGAATCGGTTCAATGGTTCTCGAGAAAAAGCGAATTGTCAAAAAATCGTTTTTTCGAGTTTCCTCAGCGAAAAATCAATTTACAGCGTCTATCCTCCGCGAGGAGATGCGCGCTGATGAGGCGCACATTAAACTCCGGGGGTGACCAGGGCTCCGATCTCTAGTTTTTTTTAAATATTTTTTTTACTATGATTTTTTAAAAATCGCGGTTATTGCGATAACTTAGAAAATATTTGAGCTAGAGACTTCAAATTTGGTGTGTTTATACATCTTATGAGTGCCAACTTTGCTATTGAATTTCAGCTAAATCGGTTCAATAGTTCTCGAGAAAAAGTGAATCAACCAAAAATCGTTTTTTCGAGTTTTCTCAGCGAAAAATCAACTTGAAGCATCTATCCTCCGCGAGGAGATGCGCATGGATAGGGCGCACATTAAACCCCACGGGTGACCAGTGCTCCCATTTTTACTTTTTTTATTATATTTTTTTTACTGTGATTTTTGAAAAATCACGGTTATCGCGATAACTTAAAAAATATTTGAGTTAGAGACTTCAAATTTCGTGTGTCTGTACATCTTATGAGTGCGAAATTCAGTATTAAATTTCAGCGTAATCGACCGAACAGCTCCTGAGATATTGTTGAAAAACTATTCCATGCAATGAGCGTATATGCATGGAAGCATTCAGTGTAGTGTTGACTTTTATAACATTTAGTCACCAGAAGTATTACTGGAGGGTCGCAAGTTAGACTCACGGTGTGGATTTTGGAATTTTAACTGTAAAATTTATATCAATTTATTTAACTGACAGTATAATAAACGGTGGTGTGATTAGTTTGAGAAATAAGTTCTGGGAGCCCACGCTATGTCACTTAGAAGAGTTTCCGACGCATTACTGGAGGGTTCTGAGTTCGACTTGCTAGGGGTTCGAGGTTTTTCAAAATCAAAATCATTGCTTAATTTTCATTTTCAAATTAATGAAAAATAAATAGTTAAAAATCCATTCGGAAGCTTTATGCCAATTGCATTGGCATAATATTAAATGTTTTTTCGTAATGAATTCTTCAATAGTAAAGACATCATAGAGTGAATAA
This sequence comes from Aleiodes leptofemur, assembly GCA_963942555.1. Classification (NCBI taxonomy): domain Eukaryota; kingdom Metazoa; phylum Arthropoda; class Insecta; order Hymenoptera; family Braconidae; genus Aleiodes; species Aleiodes leptofemur. Next base: position 13,274,470 of record OZ012616.1, on the reverse strand, counting down.
CGAGGGGTGAAATTTATGGGAAATGCCCATAGGGTGAAGTACCTGCTTGTTTGTGTGGCTGTGCCCCATATGAATTCATGGAATATTATCGGAAATGATTAAACAAAAGTACAAACTACCTAAGCCCCATTCCCTGCTGTTTTCGATGCTCTGAAGTTCGTACATAGATCGGTGTTGAACCATTGGTGAATCCTGTATATCTGTCGCATGACTCGGCTGCAGTGAATTCATGAAAGATCATTGGAAATGATTAAACGAATGTGCAAGCTACCTAAACCCTATTTCCTGCTGTTTCCAATGATCTGAAGTTTGTACATAGATCGGTCCTGAACTATCGGTGGTTACCGTATGTTTTTTGGGTGGCTGTGCCCCATATGAATTCATGGAATATTATCGGAAATGATTAAACAATAAGTACAAACTACCTAAGCCCCATCCCCTGCTGTTTTCAACGCTCTGAACTTCGCACATAGATCGGTGTTGAACCATTGGCAGATGCTGTATATCTGTCGCATGACTCGGCTGCAGTGAATCCATGAAATATCATTGGGAATGATTAAACAAAAGTACAAACTTCCTCAGCCCTATTTCCTGCTGTTTTCAATGCTCTGAAGTTTGTACATAGATCGGTGTTGAACCATTCGTGAATCCTGTACATCTGTCGCATGACTCTGTTGCAGTGAATTCATGAAATATCATTGGAAATGATTAAACGAATGTGCAAGCTACCTAAACCCTATTTCCTGCTATTTTCAATGCTCTGAAGTTTGTACATAGATTGGTCCTGAACTATCGGTGGATACTGTATGTTTTCCGTGTGGCTGTGCCCCATATGAATCCATGGAATATTTTCGGGAATCATTGAACAAAAGTACAAACTACCTAAATCCTATTTCCGGATGTTTCCACTGCTCTGGAGTTTGTACGTAGATCAGTGTTGAAGCATTGGTGAATGCTGTGTATCTGTCGCATGGCTCTGTTGCAGTCAATTCATGAAATATCATTGGAAATGATTACACAAAAGTACAAACTACCTAAGCCCTATTTCCTGCTGTCTTCAATACTCTGAAGTTTGTACATAGATTGGCGCTGAACCATTGGCAGATGCTGTATATCTGTCGCATGACTCGGCTGCAGTGGATTCATGAAATATCACTGGAAATGATTAAACAAAAGTACAAACTTCCTCAGCCCTATTTCCTGCTGTTTTCAATGCTCTGAAGTTTGTACATAGATCGGTGTTGAACCATTGGTGAATCCTGTACATCTTTTGCATGACTCTGTTGCAGTGAATTTATGAAATATCATTGGAAATGATTAAACGAATGTGCAAGCTACATAAACCCTATTTCCTGCTGTTTTCAATGATCTGAAGTTTGTACATAGATCGGTCCCGAACTATCGGTGGTTACTGTATGTTTTTTGTGTGGCTGTGCCCCATATGAATTCATGGAATATTATCGGAAGTGATTAAACAAAAGTACAAACAACCTAAGCCCCATTACCTGCTGTATTCGATGCTCTGAAGTTCGTACATAGATCGGTGTTGAACCATTGGTGAATCCTGTATAGCTGTCGCATGACTCGGCTGCAGTGAATTCATGAAATATCATTGGAAATGATTGAACGAATGTGCAAGCTACCTAAACCCTATTTCCTGCTATTTTCAATGCTCTGAAGTTTGTACATAGATTGGTCCTGAACTATCGGTGGATACTGTATGTTTTCCGTGTGGCTGTGCCCCATATGAATTCATGAAATATTTTCGGGAATGATTAAACAAAAGTACAAACTAACTCAATCCTATTTCCGGATGTTTCCAATGCTCTGGAGTTTGTACGTAGATCAGTGTTGAAGCATTGGTGAATGCTGTGTATCTGTCGCATGGCTCTGTTGCAGTAAATTCATGAAATATCATTGGAAATGCTTACACAAAAGTACAAACTACCTAAGCCCTATTTCCTGCTGTTTTCAATACTCTGAAGTTTGTACATAGATTGGCGCTGAACCATTGGCGGATGCTGTATATCTGTCGCATGACTCGGCTGCAGTGGATTCATGAAATATCATTGGAAATGATTGAACAAAAGTACAAACTCCCTCAGCCCTATTTCCTGCTGTTTTCAATGCTCTGAAGTTTGTACATAGATCGGTGTTGAACCATTGGTGAATCCTGTACATCTGTTGCATGACTCTGTTGCAGTGAATTTATGAAATATCATTGGCAATGATTAAACGAATGTGCAAGCTACATAAACCCTATTTCCTGCTGTTTTCAATGATCTGAAGTTTGTACATAGATCGGTGTTGAACCATTGGTGAATCCTGTACATCTGTCGCATGACTCTGTTGCAGTGAATTTATGAAATATCATTGGAAATGATTAAACGAATGTGCAAGCTACATAAACCCTATTTCCTGCTGTTTTCAATGATTTGAAGTTTGTACATAGATCGCTCCCGAACTATCGGTGGTTACTGTATGTTTTTTGTGTGGCTGTGCCCCATATGAATTCATGGAATATTATCGGAAGTGATTAAACAAAAGTACAAACAACCTAAGCCCCATTACCTGCTGTTTTCGATGCTCTGAAGTTCGTACATAGATCGGTGTTGAACCATTGGTGAATCCTGTATATCTGTCGCATGACTCGGCTGCAGTGAATCCATGAAATATCATTGGAAATGATTGAACGAATGTGCAAGCTACCTAAACCCTATTTCCTGCTATTTTCAATGCTCTGAAGTTTGTACATAGACTGGTCCTGAACTATCGGTGGATACTGTATGTTTTCTGTGTGGCCGTGCCCCATATGAATTCATGAAATATTTTCGGGAATGATTAAACAAAAGTACAAACTAACTCAATCCTATTTCCGGATGTTTCCAATGCTCTGGAGTTTGTACGTAGATCAGTGTTGAAGCATTGGTGAATGCTGTGTATCTGTCGCATGGCTCTGTTGCAGTAAATTCATGAAATATCATTGGAAATGCTTACACAAAAGTACAAACTACCTAAGCCCTATTTCCTGCTGTTTTCAATACTCTGAAGTTTGTACATAGATCGGTGTTGAATCATTGGTGAATCCTGTACATCTGTCGCATGACTCTGTTGCAGTGAATTCATGAAATATTATTGGAAATGATTAAATGAATGTGCAAGCTACCTAAACCCTATTTCCTGCTGTTTTCAATGCTCTGATGATTGTACATGGATTGGTGCTGAACGATTGGTTGATAATGTATATTTTGCGCATGGCTGTGTCGCAATGAATTCATGGAATATTATTAGAAATTATTAATCAAGAGTAGAAACTACCTATACTCTATTTCCGGCTGTGTTTAATGTTCTGAGGTTCGTACACAGATCAGTGCTAAAGCAAGGGTAGATACTGTACATTTGTTGCATGGCTGTGCTGCACTGAATTCATGGAATATAATTGGAAATTATCAATTGAGAGTACAAACTACCTAAACCCTATTTCCCACTGTTTTTAATGCTCTGAAGTTTGTACACAGATGGGTGCTGCACTATTGGTAGATAATGTATATTTTTCGCTCGGCTGTGCTGCAGTGAATTCATGGAATATTATCGGCACTGATTGAACAATAGTACAAACTACCTGCACCCTATTTCCTGATGTTTCCACCACTCTGAAGTTTGTACATAGATTGGTGTTGAACCATTGGTAGATGGTGTATATTTGCCGCATAGCTCTGCTGCAGTAAGTCCATGGAATATTATTGGAAAGGATTAACCAAAAGGACAAACTACCTGAATCCTATTCGCGGATGTTTTCAACGATCTGGAGTTTGTACATGGATCTGTGTTGAACCATTGGTGAATGCTGTATATCTGTCGCATGGCTCTGTTGCAGTGAATTCATGAAATATGATGGAAAATGATTAAATGAATGTGCAAACTACCTAAACCCTATTTCCTGCTGTTTTCAATGCTCTGATGATTGTACATGGATTGGTGCTGAACGATTGGTTGATAATGTATATTTTGCGCATGGCTGTGTTGCAATGAATTCATGGAATATTATCAGAAATTATTAATCAAGAGTAGAAACTACCTATACTCTATTTCCGGCTGTGTTTAATGTTCTGAGGTTCGTACACAGATCAGTGCTAAAGCAAGGGTAGATGCTGTACATTTGTTGCATGGCTGTGCTGCACTGAATTCATGGAATATAATTGGAAATCATCAATTGAGAGTACAAACTACCTAAACCCTATTTCCCACTGTTTTTAATGCTCTGAAGTTTGTACACAGATGGGTGCTGCACTATTGGTAGATAATGTATATTTTTCGCTCGGCTGTGTTGCAGTGAATTCATGGAATATTATCGGCACTGATTGAACAATAGTACAAACTACCTACACCCTATTTCCTGATGTTTCCACCACTCTGAAGTTTGTACATAGATTGGTGTTGAACCATTGGTAGATGGTGTATATTTGCCGCATAGCTCTGCTGCAGTAAGTCCATGGAATATTATTGGAAAGGATTAACCAAAAGGGCAAACTACCTGAATCCTATTCGCGGATGTTTTCAACGATCTGGAGTTTGTACATGGATCTGTGTTGAACCATTGGTGAATGCTGTATATCTGTCGCATGGCTCTGTTGCAGTGAATTCATGAAATATGATGGAAAATGATTAAATGAATGTGCAAACTACCTAAACCCTATTTCCTGCTGTCTTCAATGCTCTGATGATTGTACATGGATTGGTGCTGAACCATTGGTTGATAATGAATATTTTGCGCATGGCTGTGTCGCAATGAATTCATGGAATATTATTAGAAATCATTAATCAAGAGTAGAAACTACCTATACTCTATTTCCGGCTGTGTTTACTGTTCTGAGGTTTGTACACAGATCAGTGCTAAAGCAAGGGTAGATGCTGTACATTTGTTGCATGGCTGTGCTGCACTGAATTCATGGAATATAATTGGAAATTATCAATTGAGCGTACAAACTACCTAAACTTTATTTCCCACTGTTTTTAATGCTCTGAAGTTCGTACACAGATGGGTGCTGCACTATTGGTAGATAATGTATATTTTTCGCTCGGCTGTGCTGCAGTGAATTCATGGAATATTATCGGCACTGATTGAACAATAGTACAAACTACCTACACCCTATTTCCTGATGTTTCCACCACTCTGAAGTTTGTACATAGATTGGTGTTGAACCATTGGTAGATGGTGTATATTTGCCGCATAGCTCTGCTGCAGTAAAACCATGGAATATTATTGGAAAGGATTAAACAAAAGGACAAACTACCTAAATCCTATTTGCGGATGTTTTCAACGCTCTGGAGTTTGTACATGGATCAGTGTTGAACCATTGGTGAATGCTGTATATTTGTCGCATGGCTCTGTTGCAGTGAATTCATTAAATATCATGGAAAATGATTAAACGAATGTGCAAACTACCTAAACCCTATTTCCTGCCGTTTTCAATGCTCTGAAGTTTGTACATAGATTGGTGCTGAACTATTGGTGGATAATCTATATTTTCCGTATGGCTGTGCTAGCTCCATAAAAACCTAGCACAGCCATGAATTCCACAAAAACTATAAGAGCGAAAAACTTTTTTTTTTCATAAAAAACGAGCGAAAAACCCTAACTACTCAAATAATATTTCGAAGGTCGATTGTGCTGAAATGGCTGTGCTAGCTTTCAGGGGCTCGGTCAGGGAAATGTGGAAAACCGGAAAAGAGTCAGGGAATTTCATCCTTCGGGAAAAGTCAGGGGAAAGTCAGGGAATTCTAAGATTTATCTGGAATTTCAATTCTTCCTCAGGGAAAATCAACATGAAAATTCTCTGATTGCGCAGAGGACATTTTATGATGCAATTCAATCAAAGGAGACACTTGAAAATTTTGTTATGACAAAAGCTTTAATAAGCATGGAGCAGCTCGTGATTCTCACGCGTGATACAAAGAAGATCTTGCAAAACAAAAAAAGTGCAAGAAAAGAAAAAGAAAAAACGCGAAAAACCCAAAAGCGATCGGCTGAAATTGTGGAAGAACCAGAAGCAAAAAAACGGAAAGTACTAAATGATGGTGTGAAAGCAGCTGCTCACACTGACGAAAAAATCAAAGAGTTGAGACACACGTGATTTTGATGCCAAAAAAATACTATAATACAGCTATGAAGCGATATGAGTTTTGTATTTTAACTATTCTTTTATATCGATTCTATATACATTTTCAAAATGAGTTATTTATGCTGTGATTAATAATAATCAATACTATGTTAATAACATTGTTGGAAGAATGTTGAATGTTCTTTATGAACTCTATTCATCAACATAGGGCAAAGAAATGTGATTATTTTCGGCTAGTTTGATAAGTTCATGTGTGCATTATGGAAGAAGTCATTGTGGAAAATTTTCATTCTACTATTATATATAAAAAATTCAATTTAAATTTTCGCAACAAATAAAATAAATACTGGACACGACCGTGAGCAAGACACTAAAAATTGGTCAGGGAAAAATTATTTTTTCAACCGGGAAAAATCAGGGAATTTTTTCGTCACGGCCTACTGGACACCCTGGATTAGGGGGGTTAGGGGAATAGGTCGGACTCAGAAAACAGGCTTGACACTTGGCATTGTCCACACCAATAGAGGTCAAGAACGCAGGGACAGCGAAGAGAGCAGTTTTCCCATATCTGCTGTAAGCATTATAGAAATATCATGTAATCATGCTGGAGCCAGCGTGTTTCCAGAGTGTATTTGTTCCATTTCTACATCGAGTTTCCATCATGTTTCTAGAGTAGATGCAAAACTTTCAGAGAAATGAGAATTTCTTCTTTTTTTTATCATTTTTAAGGCTTGTGAAACTTTTCTCATATTCATAATATTAAAAAATTATGGGAATCAATTCCAAATCTGAAAATATCACTGAGTTCAGAAATTTGTCTATCATTTTGTATGCCCTCACCCAAAAAAAAAGGAAATGATGAAATAAGATTAACTTTAAAAAATTATGTAAATTATTCCCCAAACATTTTAAAATTTCCAGACTCCATTAAAGTTCATGAGCGATATTTTTTTCGTCATTTTTCTATGAAGAGAACAGACGGCTATTCCTCTGAATACAAATGTTTTTTATAAACGAATCATCTGAAAGAATTATGTTATCCCCGGGGCAGCTCTGGGGCTGCTCCCACCACTTCGATCCATCACCCAAATCTGCAGCACATGTGCATTGCATTTGATGTAAGCTTTCGTGCCTGTAAACAGCTTATTCTTCGATTATATCGTCGCCTCGGACACGAAGTGGCGTATGTACTAGGCATGAGCATCGCACTTACGCCACTCTGATACCAAGCAGATTTTATATTATATTCCCGAAATGCAGGAAGCTTTCATGTGAGAAAGATTGACTTCAATAATCCCTCGGTAGAAGAGAAATTCTCAAAAAAAAAGAAAAGTCTTCACAAAAATGTATATGTAAGATTTATAAAAGGTAAAAAAAATACCTCATGTGAAAATGTAAATAGTTCTCAACGTATCAATGTATATTAGATATATACATATACGATGAATTATCATGACTGCATAAGTGCATAGATGTTATGGATGACAGAAGACTCATTCAACATTGAGCTCACAAAAAAATATTGACATAATACAAAAAAATAAACTCATTTACTTGTAAATTATCAAGAAAATAAAATTTGTGCATTAAATAATTTTTGAAAAAATCAAATTAAGAAAATGTAATGAGAAATCGTGGCTGTGATAATCGCAGTTCATAACCTCAAAAGTAAGTCAACATTCGATTCAAAAATAATTCAGAAAAATAAATAAAAAATCATAATATTAATTGTAAATTTTTTTTTAGGCTATTTTTATATGCAGGAATCTTCTTATAGTAATAATCTTCAAAAATGTGGAGATCTCATATTCATATGAAAAAATTGCTCCTACCCTGGGAATTCCCGAAATCATCTCTTGATTTATATGCTCTGCAATACGAAAAATTTTATGGTTCTTTGAGCGATTCCCCATTGCCTGGAGATGCTCAGGTAGTGATTTGCGGTGGTGGAGTGATGGGTGCTGCTGTTGCCTATCACTTAGCTGGAATGGGATGGGGACCACGTACTGTAATTTTAGAGAGTGGGAGGTAAAAGAATTTTTTATTATTAAAAATTTGAAAAATCAATTGTGTTTTTCATTTCCATGTTTGTGAATTATTTTGTAGGGATCATGGGACGTTGGAAAAAATTGAATTAACAGTACTAATTAATTGTCAAATGAACGACAGCTTTATTGAGGCTTTCTCAAGTTTTAGAAATCATAATAATACAAAATTCTAAATTTTCAATTCTGAATTTTGTATTATTATGATTTCTAGAACCTGAGGAAGCCTCAATAAAGCAGGCGAAACGTCGTTCACTTGACAATTAATTAGTATTGTTAAATTAATTTTTTCCAATGTCCCATGATACCTACATAATAATTTCCAAAATGTTGTTCATAATTAGGGCCGAGATGTTGGTGTAGGATTTGATCTAGTCTCAAGCTGCCTATAGATCAAACACATCTTAAATGGTTATTAATGTCAAACTGATATTCATAAATGTTAAACTGACTTTATAAACGCTGAAGAATTCGTGTGACCCAATAATTTAAAGAATTGGTTAACATTTGGATATTATTATTCATTTGAGTTATAATCGTGATGAGTTCTCTCATGAGTTCCCTTGAAAGTTCCTCTGGAAGTTCACCAGAAAATTTCACTAAGAATGCCCCCTAAAAGCTCCACTGGAAGCTCTCCTCGAAGTTCCATGGAAAGTTTCTCTGAAAATTCCTCAAAGAGTTTTTATGCACAAATTATGAAAATAGAAATAATTTCAAAAAAACTGTTCACTACTAGAGAAAATGAGAATCATGCCATGGCTCTACAAACTGAAATATTAAAAAAATCAATTGTGTTTAACAAATACCTTAAATTTCAGATCTGATCTCATCTGGACAGATTCTTTTTTCAATCTTCTATCTCGGCTAGATCTAATAGATTTTCACGATTGCATCGAATTCTCTCATTCATAAATAGATTTAATTTTTAAAAAAAGGGGGGATTTGCTCTCCCATAGCCCATTTTTTCATCACGCTTTTGTAGAGGAAATCACCCCCTCCCAAAAATTCATTTTCCATTAGTTTTTTCAATAAATTTCAATTTTACACTCCAATATATAATATTTACAATGTATTAATCCAATTTGAATGAAAAAATAATTTAAAAGAATTTTATTCAACATGGAGAAAAATGATGAAAAATAGAATCAATTTATTCAGTTTAATTTATTGTTTTGATTGGTCTTGAGGAAAGGGAACTTGGGGAGAGGTGAAATAATCAATAATTTTCTTTTTTTTAAATGTCCCATTACATTTTTAATTTATTTCCTCAATACAATTAATTGTTTAATGTTTAGAATGGGCGAAGGTACAACTTGGCATGCATCTGGCCTGGTTGGTGCCTTTAAACCGAGTTTAGCACAAATCAAATTAACGCAGGATAGTATCTCGCTGTACAAAGAATTAGAGAGTAAGAGTCTACCAACCGGATGGAAGCAGTGTGGAAGTCTTTCGCTGGCAAGAACTAGGGATCGAATGACAGCATTCAGAAGAATGAAAGCGCAATCAGTGTAGGCTTCCAAATGTCTTATTATTCTTCATTAGATATTATTGGGAAAAGTCGGGGTAAAAAAGACGTAAAGAGTGAAACGAGCATTTTAATTTTCATGATTTGTATTATGAAAATTGTTTAAAACCAATGAAAATATTTGGGATAAGTTTCTTTCTAATAATTCCATTGAAAAGCTGAGGAAATTTACGTTAGCAAAAAAATATTTCAAATTTAATTTTTAAATTTTTTTGGAAAATTCTACTTTTTTAGGGAAAAATTAGAACTCGAACCCTTCACAAAATTGATAAAATTGGACTTCTTTCGGAATATCACTAGATCTATTGAAGAATTTTCAAAAGTGGGAAGGATTCGACTCTTCATGCGTACGCAAAAACGTAGAATTTCCAAAAAATGTTCAGAAAATCAATTGACAAATGTTTTCCAGTCGTATTATCCTCATTTTTTCAATGAAATCGTTGAAAAAGTTCAACTCAAACCGTTTCATCAAAATGTCTATTTTCCTCGACTTTCCCCTAAATTTCTATTGTATTTGAATTTATTACAGTTTTCTTCTGTCAACAGATCAAGAGATGTTGAATGCCACTTAGTAAGTCCACAAGAGGCCAAAGACTTATGTCCACTTCTCAAAATAGATGATTTAGTCGGAGGCATCTGGATACCAGAAGATGGAGTAGCTGATCCTTATCAAACATGTTTGACTCTAATCAAAGAAGCACAAAAGCAAGGCGTCAAACTGTTCGAAAACTGTCGAATAACGAGAGTAGACAATAAAAGTAGACGAGTCAGTGCTGTTGAGACATCAAGAGGAAAAATTGAGTGCGAACATTTTGTCAATTGCGCTGGTTTTTGGGCGAGAAACGTTGGAAAACTGAGTGAACCTCATGTAAAAGTAAATAAATCGAAAAATTTACTTCATTTCGAAATAAATTAATGCCTGGAATTTTCATTTTTCTGCCAAAAAAAAAGCTGAAAAATGAGGGAGGAATGATTTTAATTATTATTGAAGTGCAAATTGATGGAAATGAATTTTTTCAATTCTTAGGTACCTCTTCATCCAGTTGAGCACTATTATCTTCACACAAAAACAGTTCCAGGATTGGATCCAATGACTCCGGTGATTCGTGATCTAGATGGCTACGTGTATTTTCGGGAAAATGAGGGAAGAATAATTGCAGGTGGCTTTGAACCACTTGCTAAACCAGCATTCGAAGATGGAACGATACCTGGTTAGGCGTGAATGTAAACTTATTGACTACATCTTCTCATTAGCATCGTTCTCATCAATTTATCAAGCATTTATATACCTTTTCTCTTTATTTATTCTTTCATTTTTCAGAAAGCATTGCGGAAAGAGTTTTGCCAGAGGACTGGGACCATTTTCATGTGCTTTTGGAGCAAATTCTCCACAGAATACCAGCTTTGGAGGACGTGCAACTTGAGAGACTATGCAATTGTCCTGAGGCTTTTTCACCAGATTGCAAGTGGATAGTTGGAGAGTCACCTGAAATTGGCAATTATTATGTAGCTGCTGGGATGAAGACAGTGAGTATATCTCATGCTTTTTCCCCCCAGTTTCAGGAGCAAAACCCCAAATATTGACAATTATAGGGGTAGGTGGGGCAAAATGGACATCAGGGGTAAAATGGACACATTTAAATTTTTAGACAAATATTATGGAAAACTCTTGAAATTAATAGAAATATTGGTGGTAGATTGTTTTTGATGATTTCATTGGAAAGCTGAGGAAATTTTAGGCGGGAAACATGTGCCGGAATCAATTTTTTTGAATTTTTGGTGATTTGGACTTTTTTGAGCATTTTAGAGGGGTAAATGTGACGTATTAGTTCACCGCAACGAGTGAACTGATGAGAGGGGACTTCAACAACGATTTTACTCAACCTTTTAATCAATTAACTAACAAATATAATAAAATATAATGCTACTAACAAATTTATTTTTCACACGAGAATATTTTATATAACTCTTTCAATCCATAGAAATTCTTCTTTATACCAAGCACAGGAACCACGTCAGCAATTTCAAAAACGCTGAATGAGTTTCTGTGTGGAAATTATAAAAGGGGAAACATTTGAATAAAATTCGCTCAGTTTAATTTCGAACATCGCGTGTGAATCATTTCAAAAGTCATTTCTCCCAAACCCATAGTGAAACTCCATACATAAGACTACTCATCTCTTTAATGGACCATGACGCCAGTGAATTCTACAGAATGCAGTTATTAAAGGCGGAAATCGAGGACTCGGAAATCCCAAGACTCTGTAGAGTCTCAAAGCAGCAACAACAACGTCCAAAACAAGTCTAGGACGTAACATAAAACACTTCCTTTTTTTTGAAAATTTTCAGTTTTTTGAGAATATTTTCGGTTCTATTTGTCGTAGCGTAAAAATTCCGACAGGAGGTAAAAGGTGAGATCATCTCCTATCGATTCATAGAGTTTTCAATTTGAAAATATCGATTTTTAAGGTATTTATGGGCATTTTTGTGGAACATTTTTGTAAAACAATTCTTGGCCTATAACTATCCCGAAAATTGATATTTTTTAATTCAAAACCCTATAAATCGATGGGAAATGAGCTCACCTTTCATTTGAGACCAACTCCAAATTGCTACGACCAATAGAACCAGAGATATTTGCAAAAAAAACTAAGAATTTTCAAAAAAGGAAAGGCTTTCACCCCTCAAAAATGTCGAAAAATATCAAATTTTCAAAAAAATCGAAAAAATTACATCTGACACTCGTTTTCCAGCTAAAATTTCCTCAGCTTTTTAATAGAATCATCGAAAAAAATTCATCTCTAACCGTTTCATCATAGTGTCCATTTTGCCCCACTCTCCCCTACATGTTTTCCATTTTTCAAAACAATTTATTTGTTGAAAAAGAAAAAAAAATCTAGAAAATGTCAGATGTCTGTTATTTTCAGTTTCATATGAAATTGCCTTATCTCGCTTAGTCTCCAAATCATTTGGAAAAAAGGAATTTTATCAAAAATCGATTGAACCTTAATCGACTTTTACTGGTAATCAGCATTCATTAAATTAATTATTTTTCAAGATAGGAGTAGCTGCAGCTGGTGGTGTCGGTCGTGCAACTGCAGAATTGATAATAAATGGTTCAACTTCCTTGGACATGTACGAAATTGATGTTTCCCGTTTTCTTGGACTCCACAATAATCGTAAATTCCTGAGAGACCGAGTTAGAGAAGTACCGAGCACTCATTACGGTCTGCAGTATCCACACATGGAGTTCAAAACGGGCAGAAACCTTCGGATGTCTCCGATTTATCCGAAATTGAAGGAAGCCGGTGCTGTTTTTGGTCAAGTGATGGGCTACGAGAGACCATCGTGGTTCCAGCTAGATGAGGACGATGTTGATTCAGTGGATGGATCACAAACGTATAAAATTGCTCACACAAACACATTTGGCAAACCTCCCTGGTTCGATGCAGTCGCCAAGGAATATGCGGCTTGCAGAGAAAATATTGGGCTCAGTGATTATTCCTCATTTACCAAAATCGATTTATGGTCAAGTGGAAGAGAAGTTGTGGATCTTCTGCAGTATCTTTGTTCAAATGATGTTGATGTACCGGTTGGAAGTATCATTCATACTGGCATGCAAAATCATCGTGGAGGATACGAGAATGATTGCAGTTTAGCCAGAATTTCACATAATCAGTGAGTTTCTGTTAACATTTGAAAAAAATCAATTTAGGAGATTAATTAATGAACTAATCAATTTCAATAAGGAACAAGTACAATAAGATAAGTCGGAAATTAATGGACATACGCCCTTTTTCGTGATACTGGAAATTGCAGATAGCTGACAATTATGAGATTTTTTTATCTTCTAACGAATTATTCATTTAAAAAATAAAAAATGTACACATGTGGAATTTTTAATATACACATGTGCGAATTTTCAGATATTTTTTAAATTATAATTTAGTTGCTCAAAAAAAATTCAAAAAATTATCCGGTGTGTGCTAATTTCATCATTATACTTTTCGTCCTTATCCTTTTTTATACATAATTTTTCAAGAGTTACAAAAAAGGATCAGGACAAGAAAAGCGTATCCCCAGTAATAAAGCTAGAAACAAGAAAAATACTTATTCTGTTCCACCTCTTCGTTAAAAAATTAATTGATCTTTCCAATGATACCAAAATTTTCAGTTACATGATGATTGCACCAACGATACAACAAACTCGCTGTAAACACTGGATAAATCGTCATCTCCCTGCTGATGGCTCAGTAGCAGTCTCAGACGTAACATCGGCATACACAGCTATTTGTATAATGGGACCAGCAACAAGATCCTTATTAACTGAATTAACTGACGATGACCTGAGTCCAAAGACTTTTCCATTTTTTACATTCAAAGAACTCGATGTTGGTCTTGCTAATGGAATAAGAACGATGAACTTGACTCATACTGGAGAACTGGGCTACGTTCTGTACATTCCAAATGAGGTAATAGTTATTTTCATTACAAGGTTCAGAAAATTTTATTAAGACTATAAAACTTCCCTGAATTAAGTTTTTTATTTACAAGTGCTGGAAAAGAGGCTTCCAAGAAAGTCCACTTTTTTGGATCTCGTGAAAAAAAAATTGACTGATACAATTTTTTTTTAACTCTATAATTTTAATAATTTCATGAAAAGGGTCATTTTCCCATTAATTTGGGAAAAAAAGAATGTTTTCATCTTCTTCGTGACTTTGATGTAATTTCATAGGCCCTTGCGATTATAGGATTCGCCTTCGACTCGTTCTACAATCGTAAAGGCCCTGAAACTATTTTTTCATGCTTGTAATTATAATAACTATTACAGTTTGCTCTTCATATCTACACGAGACTACTCGAAGTAGGTGCAAAGTACGGGATGAAGCATGCAGGTTACTATGCAACAAGAGCCTTGAGGATAGAGAAATTTTATGCTTTCTGGGGACAAGATTTGGACACATTCACAACTCCATTGGAATGCGGCAGATCCTGGCGCGTTAAATTCGACAAGAACATTGATTTTATTGGTCGTGATGCTCTGCTCAAACAACGCGAAGAAGGTGTACGAAGAAAATACGTTCAATTACTGCTCAATGATCATGATCCGGATTTCGATACATGGAGCTGGGGTGGAGAGCCAATTTACAGAAATGGAAAGTACTGCGGAATGACTACAACCACTGGCTATGGCTATACGTTCAAGGCACAAGTGTGTCTTGGTTTTATTCAGAATTTAGACAATAGTGGAAAACCCCAGGAAGTTACAAATGAATATGTACTTTCTGGAGATTACGAGGTCGATGTTGCGGGTATCAAGTATCGTGCTAAATGCAATCTTCACAGTCCAAATCTTCCAACTAAATTTCCAGATACTGAAAGAGACTCTTATCATGCTACTCGTGATAATTTGAATTTACGATGAAAATTAATTACGTAGTGCTGTGAAATAAAATGTAAATATTAAATTATTTAATTGAGGGAAAAAAAACAATTCAATTAAACTAATTTTTCATTTGATAAAATATGGAGTATAGCGTAGCTCTTGAGAAAGAGGATGGCGTACGTGCTGTGTATAAGGATAGAACTTACGCCGTTTTACCTCTAAGGCGAGGATACGAAGACAAAAAATGCAGATTCTGAGAATTGAAGAATGTAGAGAATTTTCGAAATATGAATGGCTTTTCGATTTAATGAAGCCGTTTTCAGATGATTTTTTTAAAAAGTCAATAAAAACTGATAATCTTAGCACTGAAGCTAAAAAATGAGATAATTGGTTTGATCCGGGTTCAGGATTTTATATAGTAGACGTGAAAAATTGTGTAAATTTTTCAATATTATGGGGGAAAATGAGGTAAAATGAATATTCTGATGAAACGATTTGCGGTGAAATATTCTTAACGATTCTACCAAAAAAACTAAGAGCATTTTCAGTGCAAATCATGTTAGGATTTTTTTTTTAATTTTTTGACCATTCTACTTTTTGAGCAGGACTGTAGGGTCAAACCCTTTCATCTTTGAAAATTGCCACTTTTTCGAGAATAACGTTGATTATATTGGTCTCAACGACCTGAGATTGATTTTGTATAAAAGGGATAATCATTTTCCATGAATTTTTTTGATATTTATAGCTCATTTGATAAAAATCAGCTTCTTCATCATAAAAATTTCCAAAAATTGATGAGTTTTTCATTTGAAACTACATAAATTAATGGTACTTTCATCTGGGATCAGTTCCAAGTCGCTAGGGTCACACGACCAATAGATGAACACTGACCAAAAGATGGACGGTTTCTATTATCGAGGATTTTCATAAATAAATGAATGATTCTTACACTTTTCACGTCAATTCCTGATTATTAAATTCGTATAGATTTATAAACTATTTATCACATACCGATTGATCGAAATTTAAAATCATACCACTGCAAATATGCAACTGTCCATCTATTGGGGGTTTAAGTTATTTTCCAGTTTTTCTTTGATTTTCTTTAATTATTTCTGCATTATTCAAGTTTAATTGATTTTTAGTCGATTCACTGTCTATTTTTCTGTACATCATTCTTCTCTGCAACTTTTTAACGTGATTTGCCTATTTCATATGAATTAATAAAGTCTCATATTTCCTCAACCGTCCATCTATTGGTCATGTTATCCTACGACCAATAAAACCGAGGATATTCTCAAACAAGTGGAATTTTTCAATTTCGTGAAGGATTCGAGCTCAAATTTTTAGCTCAAAAAATCGAATGTCCAGAAAATTCTTAAAAATTAATTTGGGTATAAGACTTTTCAAAGGAAATTTCCCCAGCTTTCCAACAGAATTATTCGAAAAAAAGAGCTTATCTAAGAAATTTCAACTGATTTCTCGCAAATTTCATGATACAAAAAATCAAAACTGAAATGTGTGCGTTTCACCTCTTATCTCCTTTTTACAGCACCTCCCCCTGTTTTCAAAAATGCGTGTTCATTACTATAAATCATTTATTCCTGACGATTTTTTTTTTTAGTAAATTCGTCTCGTTTATTATGAATTAATCACAGTAATGGAATATTCATCAGAAAATTGAGAGAAAAATTAGATGAATTTTGTTTTTTTTTTCTCACATTATAAGTTGTATACTCTACTGAACACCGTTTTCTTTGTTATTTATACATCGCTAATTTCATATATTTTTTGACAACAAATTATTATTAACTAAATTTCTGTAGTTTTTTTTTTTTTGTACTCAAATATACGTACAAATATAAAATACGATGTTTTTATCTTTGAAAATTCTATTATGATCAACATGACCCCGAAGAATACGATTATATCACTATAATCTCCGAAAAAATCCCCCTATTTTTTTTTTACAGTTGAAGAGACGTTTTTATTAAAATATTAACATATCAATTGTATCATTTATCTTAAGTATCTAATTATTAATTTCATCTAAGTTCGTTTAATTAATCGTACTATGATTCAGATATTTTCAAGAAAAAAAGGAGAAAAAAAAAATTGAAAAAACAAATGAATGAAGAAAAAATAAACTTAAAGTCCCAAAAAGTATAATACACACCTAATTATCAATCTTTTTTTTTTTACAAATGATTAATTATTTACGAATTTTCACTGTACATGAGACTGATATATAGTACTTGCGAGTAAATGAAAAAAAAAAAAGAATTAGTATAAAGCGTCTTATCACTCAGGCATCTCTGGCTCTGGTGTTGGCTGGACTTGTTTCTGCACCATACAGGATCTCGCTACTGACTCGAAAAGTCTGAAATTCGTGAAAATGAAGAAAAATTAGAGATAAATTCTGTAGGGAAAAGGTAAAAGCAGAAAACTCGTTTTTTTTCGTTAATTCTATTTTTTAAATCGAAAACTAGTGGAGATACGCCCTTTTTATAGTTATCGAAATTATCTTCAATAACTTTTTGGAAATTTACTGGAAATGCCAAAAATGGAAAATATAAACTGATTTTTCTTCTCAAATCATCTCGAAAAGGCCGAATCTCCATTAATTGTCAATTAAAAGAGAAAAAAATGAGTAAAAAAAATTGAATTTCTTTAAAAAAAAACTTACTTTTCAATTTCTGGTGCACAATGCACAAACTCATGATCCCAGAATTTATAGTTCCTGTTCTTAATTAGTTCAATGAACGTAATTAATAAGCCCCAAGGATGTGGTCTATTAACAATGAGTCTCTCCAACAGTACTCTAGTTATCTGTTCTTGTATAGCCTCAGTATTGGCCTCAGCAAATAGATAAAGTAGTGTACAGCTGAAGTAATGTGTATGGCTATTTGGATATCTCAATTGATTGGCAATAGCATTTAGAAATAGATAACGTCCCTCTGTATCAAGATCAACAGCCAAATTTTGGAAAATATCCATGTGCGCTGAATGAGCAATAGTTGACATATTTGGAGTGTGTCCTTTATTTCTAATAAATGCAATTGCCTGTGTTCCAACGTAGAGAACAAGTGCATTCATCAGTAAAATATTGTATCTCATTCCAGGCTCCTGTGAAACTTGCAGATTACTCCGTAATTCCGATAAAAACGTGACTGGTGCACGTGCCTTTAAATAAGAGTCCAATTCTTTTTTAAAACTCGGTGGTTGTATCATTGATGCAAAATTAGTTAGTACCCTTGGTGCATGTGCAATTTCCTGAAGCATATCAACTTTCAAATTTGGAGTAAATGGATCTGGTAATCTCATGTTCCTTGGAAATGCACTTAGTATCAAATTTCTCATCTGTATGCAATTTGGTGGAATAACATCGCAAAATCCATAATGATAATCGCAGAGAAATTCTGGAAAATCATGCAACAATACAAGTAAAACACGAAGAGTTCCTTTGTAAAGTAAAGTAACAGGTTTAGCTAATTCTGCATTTCTCAAGTATGGAGCAAGATACTTGAAGAGATCAATGAGTAATTGAGCATAGGGTCCCCATCCTTTTTGTTGCGGTGTTATTGCCAGCATTCTCCCGATAAATACCCGATGTGACACGAGTTCCAACCAGGCATAACAAAAACCTGGAGCTTTTGCTGGTCTCAAAATATGCAGTGTGTGACAATACGCTGTTAGAACTTGAAAATTAACTGCCTCAAGTACTGGCTCTGGTGCACAAAGTTCGAGAAACAACATTATGAAAATTCTGTGATATGGCAGCTGTTGAAAATCAGTTCCTCTCATTTCATGATCCTGAAGTAGTACACCAGCAACAATACCAAGTACTTTGTTCAATAGATTTATTTTTGTGTGAGTGTTAGTAGTATCACCTGAGTGCTTTACTAAAAGCGCAACTAAACGAACAAAGGCATCTAGTGTGTGGAAGCACTTGGCACGCACCACTGAAGGTGCTGCATTTGTTTCTGCTAATGCTCTGTAGCAAAGATCAACGCACATTTGTGTACTTAATTTGAAGAATCGAGTGATTAAATCATCGGTTTTTAAGATACCATGGATATTCATCTGATGAACGAAAATACCAAAGGCTTTTGTTGGATCACGTGCATTTGTTGGGCTGTGATGCATCTGGACCCATTCACGTAAAAGATATTCTGTCTTCTCCATTAAACCCGGTGGATCATCAAAATCACGTGCGCGAACTTGAAGAATACCACTGTGAATGTGAGCTGTTGGTCCAGCTGGTGGACGATCTGCTAAAACTCCTGGATCCTGATTTGCACGCAATGACTCGATGAGATTTGTCAGTCTGAATAATGGAATACCATCGGGTGGAGCTCTGTGCTGTGTCATTCTTGCTAAAATTTCAATGGTATTGTACAAATCTGACTCGGTAACATGTGTTGTCTGTCTCTCATCAATTAGATACAACTGTACGAGCTGCATAGCAAAGGCAGTGGCCATAGCATTGCCAGCATCCATGGCCTGGGCAAGAGCAATGTCAAACTGTGGGAAACTAACCAAGTGTGATCTGACAAGACAGTCGACAGCTTCGAAATTATATCTAAATTCATCTCGACACTCTGTAAGACATCTAGTAGCATGTTTATTTGTCCATTGCATACCGTAAGCTCTTGGATCCTGAAGACACTTGAGTATTCTCAAATGAACTTCACGAAAACGAATGATTATTTCTCCATCAATAACACCACTTGAAATTGTTGGACCATCCAGAAGACCCTCAACTGATTTTTTCAGTAGTGCCATCGCAGCTCCAGCATCTCTTGATCTTCTTGTCAATATTATTGACTCCAGAAGACTGTGGAGAGCTGCATGTTGTGGTGGAGGTGCTGCTGGACCCATCGCAGAGATCAAAACCTCAACTTCACCAGCAAGTTTTTCGAGCATAGTACCAACCTCATCGTTATTAACCGCAGCATAAACAGCGACTTGTTGGGGTGTTGCAACAGCAACTCCCTGGTTTGTTGCAAATGTTGTAACAGTCGGTTCGGCAATTGGTTTCGGAATAAATAGCGCTTGTGTTTCTCGCTCAGAAAGTGGTAAGAAGCCAGGGATATTTCTAGCAAATTCTTCGTAAACAGCCATTTGCTGGGGTGTAACACCACCAGTTTTGAGCCTAATTTGATCAGGCATTCGTTCAGCTTGATATTTAGCAAGTGGATCGAAGTATCTTCTGCCTTCTTGTCTGGCTATTTTTCTCAGTTCAATTTCGTTTAAAAGTCTCTTGTCCATCTCGGGAATAGCCTTTTCGATCGCTGTTTTTTGGACAAATGCACAGGCAAGCTCCATATTGTCAGCAGCAACTACATTGGCAGCTTGTTCGGCTAGTTCTTTTTGCTGAGGTGTTGATCCCATCACTGCAGCTACAAAAGCATTCTTCAAATTCGCACTTATTGATGCGAGAATCTGATCTCGACAGGTGATCATTGCCATTCCAGCTGTCAAATTCCTTACCATGTGTCTTGCTGCCGAACGCATTCTCACTTCTTCAGAATCAAGGGCAAAGTCCTTGCGAACAATTTGTTCACTTGTTGTTAGTGCTATTTTGATGGAACGATCGACTACCGGATGAATCCATTCTTGAATTGCCCTTTCAACTGCCGGTCTCACGAATTGTTTCAAGTGTGGATGTGCTTGGAAAAGTGGCAGCTGATTGTTGATGCTTATGTGCTGGGCAATATTGCCGATGCTAGTGACACTGATGTCCATGTAATTGAATCGTGGCTCTGGTGGTCCAGTTGGTAGAGATGGTGTTGTGTTGGCTGGTTGAGCTGGTTGTGATACTATTGCAGTTGTTGTTGGTCCAACCAATTCTTCCATATTTCCCTGTGGAGCCTGTTGACTTCCACTCGTCTCTGACTTCTTGTTCGGTTGTGATAATTGATATTCCAAGTTTCTCAGTTTTTCGGGATCTTTTAGATAAACTGCTGGCTTCAATTCTGCTACGTCAATACTCAAATTCTTGCAGAGTACCTCAATTTCGAATTTCAAATTCAGCTTGAGATCAGGCTCTTGATGAAGCTCTGCTAGTACATTCATTATTGCCATTGTCCAAGGATTTGGCGGACGAAATACGCGGCTTTTAGCACAACTCTCCAAGACTTTTGCTACGAATGGAACGACATATAAAAGCTCCTGTTGTCCTTTATGATATGCTTCAACTAATAGACTCTTCAGGTCTATGTCAACTTGCAGAATTGGCTTGTTTCTTCCAAGTGTCAACATTCCTAACCAGTGACCTAAATTCTTCAGCAAGGAACGATCAGAAAAATTAGCTATTCCTTTGTCACTTCGAAGCAACACTTTGATATTCCTGAATGTTTCTCGTGTCACCATTTTGTTGATATCTGGGACTTTTAAGCAATCGAGGAAATTTGAATAGAGTGCATGGAAATTCAATTCAATACTTGCACGTTTCATTACTAAATACTGGGCCATCCAAGCCCAATACTCTTCCGTCACAATGTCCTTGATCTCATCACATTTCTGCTGCAAATTCAATTGACTCAAGTTATTGAAGATGAATGCTGTTTTGTCCTGTAGTGTCTCAGGTGGTGATGTTATTTTCTCTTCTTTGTCAGTAGCAACTAAAAGAGTATCAATATTAGTAGCATTAGCAATTGATGGTCTTGCTGAAAGAGAAGTTGTTGCAGTTGTCGTTGATTTAACTTGTGTTGTACTTGTTGTAATTGTAGTTGTAGTGATGGCCTTGTAAGTTGTGGTAACAGGCGCCAACATGGCAGCAAGTGTTTTTGGTAAAACTTGACCCTGTGGTCTACTTGGTGGCTCTTGACCTTGAAGACCATAATCAATGTATTCCATGAGATGTGGAGGAAATTCACTGAAATGTTGAATAGCTCTGACATGTTCACAGTAGGTTTGATACTCTTTCAATCTGCTTTTGAATCTATCCAATGCTGCAATTCCAAAATAATACATTTTAGTGCCCTCCGTTTTTCTTAGTGCATCCAGAACAAATCTCAAAGCTAACCCAAGGGTCATGTAGCTATTAACAAGTCCTCTTTCAATAATTCCACCGAATAATTGAGCTGTTATATGGAGTTCTTTGTCAGGATATTGAGGAAAGAATCTGTATTCTTCAAACAAATTTCTCAACATACAATTGAAGACTTCTCTTTCTCGTTTGGTTCCCGAGTCCTGGAATTTTTTCAGCATGTCCAGAACTTCATCTATTGATAATGTTGGATGTGGTGGATGATTGTAGATTCTCTGGAAATAACTGTTAGCCTCATCTTCAATTTCTTTTGATACATTTTGTGCCATATCTGGAAATAAATTTGATGTTTCTGGTATTCTAGTTTTTTCAATGCCCGTTGGTGGACCAAGACGTCCAAGACCACCAATTGTAGTTGTTCCAGGTATTACTGCTGGTCCTTGAGTGCCAACTGGTCCTGTATGAATTTGGGAAGACAACATTGGGAATTGATTTGGCGATGGACCCATTAGTCTTGATGGTGATCCTGGTGCTGATACTAGAGGTCCAAGGGCACCAGGCAAATTGAATGTTGAAGAACTCGGTGGTCCAAGACCCATTGATGCTAAACTTGAGCTCAAATTACCAATTGTATCTACTGGTTTAGATGAAAATAATGGGCCAGTTAATTTTGTTGGATTGAATGGATCAAGAGCTGGATGACGAAGAACACCTGGAGGTGGTGGTCTACTCATAGTGCCTTTGCTCAGCATTAGACTACAATTTTGAACCATTGTCATTATTGCCTCAGAACATTCTTGAGAAACACTGCCAGCACAAACTTGAAGACATGCTAAAATTGTAGTCAATGTTTCTTGTGGTAATTGACTTGCTTTTGGTAATGTTGAATCTTCCTTGATACCAGGTCCCATGACCTGAGGACATCTTCTCTGAAGAAATTTAACTGTTGCAGCTACAAATGCTTCACCATGATCGCGAATTTTATCTGTCAGCCATTTTTCAAGTTTCAGGTATTCTCTTCGTGATGCTAAACAGGCAAGATCAATGATAAATGGAAAAGATTGGGCATTGAGGAGAGTTGAAAGGGCTTTAAGATCCTGAGCAACATCCAGGATTCTTGATAATCTCGTTTGATCATGATCTCCTCTTAAGTACCATTCTGCCATGGAATGCATGATTATTGTCTTTATCTTCATGTTATTAGCATGCCAGGCATGATGCAGTATCACCGCTGAATTCGGATGATTACCCAGGAAAATAGGGATAAGAGTACTCAATAGTTCTTGTCGCAGTATCGTGATGGGTGGATTTATTTGAAGAAGGGCAAGAACGAGAACGTCAGGGCAATGCTGTATCGGCCATTTAAATATTTCTTGAACGGGACCGTATAATCCTCTTTCAGCCATATGCAAGAGAAGCTCAACGACATTCAGGGATCTCCAAGTTTGAGCTTCTTTGCTGTCACCCTCTGGTGCTGATTTGAGGACATCGACTGTGACTGAGTGATAAGGATAATCTGCGAAGCAGAAAATGTCTGGATTCTTCAGGATCTGCTGGATGAGGGAGAATTGACCCTCGACATTGTCCCAGTGTCGATAGAAGAGCTCCACAGGAAACATGTCGAGGGGATAGCCCTGATGCTGAAGACCAAGTCTCAAGCCTGTTATCAAGAGATTCAGACCCTGCCTGTCTTTTATGTGAAATTCTGTATGATCTAATTTAACGATAACCTCGTTCCATGATAGAGTAGATTGAATGTCTTTCAGTGTTTGGATGAATACCTCAACGTTCCACGTTGTAGGTGTACTGCCGTCTGCACTTTTGTCTTTATTCGCGTCATTACTGCCTGATGTATTACCCCAAAATGCTTGAAGACCTCCAGCATCATCCAGCCCACTGCACGTTCTTGCCATATGTGCCAATACTCTAGCAGCTGCCAATGGTGATATTTCACGTGCACCCAAATTAGCAAGTGCTGTTCTACACTCCTCCACACTTGCTGTAAATCCATAGCCCAGCTCCATTATTAACTCTACCAAAGATCCACCGTCCATTTGATTAGCTGCCATTATAAATTCGTTTGGTACTTGTGATTTATCCCCTTCAACTGGATAAATTAGAGGTGCAAGCACCACTGGTACCAATTCTCTGGGGAAATCACGACGTAAATTTTTCAAAAATTTTTCAATCGATTCTTGTGAAAGATTGAACGTATTATCGTCGTTTAATGTCTCAGAAAGAATCAGGTGGAGGACTTCCGGTGACGAGTCGTGGAGGCCCTCCTCCTGTTGTTTACTACTACTCTCTGAGTTTATATAGTTCTTTATTAATTCTGGTAATTGTTTGTGGATTTCTTGTAGTGAAAATTGACGTAATTCAAGATTCGCTGAGTGACGTAGGGCAAGTGCAAAAACTACTTCTTGCACGAGAGTGAGATTTAGAACTCGACGAAGATGAGGAAAAAACTTTGATGATGGGGTTAGTGTCTGAAAATACGAGAAACATCATTAAATTAATATGTTGTAGCTATAACTTGAATTTAATCATTTTTAAGGACTTGAAATTTAATTTTTTAATTCAGTCCGAAAGAGGTGAAACGAGATAAATCGATTATCTTTGGAGAATATCTCGGTAACTAAGGATTTCAAGCAAAATCGCTCTATCTCCCTTAATTTTCAAGTAGAGAAAAGAAAAAAGAAAAATCCTTTTTCCTCTGCAATTTAGTAGTGAGGAGGTAAAACGGGCTAAGTCGATTTTTATGCCAATCTTTTTTTGAGAATAATCCGGTAACTAAGCGAGATAGAGCGATTCGTTTTTATTTTTTTTCCTAAAAAATTTCAAGATCTACAAAATTATTGAGAGTAAAATCACGCTATCTCGCTTAGTTTCCGAGATATTTTTAAAAAATAACTGGTAGAAAGAATTGAATTATCTTTTTTCATCTCTTTATTATTGAATTACTCCGAAAAAAAAAAATTTCGCAATACTGTAGAACATGTTTTTTTTTATTTGCCTTAAAGTTGAATTTTCATCCTCAACCTTTTATTTTATTGAAAAAAAGGGATAAAAATGGAAATTTTAATATAAATATTGAATAGTCTCACCTTCTGTTGATGCAGTGGATGATCAATAGCGTAAGTGAGGTTAGATATTAACGATGGTTTACCCAACAAATTAGTACACTCTTGTTTCAACAATTGTACTTGATAATAATCCTTGGAATTAATGTTAGGTATTTCACCAGTTGAAAAATCAACGTAAGAGAACAAACAGCGCAGCAAGTGTCTGTCCGCCTCTAGGCCTTTCCAACGTACTAACTAGGACACAAATATTATTTTTAATTAAAAAAAAACCAACAAGTCTCATCATTAAAATTAAAATTATATAAATATTCAAAAAAAAAATTTTTTAATTAATTTATTACTATTTTACTTACAACTGTTATTTTCTCTGTACTTGAACGAAAATTTTTTTTATTCAAATTATCAACCAAATAACTTATGTGTGACAAAGTAAAAGATAACGAGTCCAGGTTCATAGTTCCATGAATCCGACCTCGAAAGCTTCAAACACGTTTGAAGCTTTCTTCGGTATCCACGACTTTCCTCCCCGTATTCTTTCTTCTTTAAAAGCATGAAAACTACATTTGCACAAACTTACGACCAACATTGGGATCGATATATTATTATTGTTTTTTTTTTTTTTTTTATTCTTTAAATAACAATTTCGATTAAACGCCTCGGTTCAACGTCATGACGGCCCCCCGCAAAAGAAAAAAAAAAAAAAAGGAGTGAAATTTTGATGATTGTTTCACATTTATTGAAGCAAAATGGACGTTAAAAAAAAACAGTGAATTATATATTTGGGTCTCTGGATCTTCACAGAAAAACGTTTAGTCAGCACTTATATATGTTTTTTTTCGTTTTTTCCTTCTTCTTTGGAGACAAAAAATCGTTTTTTTCGTTGGCACTCGGCAACACTCGGCTGAGCACGCGTTCACCCGTTTTTAATCGAGACGCTATATCACTTCTCCAAATTTTCGTCAACCAGACTACTTTATTTTCACTTGAAACAATCAAAAATTGGGTATTTTTTTTTTTCAATCTCTTTCACCGATTATTTGGACAGAGTTTTCTTTTTGTAATTGTAACAATAGAACTTTTTCTTTTTTTTTTCTCTCTTTGTTTAACAGAAAATTGATCTTCTTGTGGTGAAATTTGGGGACAGACTAACGCAACGATGCCAAATGGATTTCGCCAAGAGTCTTTTCATGGAAATGCAACGTGATTGGTGGACGCTGATTGGCCAAGAGCTATCCCCTCTCCTCATTGGAGCAGCGACACAATTTTTAAACGCGGGAGCGTTCGCTTAACCTAAACTTTATATGCAAAAATAATTTTATGATATTATTGTAATTTCTAATTCTAATTTTTATTCTAATTTTGAAGATCATGAGATGTTTATCATGCTCAAAAGCAAATGTTTTCTATCATGGAGTGAGGGGTCGCAGATTTGCAACAGAAGTTGATAAATCATCGTGAGTTAATAATAAACGACAAAAGACAATCTTAAAAATTATTGAAATTGTTTTTATGCAATTGCAAATTTGTTGATTTGTTGATGATACTAAGAATAATAGGCTCATGACAATTTCTAGTGTTTTTTTTCTTAACAAATAAATTATTTGAAATAAAATGAAAAATATACACTTGTAGAAAACTTAAAAAACTACAAACAAAAATTAAAATTTTTTTTTCAATGATTTATTTGTTTAAAAAAATGCAATAAATTGATGAATCTGTGCTAATCTCATTGTCATAAATTTTCATGATAATGAAATTAATACACTGACAATTTTTTATATTTTTTTTTTGACGAATAAATTATTATAAAACAATATTTAAAAATTTTGCACTTATAGTTTTTCGAATTTTTTACATTTGCATATTTTTTATTTTTTAAAAAATGATTTATTTATTGGAAAAAAAACATTTTTTAAGTTGTCACATGTTTGCTATTTCTAATTTTCAGATTTTTCTTCATTTCATAAAAAAATCATCTTTCTAAAAAATAAAAAATATGCACATGTAGAACATTAAAAAATATATGAGCGGGAATTTTTCAAATGATTTTTCAATAATAATTTATTCGCTTAAAAAAATTGTCAGATATGTGGTAATTTCATCATAATAATAGTGAATTTTAATTGTATGTTATGTATTTTTTTTAGTAAAAAATGGAAATCAGTTGTTGGGCTGGAGATCCACGCCCAGATATCGTCAGCATCAAAATTATTCTCAGGTATAGCATAGAAAAAAAATCAATATTTCTTAAAAATCCAAAAAAAAATCCAATTAAATCATCTTTTTTTTCTTCTTCAGGTGCAAGCACGAATTTTGGTGAACCAGTAAACTCATGCGTTTCATTTTTCGATTGTGCAACACCAGGAACACTACCAGCTCTCAACAGGAGATGTGTAGAAGCCGGTGTTCTAACGGCATTAGCACTCTCTTCGCAATTAAATGAAGTCTCTCTCTTCGATAGAAAACATTATTTTTATTCTGATTCACCGTCAGGCTATCAAATAACCCAGCAGAGAAAACCTTTGGCTGTCGGTGGAGAATTAAAATTCACTGTTTTTAATCCTGGAGTCCATAAAGAAGCTTATCCGATGTCTTCTAAATTGAAGCAATTGCAGTTGGAACAAGACAGTGGAAAGAGTTTGCATGATGAATTAGCTACACACAATAGGTAAAAATATTCGGAATTATCGACTGAAATTATCAATTCTGTAGGAAAAAGGAAGAACAGGATTTCAATTTTTTTCGACCTTTCTTTGTGGAATATCTTGGAAACTAAGCGAGATAGCGCAATTTTGGTTCAATTCTTTTTTTGCAGAGAATTTTTAGGGCTTCAATAAAGGAATTAGTGCAAAATCGCTCTATCTCGATGAATTTCCGACATATCTTTGAAGAATGAGGAAAAAATTGACTTATCCTGTTTTATGACATTTATGACTAAATTATTTTATTATTTTTTACTACTTTATCAGGAGTCTGGTGGATTTAAATCGAGCCGGAGTTCCTCTCATTGAATTTGTCTTCGAACCAGATCTTTCCGATGGTGAAGAAGCTGCTGCTCTAGTTTATGAACTCAGTTTAATTTTGCAGAGATTAGGAACTTGTTCTTGTAAAATGGAAGGTATAAAATTAATTTTTTTTTAATTATATGAAATTATTTCATTTATTTTTAATGTTTCCCCTTTTGAGATGAAAGTGATTTTTGTCTCAATAGTGTAACATTACTATATTGTTGACAATTGCAATTGATAACTATTCACGAAGTAAGTTTAAAAATAAAATACAACTTATTTCGGGAATTTCTCAAAATTAATATTACGGTTATTATTACATTGCATATATAATTTTCCAATATATACCATATATGGTATGCATACAATATAATATATATATATTATATGGGTAATTTTTTTGATGGATGAATCATACACTTTACAATTTCTTCATTTTTTGTTCTATAAAAGTTTCATGGAAATTTCATAAAAATTTAGAAAATTCTGAAAAATCTCAAATATTACAATAAAACTGATTTTTTTTTTCAATAGCCTTTTTTTCGTATTTTATAAAATTTTAAATGTCTAAATTTTTCTGCAAATCCGAAAATCTTTTAATTCTTCAATCATTAATAAATCCTTTAATTCTTTGAAATTTAATTTTTTTTTCTTTTTTAGAGGGTGCTCTTCGTGTAGATGCCAATATTTCGATTCACGAGGCAGACAAACCTTTGGGGGTAAGAACAGAAGTAAAAAATATATCAAGTCAGCGAGGTGTTGCTTCAGCAATAAAATATGAAATAGCAAGACAAATAAATTTATTAGAGAGTGGACAAAAAATTGAGAATGAAACACTTTTTTGGGATGCAGCACATCGGAGAACTGTCACGATGCGAGACAAAGAAGTGAAGCAGGATTACAGATTTATGCCAGAACCAAATCTACCACCACTTCGTCTTCATATGGAGAAGAGTGGAGAAAATTCACGTAATCTCGTTGATGTCTTCAGTTTGAAAGGACAATTACCGAAGATGCCTGAGCAATTGAGAGAGTATTTGAGGGATCATTATGGTTTACCTTCGTTGCATGCAACGCGAATCGTCAATGATCAATTGTTTCAATTATTTGAAGATATTATGACTGAAAATCCTAGGAGAAGTCCTAAAAATGTGGCTAATATTTTATTAGGACAACTTTTGGAATTTGTTAATAAATCGGACATTCAGTTGCAGCATTTGTAAGTATATTTTATTTTTTTGGAGGAAGTGAAAAAAATATTTTTAGGCATTTTTGGATATCTAGTCAAAAGTGGTGCTAATTCCTGAATTCAAGAATATTTCGAGTTTATCTTAATTCTTTTTATTTTTTTTGCAAATTTTGATTCGCTGACAGACAAAAAATTGTTAGTCTCAATTTGTTACTTATGTAAATTAGAAACTTGCATTTTTAAATCAAGATAAAAATATCATTTCCTCATTATATTTTCAACATATCCAGAAATTTAGATTAAATATTTTTATTAATAAAAAAAATATTTCAACCTGCAGATCGATAACATCAAGACAAATGGGTGAGACAATTGATTTGTTCGAAAATCAAACAATTAATCTAAAAACTCTCATCAAAATATTAGGAGAATTAAGAGGAAATGAATCAGCAATACCAAAACAGGTAAACAAATATAACAAATAATTTTCCATAAACAATTTAATATTTCCCTTTCTTATTGTGAATATTTGTTTTTTTCTTCATTTTTATTTCACATTTATCTTTAATTACAGATAGTCGATGAAAATAAATGGATGCAAATAAATGATGATGGGGAGCTTGAAAAATTGTGTCAGTCGATTTTCAATGACAAACCAGAATTAGTGAAGGCATATAAAGCTGGAAAAAAGAAAGTATTACGTGCCATGATTGGTGAATTACATAAAAAATCACAAGGTCTAGCAAATATGGGAAAAGGTGTAAAAATTATGGAAAATATGTTGAATTAGCGTAACACAATGTTACTTGTAAATTATTTCTAATAAAAAAAATATTCAATTAATTTGAATAAAATTCTGAAGGTACGAAATATGATTTACAATTTCAATGAAAGTAAATTTAATATAAGAAAAATTTAATTTATAAATAAAAAAAAAAAGGTCGCGTTAAAAGGAAATCATAATTAATATTTTTAAAAATGATTAAATATCTGGTCAACAGATTCTCATACCAATTGCTGCATAATTATCATATGAATTTATTAATTTCGTGGAAATGCGAGCCAGAGCTAATTCCTCTTTTTCTCTCAGATTCTACAACTGTAAATTAAAAACCCCAACAAAGCAATACAATTTTTTATTATTTTTCCTTTCTTTTTTTTTCGATTAAAACACCCGAGCAAAGAAACACACTTCTAGTCTTTGGTTCTGTGCAAGAGTGCTCCTAATCTAATTAACGTTTGTTTTTTTTTTGTTTTCATCCTTTCTTTGATAAATAAATAATAAATACGTTTTGCTGATCATCTTATAATTACTTGTAAAAGACTAATCTGTACAAGTATAAATGTCATTTTTCTTACTCCCACATACACTTGAAAGTAATCATCAGAATCATAATTTGAAATATCGCGTTTTTTTTTTAATCTGTGAGTTAAAAATTTAGGCTACACTGATGAGAAAAAACATCGACCAACTAGTTTAACGTCATATAGACATAGTTTCTAACAAAAAAAAAGAGGCCTGTACAATTGTTATCAGTGATCCACGTTCAATTTACTCTCATTAATTACTTAATTGCTATATAATACAATAAGCACAACAACATTACTATTACACTTATTTTTTTTTCAGTATAAATTCTAGCAATTAGAAATGATCACACTAAATTTGTTCAGTAACTTAACGCTCTCCGTTCTGCATAACATTTTCATTTAAAATGATGACATACTCTCAATCGCACAAAAAAAAAAAAGAAAAATTCCAACAAATTTCAATTTTTTTTTTTACTTCTCAGGTTTTTTTTTCTTTGAAAAATGACATTTCATTCAATTTTCTCGTTTTTCATAATTTCTCAATTTTCTTTCATTTTTCCTATTCTCAATGAATCATAAAGCACAACTTGGCAAACTAGAATAAAAAAGGAGAACGATAACATGAAAAGCTCAAAATTAACTTGAATTTAATTTTTCTTTTCTTCAATAATATTGTAGTAAAGGACTTACAAATATCCTGAAAAAATGCATATTGTCTCATAAATTTTTAAATTGTGTATATTCATTTAAAATGTTCTTAAGCGGTTGTCCCTAATGGTGGCAATGGAGTTATCAATAAATTGCAGTCTTTTTTTTTTTTTTTAATTCTTTACAAAAAGGCCACTCGAGTAATCCGCATTTAAATTGAGTCCTCCTGCATGTCAACCCATTATGAGTAATTTTAATTTTTTTTTTCGATAGATATTGTATTTTGAGAAAATTCCATCGTTTTTTATCAACAATACAATTTTTTAGCTATAAATGTATTATAAAAAATCACAATTGTTCAGACGCCGATGTTACATTTTACAGAGATATATTTTATGAATGTAAACGCTATCCCAACTGTTTATTATTATAATTTTTTTTTTTTCATAAATTAAATGTGGAAGAATATTATTTTATATTGCGAAAGTGATATTTTTAAAAAAACAACATGATATACGTTTTTTTATTCTTTTTCTTTTTCTTGTATTTTCCACACATCTTTTTTTTTTTCAAGATTACGTGGAAAAAACGTATCTACATAATTACAATCGAGTCTTTACAAAGTATTTAACATTCACAGTATCGTCAGGTGTCCAATCGTTTTTTTGATTATGACATTGAAAAAAAAAAAGATAAAATGATAATCGATGGATTAATTAAATTTTTTCTTCGTGTTCTTTACAAAAAAAATCAATATAAAATCTTTCTCAATTTTTTAAATTTTTTTTCAGTGACTGGGTAATGAATAAAGGCGAGTTTAATATATTTTTAAGTAATTGCCGTGTGTTCTTGTTCCTTCTTTAAAAATTGAATTGAAAATTTAATGATTTTGTTATGATTAATTAAATAATTAACACAAAGAAAAATCTCAATTCATTTTCACGATAATAGCAATATGTGTCAGCATAGTAATTAATTACTGTTGAATTGTTAAAATAATGATATAAAGTAAATAATAATACAATTTAACAAGTAATCATTTGCAGCCTTTCCCCCAAAAATTATTATTAAAGAAACATTCTTTTCAATTATGTTTTTTTTTCTTTCCTTTTTCACCTCTATCCTTCTTTGAAGGAAAATGAAATTATTTTGAGAGCTTACTGATAACTCTTATGAGGGCTCCATTCTCATCCTTTAGCCTCTGGTTCTCGCACTTTAATTGCTCCAGGATCTAGAAGATAAAATAAAATGAAAATATATTTTATTTTTTGAAAATTTTAATTTATTGGATTTCCAAGGCGAATGGAAGAAAAAAATTGTATTAATTTAGCTGCTGCAACACGCCCTAGACGATTACTCTATCGATCAAGGAATTAGAGCTAGATCAACAAATTGGGAGAATTTTTTTTTTCATTCAGGTTTATAAGGCAAATAAATAAATAATAATTTTTTTTTTATGTGGCGATTGCGAATTCAATTACTCTGTTGATTTATGGAAAAAAATCCACTTGTTTTTTCTTATAAATTCCATGCCAAAATCGGATCCATGCTGTTGGAAAGCTTTAAAACGTGTCATTCTCAGGGAGTAAAGGAAAATTTTGATTCTTTTTCGAGCAGAACAAGGAAATAGAATCAATATAATAATAGGGGAGACGTTATTCTGATGATAAGAAGGGAGAAAAAGCTGAAAGTGGAGAATTGATTCATTTCCTTATTCAAAAAGATCGATAAATTAATTTTGGATTGATCAAAATAAGAGAAGACTCATTATTATATGGAAGGAGGGGGGGGGGGGGTGAATAGGATGTGAAGGATGAAACAGACACATTTTAGTTTTGATGTTTTATATAGGAAAATCGCTCGAAATCAGTGAAAATATTTGAGACAGATTTTTTTCGATGATTTCATTGAAAAGCTGAGAAAATTTTCGTTAGAAAAGATATGTCGAAGTTAAGGGTGTGCGAATAATTCGAATCCACGAATTATTCGTACCGAATCGAATATTAATATTCGATTCGAAATTTGAATCGAATAATTCGAATTTTCGAATAATTCGAATTTTCGGAAAAATTCGAATTTTCGAATAATTCCAATTTTTTTTGAATCATTCGAATTTTCGAATAATTTGAATAATTCCAATTTTTTTTTAATAATTCGAATTTTCGAATAATTTGAATAATTCCAATTTTTTTTTAATAATTCGAATTTTCTAATAATTTGAATTATTGGATATTCGAATTTTCGAACAATTTGAATTTTCGGATAATTCGAATTTTTGAATGATTCGAACTGCTCGAATAATTCGAGAATTTTCAAATTATTTCAAAATTTTCAAATAATTCTAATATTTTCGAATAATTTCGAATAATTCGAATAATTCGAATAATTTCGAATAATTCGAATAATTTCGAATAATTTCGAATAATTCGAATAATTTCGAATAATTCGAATAATTTCGAATAATTCGAATAATTCGAATAATTTCGAATAATTCGAATAATTTCGAATAATTCGAATTTTCGAATAATTTCGAATAATTCGAATTTTCGAATTATTCGATTCGAAATTCGAATCGAATAGTAATATTCAATTCGATTCGATTCGAACGCTATTCGCACACCCGTAGTCGAAATTCATTGAAATTTTGAAGTTACACTTTTTTGGGAATATCTCCGATTTTATTTGTCGTAGCCCCTCGAAATCAATTTTAAATGAAAGGTGAGATCATTCATCATCAATTTCCGTTGTTGGAAAAGAAAAAATGATCAATTCTTGAAAACTATATGATGGAATAGCTGATTTTCATAGAATAAGCGATAAATCACTCAAAAATCAATTGAAAACATTTTTTTAGAATCCCATAAATCGACGAGAAATAAGTTTACAAATAGTACCAGAGATATTCTCAAAAAATTGAGAATTTGAAAAAATGGAAAGGATTTGATCCCCCCATTTATGGCGGAAAAAGTAGAATCTTCAAAAAAATTCAAAGAAATAAATTTTGACACGTGTTCTCCATCCGAAATTTCCTCAGCTTTCCAATGAAATTATTAAGAATATTTCATCTCAAGTGATTTCATTAAATTGTCTACTGTAAATTTTATAAATGATCTGAAAAAAAAATGTATAACAAAAATAAAATTCATGCTGGAAAAAAAATGTTTTTTTGAATTTCTTCAAATTATCAATGTAAAGCCATGTGCCTTGCCCCAAAATTCACTCATGCGTAATGACGTGCTGCCAAAAAAAGATGTTACTATGATAAATAAATAATAAGTTACGATATACCACTATTATTAAACCAACTATTTTATTAAAGAAACAATTTTTTTTGATAATTTTTTATGATTATTATTTTCATAGTAATGATGATAATGATTGTGATTTATGTTTATTAAATTATGATTTTTTGTGTTATAATTAGAAAATTATACGAAAAATGGGCGAACGTTGATGAACACTTGTTTATCTTTTGAATGAGTTTCACGTGGCTTAGTAGTTGTAATAAATGCTTCCAGCGAATAATTTATTTATAATTTCAATATTGCATCAAAAGGGATGGTCTCAGCATTATACACGTGTTAGAATTTTTTTATTGAATTAAAAAAAATTTGGAGTCATAGTAAATTTCGTTCTTTTTCAACTTTATCTCGTGATATATTTTGAATTTTTTTTTTCTTCAGAAATTATTCAATTTAGATATTTTTTCGATGAAAAAAAATTATCGAAAATTTTTCCAGAATTCAGAAAAATAAAGGGAATTTAGATGAATTTCGAATAAACGAAAATTATTTTTTTCCTTAATTTAATGAATTGAAGAGTTTAAAATGCGCATTTATATATAGGGGAGACTGAGGCAAAATGGACTCCTGGTGTAAGATGATTTGGAAATTTTTTTCAGAGTGAAAGACTTCACGAAAAAATCTGAAAAAATTGGGAAGATACTCTAACAAGTCTACATTGTTGTGGAATTTTTTCAAAATTTTCCGTAGAGGTCTTCATTCTCAAAAAAAATTCTAGGTCATTTTGTCTCAAGGGTCTATTTTGCCTCCATTCCCCCTATATTTTTTAAATTATAAATTTACTAGGATCTCCTCGAATGATGTGAAATAAGAATGGAGAAAAAAACGAAACGTGAATTGTCAATGAATTAATAAAAGAAAAAAATGAGTCTGTATGTAGTAATGTACATGTTTTAAAAATTCCGCTCATTGTTAAACGCAGATGCTGTTGTACTTTTTTTTTTTTGGTTCTTTCATTTTTTTTTTTCAGTATGTCCTTTACCTATTTAGTAGTATTGGTGAGTTTGGATACGACGCGGGTAAGTGCCCGATTTTCGGCTTTCAATCGCTCATTTTCGGCTTTGAGCTTTTGCAATTGCTGTAAACAGTGGAAACAGTTAGGCCAATAATTTTTGAAAGTCTAAATTTCTT
Source organism: Aleiodes leptofemur (assembly GCA_963942555.1). Taxonomy (NCBI): domain Eukaryota; kingdom Metazoa; phylum Arthropoda; class Insecta; order Hymenoptera; family Braconidae; genus Aleiodes; species Aleiodes leptofemur. The sequence continues at coordinate 13,238,726 of OZ012616.1, read as the reverse complement.
TCACCCTTTTATTTTTCATTTTTTTTCTCTCTTTTTTTTTTTTGTAAATAAAAAAATTCAGAAGAAGCCCCAACAAGAAGAGAAAATCATAAAGAAGAACAAGGGGCATAGAACAAATAAATTCACACGAAATTATCTTTCTGCAAACGCGTAAATAAAATTCGAAAAGTAAAAAAAGAAACATTAAAAAAAAAAAAAAACATAAACAAAAAGAAAAAGTATAAAAATAGTAAGGAGCATAAAAGAGATTCAATGCGCAATTGATGCAGCTTTATTTCGTAACAAAAATAGATGCGAGATTTATAAAAGAAAATATGAGAAGAAATAAATTTCGAGAAATATGAAATAATGAAAATAAAAACAAAAAAGCCATTGCGACGAAGCCCTTGTACCTTAAATTCAGATGGAAAAAAAAAAGAAAATGAAATGAGAAAATTTTACACCTTTCCCACATTCTGGAGACAAAAAAAAACTGGTTTTGGAAGAAAAAAAATGGTTCGTGCAATTCCAATGATAGTAACGTAGATGTATTCAAGGTTTTTTTTTAATTTCCTTCTTTATCGTAAGTTTTTGCTGTGCATTATCTTTCTTTAGTCGACTGACGACACTTCCAGTAGGTAAATTTTTTTTTCCAAAATAACATTATGTTAAAAGGAGATTAAAGATAAAGTTAAATTTTCTGCAATGAGAATTTTGTTTTTTTTTCAGATGAGAAAATTACTGAAACTTACTGAAAATGTTTTCAGCCTACAGACTGTTCGTATTTGCACATTGTTTTTATTTGAAAAAAAAATCATCACTTCACACGAAAAAATCAATTTTTTTTTCTCTCAACATTATCAGCGTTTCGATCTCAATCTAGCAAATAATTCCCTCATTTCTTGCTATTTCAGTATGAAAATGATGTTTTTTTCTCAATAAATTGTATGCAAATATGAGAAGATAATTCCACCGGAACTTCTAAAATAGTTAAAAAATTATTAATAAAAAATCTAAAGACTACCTTGAGTTCCTCCTCCATTTCCGAGAGTTTTCGTTCCATCGCTCGCCTCTCACGTTTCTCTGCCTCCGATAATGTTGATTTATTCTGATTACTTTGAGCTTTTTCTAATAAATTTCGTGCCTCCTTCAATTGATCATCTGATCTTCTCAATTTTTCTTTTAATCGTTCATTATCAGCCTGTGATTCTTCCCATAATTTTTTATAATCTAATTCACCATTCTCTGAGCTCGTTGATTTTGTCCGTGTTGGAGTTGATGGTGTTTCAGGAGAAGATATTGAGGTGACAGAACCAAGTCTACTGGAACGACCTGAACGTTCATTTCCACTCTGAAAATTCATGATATAAAATATTTATTAATTCCTTGTTTTTTCTCATGCGTACAGAATCTTTCTTATTTCACTCGCAATTCATTCCTTTTTTTTTTCTAGTTATTTTAAAAATCAAAAATTCAATGAAAGAATTTATGTTTCGAGATATTTAAAAAACAGCGGGATAAAAATTGAAATTGATTCATTTTTTTTAAATGATTGAGTGAATTTTTTTCTATTTAAAAAAAAAGTGGAAAAATTAACAATTATACATTTTAATGAGAAATATTTATTAAATAAATAGAGGGGAATGCGTTAATCAATTGTGAAACCTAAATTGAATAATTTGAATAAATAATTAAAGTAGTAGCGAAGAGGTGGAACAGGATGAATCGATTTTTTCGTGAAGATCTCAAAAACTCAGCGAGATGAAGCGATTTTGGTCCAATCCTCTTTTGTATAGAATTTCAAGAGCTACAAAAGAAGAGCGAGCATGAAGTTGCCTTATCTCGTTGAGTTCGCGAGATATTGCAAAAAAAATAGACTTATAGTATGTCAACAATCACAAATATTGTAATAGTAAAATAGTTTCCTTGAGAAAAAAAATCAGCATTCCGAAGAATACAACGAAATATTGATTTTATTTCATTAACTTCTAATTAATTCAATAGTGCAGATGTAAAATAGGACAAATTCGACTGATTTTTGTGATCATATTCAATAGAATGTCTCGGAAATTAAGCGAAATGGCACAATTTTGGACTAATCCTTCCATGTAGAAAATTTCAAGAGCTACAAAAAAAAAGGATTGGGAAAAAATGGCTTTATCTCGCTTAGTTTCCGTGATTATCCTGGAAAAAAACTTCTGAATTAAAGTAGATTCGTCTGAAAATTTCATAATCGTCTGTTTCACCTCTCCATTACTGAAGAAAATTGGAGAAAATAGAAAGAATATTAGGTAGATTTCACACAATTTGAGATTTTTTCGATTTTTAGAAAATTTTATATTAGATGTTGGAATATTTTTTTTTTATTAAAATGCCTAATTAAAAAAATCCTAAATATCTTACAACATAGCCTTCAGATCCAGCTAAACTCTGTAAACTTGAGCTTCTGGATTCAAAATTAGACGTTTTCGACTTGGGTCTATTAAAGCTATCAGCTCTTTGTACAGGCCTTCGATTATTGGCACTTCGATTTGTATAATTTGATGAATAACTCGTAGAAGGAACAGCAAGATTCAATGAACTTATTGCCGAGTGTGATGGAAGTGTTAAACCCCCATAACCCGATGAAGTACCACCATAAGTTGTATAAGGGCTTTGATAATTCAAATTATTTATTGAATTTGTATACGGATTTTTGAAATACGAATTTTTCGATGCTTTATTCATCGATGATGAGTAAGAATTTGATGGTGTGATACCCAATAAATTTGAATAAGCAGATTGATTGGAACTGAATAATCCAGCAACACTACGTGGTCTATTCCCAAATATGGAACTTCCATTGGCTGATGCCTGGGCACGTAAACCAGCTGCTGTTGTTGGCTTTGCCTGAGTCCTCTTTCGATATGTCGACATTGTTTCAAATTTGGAAATAATTTTAAAAAAAAGCACACGAAATTGTTCTCAGCCAAAAAATCAAAATCTCACTATTCACTTCATAGTTTCATGATAATTTGAGTTTAAAAAAAGGAATTTTTTCATCACCAATAGAACGAAACTCAAAAAATTATCATAATTACAAATTTATTTCAAAATTCCCAATTTGCAGATAACTCAAAAGAAGAAATGAATAATTCAAAACTTTTTCTATGTCATTCGAAAATTCCCAGATTTTCCAAATGAAATCATTTCTAATCTTTCACTGAATTATAAAAACTTGCCACAATCCAAAATTATTTATTACAATTCTTTTTTTCTTTAACTTCAATCGAAAAAAAAATTCTATTCAAATTTTTAAATTTGATATTGAGACTAATGCAGTATCATTGACAGAAAGTGTTTGACTGATAGAGAATAGCCAGTAAAACTGTTTCCAAACTAATCAGCCAGTTTTCGTATTTACCCCCACGAAAAAACTTAATTCTATAAATAAAATTTTCTACAACACTATTGGAAGACGTGAAGGTTTTCTCGTTTAGTTTTCAAGGCGCGTATTTCTAATTCCAATGGCTCTTGCTCCTCCATTATCGCTGTCGAATAATAATAATAATTTGGAGCAAAAAAAAAAAAAATTAATGAAAAAAAAATAAGAATTTCGCTCTACTATTTCTCGTTACAAATAAACTAAAAGAAAATTGAAATGTCAAGAGACTAAATCGAAATGTCATCTTGATATTTTTGGGTTTCATGGCTCAATTGATTTTTTCTTTTTTTTTCTCATGGATTTTTGATTCTATTGTATTGCATTCTTAGGATGAATATGAGGTCAATGAAGTCTGTTGACTTCTAGAGATAAAATTAAAACATTTACAAACAACTTGCTAGTGGCAGCTAGTTTTTTTGAGATCAATGAAGCAATACTCCAATTAATAGTACAAGAAAAATTCATTTTTTTCTTCTGTTTTCACTTTAAAATGAGGAATATTGGGTGCAGATTGTACATTTATTTTTGGTACTTGGTATGTAAGAATAGAGGTTAATCTTTCTCGCTGTTGACCCAAAAATAACACGTAACCAGTTGGTTTAAAGCGTAAAATAGATTAAATGTTATGTAGATATAATCTTCTGTGACTTGTGTTTGTTTTTTTTTTTTTCATCTCTTATTCGATACAAATTATGTTATTACGAGACACTGTGTCTGCCAATAAATGATATTTTGTGGATAGATTGTACTGAGTTATTAGAAGCGATGACAGAATGATGCTCATGTAAATACAGATTTTAGTTAACATTTCAAAATTTTGAGCGCAAACGATGAAATAAATGTACTAGATTAACCGAAACTCAAGAATATATTTCTTTACTAGTTCAAGAAAAATATTATTAATAAATACGTTTTTCGTATGCTAATGATTCTTCAATTTTGAAAAAAAATTTAATTAAAATGTTTTTTATGTAAATAATCTAATTAATAAATCTTTACCTCAGTATGATTATTCTTGGATTCCTCACTATCACCAACACCTGATCCATCCTGTTTTTCTGGATCAATTTCCTGAAAATAATACAATGAAAGAGAAATTTTAATATAAATAACACAAGTACACAAGTTAAGTCGTAAACACTAAATTATGATATCTGGGAATTTTCAAAAGCACGTGAAACATCCAGAATTTCAGTCCTTCAAAACGGAACACCTAGATTATATTAATAGCTATCGACTCCTGACGTCAGATAGTGATTTTACTCATACGTATTTTTAGGATTTTTTTTTTTTAAGTGAATGAAACAATTTTTTCAATCAAAATGAAAAATAGAAATCGACGTAATCGATAGGAGAAAAGTTACTAAATGTGCCTCTGATAATGTACATTTTTTTCTTTTCATTTTATAATTAATTAATGTAAATTTTTTAATTGATGAATTATAATTTTTGTATTACTAACATCCATATCAACATGAACGACCCCGGTCGATCTTCTTTTGGGTCTTCTTCGCCTCTGAATGACTGCCTGTGTAGCTTGAGCATTTCTACTGTCATTCTCCTTGTCTTGTTCTTTGAAATAAAAACAAAGAGAAAAAAAAATAGTCAGAACAATTATTCTTTAATTAAAGAAGTATAAAAAAAAAATCATCCAAATTATGTGGACTGATGGTGTATGATATTTTCTGTTGTAGAAAAAAGAATGAGAAGAGATGAAAGAGAAAAATTGTTATGGAATAATTACCTTTGTCCTCAGGTGATTTCAAGGTTCGCCTAAGTGGTAGTGTAACAGTTGCATCTGCTGTACCAGTTGTAATTGTTTCGACTGGTGCTGAACTCGGTCTAGGTATTCCTGTTCCACCTGAAGGCCTTCTTATGTAGGCTGTTGTATCTAATGATTTGTTGTTGGCATCTTCCAACTGGAACTGTTATAAGCCATTTTTTCAATTAGTCCTAGTCGACAGGTAATTAAATTTACAAATAGTGGGTAAAATGAACCTCCGGGCAAAATTATCCAGGATTTTTTTTTTCTAAAGTGAAGGCCTTGGTGAAAAAATCTCAAAAAAATTGAGAAAATGCTCCAACATGTCTACAACGTTGGGTAATTTTTTCAAAAATTTTCAGAAAGGCAATCACTTGAAAAAAAAAAATTTCGTTTTTTTTTCTTAAAAAAATCTATTTTGTAGGAAAAAAAATTATTTTTCTCAGAGCAATATTTTCTGATTTCATTATTTAGAAGTTCTTAAAAAATTGTTATTCATTACTCTTTTCAATGGGAAAAATCCAAAGTCAATCAATTAACAGTTCTTTTTTTTTTTTTAAAGCCAACAAACCTTGCTTCCATTATCTACCCTCAGTCGCCACGAGGGTCGCCTTTCAGGCAAGTTAGTCTCCTCGGGTAATTTGTTCGTAGTTACTGTTGTAGGAGTTGCTGTTGTTATCGTAGCTGTGACTGAGGCTGTTTGGCCAGGCGAAGCTACAGGCTAATTTGTTAAAAAATAGGAAACAATTGAAAAAAAATAGATAAAAAATTTTTTCGACAAAAAAAAGCTTTGTTATTCTGTGATTGATGTGAAATTAATTTTAAGAAATTATTTAAATTCTCAAATTTTTCATGAATTACATTACTGTTTTCTTTCATTCAATCACAGAATTACATTACACAATGTTTCCTATTATCTTATTATTATTATTTTTTTCTAGCAAATTCTTTTAAATTATAATTCTGACTCTCTTGTGTTAACACTGGGAGGATAAGTTAAGCATGAATTAATTGGATTTTTTTTAAACGAGTAATTAAGGAATTCCCTCAACCCAACATTAAACACGAAACATTAATTTCAGACAATTACAAAAAAAAGAAAATTCAAATTTTCATGACAATACCACAAGTACTACGGGATTGTCAGTGAGCTTGATAAAGATATTTCACGCATAATTAATATAATTTTTTTTAATCTGTATTTTTTTTTGAATCCTCCCAGAATTTATCATACACATAATTATCAATTAACAAATTTTTTATTATGAAAAATCAAAAAGTGAATTCAAATTTTTCTTAATAATTTAGAATAGTTTAGAAGCTTATTTTGATAACATAAGGAATAGCGAATATTACAATGAATTTCATCAATTTGCTTATATTGATGAATCTTTCATTTTTCACTGAATCAATCTGTTTGTTAATTACATTTGAGTCAATTGTTACTCTCTTTTTTTTAATAAATAAATTTAAAATACGATAAAAATATATTTTCAATTTTTCTCCATGAATACTTGAATTTCTTATAAATCTATTATCTATAAATTTATTTAATTTCAATACTGAAGCGTTAATACGAAGCTCTACCTGGGATGTAGTTGTTGGTGTTGTATCATTAGTCTGCTGTTGTTTCTTTTTAACCAATTGCTCGGCACTCTTTATTTCATCAAGAGTAACACCCTGAGTTGATCGTCTTGTTTCACGAACTCTCTTGGCATGAGCTTTTCTCTGAGTTTCACTCTCCTCATCACGAACAGGTGGCACAAATGATCTGAACAAAATGAGGAAAAAAAAATCAAATGAAAATAAAAGAAATTAAAAATTATTAATTAGTCAATAGATTAGAGTTCAATGGAATTAGAAGAAAAAAAATATGTAAAAAACTGACAAAATCGGCATTCATTTTTTATACAAAAAATAAATCTGTTCACGAAACCTGAGAAAAATAACAATTAAAAAAATCATATTAAGCATTAATTTGTTGTAGAAGAGCTGTCTTGTATTTCTTACAACCACAAAACTACTTAAATATTTCACAAGCTGACTGTCACGTGAATTTCTGTAAAAAAATAAAGCCAGAAAAATTAAATAACACAAAAAAAACTTAAAATTCAATCAGTGTTATTTGTTTTTTTTTTGCATCTGCAACTGAAATCGGCCGTGTGCACAATTATGCTGGAAAGAAGTAAGTGTTTGGATTCAATCTAAATGCAAAAAAAATAATACTAATAATAATGAATTATGAAGCCTCCGAGTTCTTGATGAGCTCTGACAACTTTCGTAACAGCGAAAAAAAATTATTTCTTTTTTCCAAATCATAAAGCAGTCTCGTTGCTTCTTATTCTCATGCTGATGCTGGATTTGTAAAAAAAAAAAGTTAATCAAGAGAAATTCTGAAAAAAGTGATAATATTTGACTGAAAATTTGGAATCTAATATTCTCACTCTTCTCATTATTTCATCTCAATCATGAAAAACCAAAATTCTCGTAAAAAAAAAGAATTATATCCATTCATAAAAGAAAAAAAATACAAATGCCTGTAAAAATCTTTTTTTTTTTTTTTCATCATTTTCATTATTTCAGATCACGCACTTGAAGAAATTCTTGAAGATATTTCCAGGACTGAGTTTACTTCCAGCTGGTGTATTTGGTGCTGATGCTGCTGTTGTTGTTGTTGTTGTGTTATGAGTGGGCGGAACATTTGCTGGACTTGTTTCCACAGATTGAATGCTAATCACATTAATTATTACAGAAAATTTTCAATTTTTTTTTAGTCGCAAAAATTAACACTTAGTTTTTGGAAATCACTCAAAATTGTTCAATAATGATTTTTAAGAATTGATTTTTAGATAATATACCTTCTGATTTGATTTCCTGGTACTGGACTGGTAGTAGTGGTTGTAACGGCAGTGGATGTTGTACCTGTGGAACTTGTACCGGTTAACAATGCTGGCGATGACAGGAATTTATTTGATACAGATGTTGGAGATGATGCATTGCTCTCTTGAGGCACTCGAGACAGTTCCAAATTCAATTTCACCTCTTTCCTCCTGATTAAATAAAGAAATTATTTGTTAATGATTATTATAATTATTAGTGAATAATTCAAGCATTACAAAGGCAGGGAGATCAAGCAAAATGCTATGAAAATGACTTATGAATTAGCTTTCAAATGGAACAAATTGAAGTGAGGAGAATGTAGAGAGACACGTGGGGTAAAACGGATTCATTTCAGTTTTCACGTTTTATATCATGAAAATCGATTAAAATCAGCGGAAATATTTGAGATAGATTTTTTCTGATGATTCAAATAAAAATATGCGGAAATTTCCGTTGGAAAATATATGTCAAAAATTTATTTTGAGGATTTTTTGAAAATTCTGAAAAATGTGAGAATTTTCAAAAATTGATTTTTTTTTAATTCTCCAAAAAAAATAGAAAAAATTAATTTTGACACATGTTTTTCACCGGAAATTTACGCAGCTTCTCAATGGAATCATCAAAAAAAAATCAATCTCGAGTCGTTCCATTGAATTGTTCATTTTATCCCACTTCCCTCTACATAAAAAAAAACGTGTTCAATCAAATAATTACCGAAAAAAAAACAATTCAAATTAATTAATTTTTCAAACTCTCATTGGCTCAATTCTATCGTTCCACTTAAGGAGTTTGGAGGGTAAACACGACCATGAAGGGAAGAGTTTCATTTTTTAAAGAAATGATTTTGAATCACCTCAATTTTTTTCGAATTTTTCATCCGATTGGTTTTAAAGGAATTAATTATCAAAGTTGCGTCTTACACATGTGCTCTTATGCACCAAAACTGTCTTAGCACGAGACTTTGTAACGCGACTTTGATAATTAATTCAGTAGTGAAGAGATAAAACCGGATAAATCGACTTGTCTTTATGATCATTTTGAAGGAAATATCTCGGAAACTAAGCGAGATAATGCGATATTACCTATCTTTTGTGCTAGAGAATTTCAAGAGTTACAAAAGAGGTTCAAGGCAAAATTGCCCTATTTCGCTTATTTTCTACCGTATTTCCAAATAACTAAATGAGAAAAAAATAGACTTATCTCGTTTTACCTCTTCGCTACTAGATTCCTTTAAAACCGATCGAATGGAAAATTTGAAAAAAATTGGGGTGATTCAAAATCACGTTTTTTCATCCCTGTTAAAAAAATAAAACTTTTCCCATCATTTTGCATTTACCCCTCCAAACTCCTTGATTCTACAAATGGCATTTTAGTTTTTAATTTGAAAAACATGCTCAGTATATACCTGTGAGTTTCGCGCAAGGACGCAGAACGAGTGGTCGTAGCGTTGGTGTGGTAGGGAGTAGCTGGATGACAGCGGTGGAGTGTGGGGCAGGAAGATGCCTTGATTCTAGCTCGCAATGCCAAGTACTGCTCATAGAACCTGCGCAACATGCATCATGCCATGCGTATTTTTTTTTAGGAAAGTGTTTTCTATGTTTCTAATGTTTTTTTTGCTTTTTTAATTTACAAGATAATTCTAATTCTCAACGTTTTTCTTTTCATTGAGTATCGTGGAGAAAAGAATTTCAATTTTTTCAAACAGGTTTAATGCGATTGAAGGGAAAAGATAAAAATAATTAAAAAAAAAAAATTGTAAGTGAATTGTGAAAAAATTGAAATAAATTCTCTATCGATCATCACTTGAAGAAAAGCATTAATGTAGTGAGAAGGTTCTGTTCATCAATACTGGCATCAAATTACGAGCTGAATAGCCAAAAATCACTCATGGGTTACTAACTAATGAAAGTAACACTTTTCAAAGCCACAGAACTCGTTAAAATTATTAATTTTTTTCTCTTTCATCTTTCTATTATTAGTTGAGCAAAAGTGTAATTGGAGATAATTGTACTCACTTTTCGTCTGTCTCGAAACTGTGGGTTCTTCGGAGGACAACTTCTGGCTCTGTATTGACCTTGTTGGTGATTATTGGGGTTTTCGTTGACAAATTATCTTTGTCTTCAATTTCTAAAAAAGGAAAAAAATTAATGAAAATATGGATAAAATGTTGCAGTTTATTTGAATAGCTCGTGAAAATAATTAATTTCTTCAATATTTTTGTTTTCAAGTGTTGAACTCACTAGATGTTATTGAATTTGGAGTCTCTGCTTCTTGAATCCTACTTCTGAATGATCCAGAGCGTCTCCAGGACGGAATAGTACCCTCTTCTGTATTATCAGTCTGTTGTTTTGGCGGCAATACTGGGGCCTTGAATTAAAATTGCAGAAGAAGTGAGAAAAATCATATTAAATTAAATAAAAATAATAGCAAAACGTCAAAACAGGATGAGTCTTTTTTTTTGTCATTCAGTTCATTGTGCCTTAAATATTTCTAGAATTAATAGACATACATCCTTTTTGCTCTAATCTTTTTTTTTGTAGATCTTAAAATTCTTTACATAACTAGGATTTGAACAAGAAAGGCATTTGAAGAAAAAACAATTCATTCTATTTTACATTTTTGATAATGAATTTATAGACTGCACTATTAGATTTCATCAATGGTGAATTACTATCTCTAATGGAAAGAAATTACAATCACTAACATGATAACTACATAAACCTGACATTTTTCCATTTCTTGATTTCATAGGAATATGCCTTTGAAAATTTCGAAACGTTAAGAATATTTCTCAAAAAACATTCACAGATTCCTTTGGAATGGTTGATAACGCGATGTGAATTTTGACAACTAGTACAAATCATAAGAAAATGGCTTTCCCTCAGAAACAAAACACGTTTTAATCGATTTTGAAGAGTTCATGATAAAGTAGTGAATTCTGAAAATTATATATTTTTCTATGGGGTGGTGTTGTTCTTCTTCTTTCAGCCTTAAGATCGACATGAAAATGGACGTACATTATTGAAGAATTGTCTATTTTCAGATGATGAATTAAAAAATATGAATGAAATTGAGAAATGAAACTTCAAATGGATGTATCTGAATTTTCGATCGATAGAAGAATTTGAAAAATCGAATTTTTTGAAATTTCAATGCAACTAAAGTTCAAAAAACCATATGTTCCATAGATTTTTCTTTAAAAAAAAAATGCAACTGAAATGAACACCCCCACATGCAAATTTAATTTAAATATAAAAAAAAATCATGTTTACAGAACTTTTCGGAACCAAAAAATTGAAAAAAATTACATGAAAAATGTTAAAAATCTTACCTGATTAGGAACTTTCGATATCTCCGTTGGAGACACTGGACTAAGCGTTCCAGTATCATCTTTGTTAGCTCTATTCTTCTTTTCTGTAAAATCCCAAAAGATAATTAATCATCTATTTCTGCTTAACTCTATGAAAAAACAACATAATAATCACTATAAAAATTAAACACTGCATGAATTCGAAGGGAAGTAACAATTTTTGTATTGCTTTATTAAAATTTGTTTTCTCCACAGCCCCTTACCGTCATCTGTAAGACCTAATGACTGATTCGATTGATTGGATCGATTGGAATCTGAGGAAGTCTGTGTGTCTAAGCTACTCTCAGACTCACCCTCAACTTCACTCGCTTCAACATCAGTCTCTTCTCCACTTTCTATCAACGCAGCATGCGGACGAAATTTATTAATTATTTTTTTACCAATTTATGCATGAATTTATCATTTACATAAATTAACTACAATATTTATAATTAATTATTAATAAAGAATATTAAGATCAAAAAAGTAATCCTCACCAACATCACTATTCGTTCCAGTGCTCGTATCATCTTTATCCGACTGTATTTCTAGTTCAACTTTTATCACCTTATTCGGTGTTTCTTCTTCGAACTTTTCATTAGCCTCTTGGGATACGACTGCATTCTCAATTGTTGGAGACACTCTGAAAATATTTTCATTATAAATTGAACATTGAAATAAATCAGTGACTTCATTGATTACATGAATGATAAAATAAGAATAAAAAAAGACAATTTTTTTCATACCTTTTCTTTGGTATCGCTGGTTGCTTCTTGTTATTCAATTGTGGATGATCTTTTATCATGGTCTGCTGCTTCTTATTCAATTCTTCAAGTGCTTTCAGAATCTCACTATCCGCAATATCAAATGCTGTTTGACCCTGAAACATTAATAAATTCAATGTATCTTCAGACGGATTTAATAATAAATATAAGTAGATCATTTTCCAAAATTTTACAAATATTATCAAACGAGTGAGTTAACGAAATCTTTCAAGATCTCTTTTTTCGTAAAAAAAATCGTATAATTTTCATGTTCATTTCTTTTCACAACTCAACTACGAAACAATTTTACGTAGAGAGGGAAATTGCAGAATATGAATGAGCTATATTTAACTTCTTCATTCACTGATGAACAAATTTATCCAATTTTTCTATATTAAAATTTGAATGTTGTTTTTAGAGTAGAGTTGTATCAATTGATTATCAAAATAATTCATGCGAGTTTATTGATAGTGAAGAGGTACCACAGAATAAGTATATTTTTTTTACAGTAATTTTTGTTTTTTTGGAGCTCTGATTTTTTTCTACCAAAAAGGTTCTTACAAATTTTCCCCCATTTCACTCAGTTTCCAAGATATTCTCCAGAGTAAATTTGAAAAAAAAACAGTATTATCCTGTTTTACCTCTCCACAACTGAATAAAATAAAAAAATTACCGCATAATTTTTCATATCCATATCACAATAATGCTCGGCAAGTAGTTTACAAGCCTCGAGTTGTCCCCAATGTGCGGCACCATGGAGTGGTGTCCAGCCATCATAATCCTGTACATTGACATCACATCTAATTTGTAACAGTATATTCATGACTTTTATGTAACCCTTGGCAGCAGCAACGTGAAGCGCAGTAGCACCGGACCGTGGATGAGTGGCATCTTTTCCCGGTGCTCCAGATCGCCAGGCTCTCGCGTCATTCAACATCGATCTCTCCTCTTCGCTTCTCGCCTGATCGCAATCAATACCTAGATGAAAGGAATAAATATAGAATTATTATTTGTGTATTTCTTTTTTTTTTCACTTTGAAGTTCTTCATCTTTATATAATTATAGAGATAATTTATTCTTAAATGTAATAGAATTTGTATTAATCACCTGCTTTATTGATATGTTGCTGTAACAAGTCCTCCATCTCATTACTTTCAGCAATATCAACTGCAAGCTCCCCATCATTATTTACAGCTGCTAAATTGCAGCCTTGCTCAATTAAGTACCTGCAAGTATTAATTCCAACATTGAAGAGGTAGACCAGAAAAAGTCAATTTTTTTTCGAAGAACTTGTTAAAGCCCTCATTTTCTTTAGTAAAAAAGATCCCCACAAAAAAAAAAAGTTAACTTGTTTTTTACCTCTCGACTGCAGATTTGTTAAACTCAGATTCTCACGGGAATGTTCAAATAATTACAATGTTTTTTCTAATTTTTCGTATTTACAATTTTTTTTTTCATTATTTTTTGTTCAATTTTCAGATGAATATTGAAGAAAAATATGAATTATTCAATAAAAATCAGTGGTTAAGAGATGAAATAGGATGAATCAATTTTTTTTTAAATATCTTGGGAATATCTTGGAAATTAAGCGAGATAGAGTGATTCTACCCTGATTCTTTTTTGTAGAAAATTTCGAGAGTTACAAGAAAAATTAATTTCCGAGATATTTTCAAAAAATGATCAGCAGAAAAAATCAATTTATCCTGTTTTTCGTTTTCACTACTCAAATAATTTACTGGAATTTAGAATATTCGACATACTTTGCAATTGATATGAAGCCACAAGAGGCAGTTGCATGTAAAGGTGTCCAGCCTTCATTATCACCACGATTAATATCAGCACCTTGTTCAACCAAGAATTCAACCATATCCAAGTCATCATCAATACATGCCTAAAGATGAAACAGAAAAAAAGGATTATTCTTCGATGATTGTCTCAATTTTTAGAGACTTTTTATCAAGAATTTTATGTGTGAATCTTTGCTGTTTATGAGGTGTTGAAAAATCGTCTCATTTCCTCCCATTTTATTTCAATTCCAAAAATATCTGTTACCTCACACATTCGTGCCTCATTGATTCGGCAAAATAAAGTGCCCTTTTTCTAACCAGTAAAATAGAAATTAAAAAAAAAAATCAAATAAGAAAAATAAACCATCTATTGACGCACTAACAAAGGCCCCGTAGACACAGACATACACAAGTAACTCTGAATTGTAATAGGTAATCTATTAATAGTATTTCGGGCAAAACCACGTTTTATCCATCTAAACCATCAATTTTCCGATTTTTTTTTTCCTACAAATTTTTACAATTTTTCGTTCACATACTAACATTGCATAATGTAAAAACAGAATTTCAGAATTATGTAATATGCGTATTTCAATTTCTATGAAGAAAAAAAAAGGAATAAGTGTCTCTGAGCTCACAGCAAATTGACATTCAATTAACTATTAATACAGGAGAATTCATGAATAATGAATTGATACTTTAGTTAGAATTTTTCTTTCATTTTTTTTTAATTTAAAAATCTTTCAAAAATTGAATGAAATTGTTAATGATAAGTCTGAGAAAAATACGCGGGATTTATTATTGACGATTTCTTTTTTCTCCCTGGAACACATAGTTATTTTTGATTGCCTGTTGAATCATCAGTCATATTTATCAGTGGCCCAGAGAAGTGATTACGACTGAATCATGGAACGGAACTAAAATAATTTTCAACCGTTAAAAATATGTTTTCAGAAGAATTCAAAAGTTGAAACCACTTGAATTCATGTTAAATATTGAAAAAATAATAATTTCAGTAGTGAAGAGGTAGAACAGGGTCATTCATATTTTTTTCGAATATTTCGGAAACTAAAGGAGATAGGAAAATTTTACACGAATCCTTTTTTGTAGCCCTTGAAATTTTGTACAAAAAAGAATCGGGATAAAAGGGCGTATCTCAATTAGGTCCTGTTTTACCTTTTCGCTACTCAATTGGACAAATTAATCCATGCAGAAATGAACATTTTCTATCTATCAAGATTGATTATATTGAGTTCAAGTAGTCGGTTAGGATATTAATGTTATACACATATCATGACAGGCGTATGTTTGAGATAAATATCTGCCATCAAACCGGGACTCTGAAATTAGACAGCTGGAGGAGAACAGCGGCCATCTTGCAATTGATACACTTGGACCAAGTACTTGATGTCCAAATTTTTTCAACAGAAAAAAAAAATTCAGATAAAAATACAATGAAAGCACAAAAAATTAAATTTTTTTATTTTTAATCATTAAAACATATTCTTTCACCTGATGTAGTGCTGTTAGTCCATCAACATTTCCAGTATTGATATCAGCACCTTTTTGCAGTAATCTAACCACTTCATCTTTATCACCAGCAGCACAAGCAGCTAAGAAGACACAATCAGCTGAAAATTTTATTTTACGTGCAATTTGCTTTGGTACAGCTGGCTCTCTATTTGTCTCAGACTGTTCCCAACGTTTGAGCTGTTCGGCCCTCTTGAAGAGGGCCGAGCTGGAGCGTGTCTCCAGGGACATTGCTCTGTCAATTTATCCACTGAAAATTACAATTTTCAAAACCTAAAAAAAAAACAAAAAAAAAAACACCAACTCTATCTACACTTGTTACACTTTTCAAAATTTTAAATGAAAAAAAACGAAAAAAAAAGAAAAGTTTTTCACTTGATTTTTACCTTTCAGCTAAAGTATATATATATGAGTATATATATATACTTTAGATATATATAATCACAAATTCACTTTTGTAGATACATTGCTAATGTGTTTGACCCCATATAATATGAGTTAATATGTCCAGTTGCAATTTAATATTATTCCTCGTTGAATCTTTCTCTTTGTAGGTGATGATGATTACCTCTGGTTTTTTTTTTTTTTATATATATTGTGTAGGAATTTGGAGCGTTTATCAGAGTGAATGGGAGGGGCATTCGCCATAAACTTCAGACATTCAATGATAATATGATACTCTATCAATGATTTTCGTGAAATATATTATTATTTTTTTTCTTTCTCTTTGCCAATGATACTTCGATGCAATTAGTTGATTTCCTAAACTGATGGTTAATTGTTGCACTTCTTCAATCTTTAGCTCTTTTTCTTTAGTGTAAAAAAAAAAAAAACTGGCACCGCTGAGCAGCCAATGGCTCTGTGGATATTCTTCGTTCGGCTTCTCTGGTCTGTTCGGTACAATCCCTTCTTCTTCTTCTTCTTCTTCTATAAAACTTTTCCACTGTTTTCTTCTATTTTTCCTAGACCGTTTTGCTTTTGGGGCTCGATGAGCTATTCTTGGGCTCTAAAAACTTTTCCCCACTTTTAGCCCCACATACAAATCCCCCAAAAGTCGTCGTCCCCCCTCCCCCCCCCCCCCTCCCACCTATCACTGCGAAAATTTGATTGGAAGAACGACGTGATGATGAGATTTTCACACACTTGCACATTCAAATTTTTTTTTTCAACATTTATTTTTCACCTAGATTTTGTCTTTTTTTTTTTTATCCTCGTGAATTTTGAGATTTTTTTTTTCTGAGGTGTTTTTCTTTCTCTTTGGATTGTAGTCAGTAACTTCACACTAGACACACGAAAACTAATGAGAGTATGGCGGATGAAACGTCCATGAGCGCCAGTGGCTCCGCCATTTTTTTTTTTTTTTTTGCGTCAATTTTATTAGTTGTTCCAGATTTGACCAATCCTAATATTGAGAGTCTAGGACGGGTCCTTTTCTTTAAAAAAAAAAATTTCTTTTACGTGAAGAGAGGATGGGAAAAGGGTGGATGAATTTATCAACAAAAAAAATCGAGTAGTCAATGAGGAACTAAAAAGAGTTGCTTAGTTTGCATGAATCATGTAAACCACTTTAAAAATCATGTAAATCACTTTGAAACTAATTCACGTGGGAAATAGTTATTCAATTTTTTCAAGTGCAGCTAATTACTGTTTTTTCATCCCTTTTTTATTCATTCGAATCCCAGAGGGCAAGGTTAATAGATTTTTTTTTTCCAAAAAAAGACATGGCATGAAAGTTTCGAATTAAGTGTCGCTGACTTGCAAGCTGAGCTTAAGGTTTATGACCTTGCTTCCGTCAGCTTCCGCTAGGAGGCTTATTTAGAATGCGTGATTTTCATCGAGTTTATGAACTGAGATAGTTTTTCAAATTGAAAAACGCGGGAGCGTCTTGCGCCATGTACACCTTCAAGTTTAGAGATGGACGAGTATCACAAAACAGTCATATAGTGACACACGTTTTTGTCTCGGACAAAAACATTGCGATGAAAATATCTCGAGAATTATATCTCACGGTATAATATCTCGTGAGAAAATGATCTCAAACTATAATATCTCGAGTGAAATTTCTCGTGAAAAAATGATCTCAAACACTATAATATCTCGAGTAACATTTTTCAACCACTTTATCTTGAGAATTAATGTCACTTTAAATATCTGATGATAATATTACTATCAATGTTGGTAATTGATGGATTTCTATTTGACTGAAGTTGAGATTCAACAATTAGTAGCAGGTAATCAGGCTATTCAAGGTCGTCGAAGATACAGAAATCGTGATGCAAATATTTTTAAAATTGTTTCTGTTCATGATGCAAACAATGATGTATTAATTTATTCGAGAGGCATTGCGTTCAATTTCAGTTTGTAATTTTTTCGATTTATTTGATTCCGAAATTTGATTGCTTAACAATTTTTCAGGCGTAAGCCTGATGATTGTTGATAATTGCTAATGGCAATTATGCATATGGCTTATGTTGACGATACCAGAAGTATTTTTTTCTGCTGTGATATTCTGTTATTTCTCTGGTCTGTTTAATTGAGACATTTTTCCAATGAGATACTTTTGTACTAAGATTTCTTGTATTATAGAATACTGATGGAGATATTTTTGTCATGAGATGGTTTTTATTGACCCGGGAAAAAATGTTTAGATCTGATCGGATCTGAACATTTTTTCCGAGGGAGATATTATTGTCCTAGTTTTTTTTTTGGTGAGATGTTTTTGCAGAGACAAAATTCATGAACCAGTCATATGACGGTCGTGTGACGTCATGGCACGGATTACACTGAGGGAAAGTTTCATCGAAAATTAGTGTGCTACCGACTAGCCGTGTGATCAAACAGTGGTCACCAAAAAACTCAATTGCGCCACAGAAAAGTTGAAGGGAATGATAAACAAAAGAATTATGACCGTCCCAAATGATAGAAATTTAATGACGATGATTTTACATCTATACAGATGTATTGTATCACAAAAAAATTAATTTTCTGATTCATAAATTTTGTTAGGACCGTCACAAATAAAGAACATTCGATTACGACCATTTTACATCTATATCACCCGTAAAACAAATTGTCGGCATATTGTCGAACAATTGTTGGCATCAGATCCGAAGTGTTGCTGCAGAATTGTCGACAAAATTGCGGACAATATTGCTGCAACTGAGATATCATAAAAATATCAAACATCAGAGTTATCAGCAAAATTGCCGGAAACTTATCCGCAAAAAATGTGAGAAGAATTATCGATATAGCTATATATGAGAATTTTTCTGAGCCAACTTGGTGCTCAGTGTTGGCAGATGAGTGGAGAGGGATTATCGTACCAGGGCTGTAAAATTATTGTACTTTTGGTAAAATTATTGTACCTTTGAAAATTATTTTCAATATTCATTCAACTACTTCGGTTTTTTAAAATACAGTGTGAATATAGCTATAATTATTTACGCAATGAATTCTGGAAACAGTTAATGATTCTCTCCACAAAAATAATAGAAAAAATTGTATTTTAAATTGAGATCATCTCATTTCGTTAACATATGGCGGGAAACTCGATTCAAAAATCTCTCATTAAGAAATAAACATTCAACAATATTTGTTTGAATTTTCAATACCGAATACTATTCATTTTCATGTTGAACACTTCATAATGTTTATTTTCAGAATTTTATAATTTTTATCGATCTCATAAATATTTAAATAATAGCATAATAGAATATTTCACTTTTCATAATTCGTCAACCTAATGTTATCAATATCTTCACTATCTGAAATGTGAGACTCTGATTCATCAATGAAAAAAAGAATCGTACTTTCGAAATTTCCGGAGGTAGAAACAACAGATCTGTTTTCAATTTTTTTGGATATTGTTACCATAGTATTCACTGGATGGTTTAAAAAATACACAGTCTTTGTTAACACGTTGACCAGATAGAAGCAAACCGATTACGGGGAGCTTTAGAATTTAGTATGAAATTAGATTTAAAAATACCATTGCATTAGATCAACAACAAAGCTCGATCAGGGTACTCGAAATTATAAGTGAACGCCGTTAGCTTGAAATTCAAAGAATCAAATTCATTCATATCCGAAATGGTTGCTGTCATTGGCTAATATTGCCTGCACAAAATTTTTATATCTATTCTATTTCACATTTATATATTATTTTCATATTTTTTAAATTTAGTCCACGAACTAATCGTTAGTAAGAAGAATAATTGGAGGAAAATCAATTATGGCGTGATTTTCAATCGTTATGTTGGAAAATAAAAAAATTTGAAAATTAATCAAAATGAAAAATTATCAAAAAATAAACGATTGTACAAAATTATTGGGCGATTTCAAGGCTGATATCGATTGGAATTCGTACCGCGAAATCTGGGGGAGCGATGCTGGAAATATTTTTGTCAAAAGTAGAGCAGCCGAACTTCAGTTACGTGAATTACGTTCGATAATCGTTTCGAATTAGTTGTGCGGATAAGGGTGTCATGACTTCGGTCCGAATTTTGGATAGATATAGGATTCCCGATATTCGGCTATTCGATATAGAATCGAGTTACGATACTAAATCACCATCCCAATATACAGGGCTTGACGTTGGGAAGAATATCGGGCTGATTCGTGGAACCAATATCCACGTTCCGATATTGTTTCGTACTTTGATCTTTGATCGACTTGCCCAAAATCGTATAAAATAATTTGGCCCGAACATCCGCCACCCTGTGGATGTCGGGGAACCCTACATGGGAACACTGCTGAGCCGTATAATAGTATAATAGTTCGAAACACTACAAATGAAATATGTATAGTCCCATCGAATGAGGAAGCAGAATGCATCAACTTTCCAATGCATTTTTCGCGTATTTAAAAAATTAACCGAGATATTTACCATTTACATGTTGTACACGGCTCAGACGTCCAAAATATCCTAGCATCTTGAAGAAATCGTGAGAATATGAAAAATTAATCTTTTTTAACATTTCTTCCTCTCTAACATATCTACAAAACATAGAGCATGAATTCCCATATTCCAGTCTATCACCCGTTTGTAGAATTTGCCATGAGTGGATTTTTTATAACTCGTAAAATGTGTCCAAAAAATAAAAAGATAATGTTGAATTCCGGCACATGACATTCAAGGTTATCATAAAATTGTCTAATTCTTTTCTACAGAAAATGCTTCATTCAACATAAGGCTCGATAAGTCGTCAATGTTTGTTCACGGAATTCAAACAATCGTGACGTCCAACAATTATTCAGTAGAAAACGAAAACAACTGATAACGTAGAAGAGTCTCAAAACAGAGGAACTCAATTTTTTCGGGTTTTTTAAATCCAACTACAAATTTCAGACTTTTATTGGTCGGGGAGATTTTCGAATCTAATTTTCACGATTTTTCCTTTCTCCAATATTCATTATTGTTCCATGCAGAAATTCAAGGCCATTTGCCTGATCAAAACCTATCATGGCAACCTCAAATTTTAAGAAAATTTTACCGATTACGTCCTTTGAAGGAATATACATATCTTACTATTTTCATTTACGAGAGCGTCCGCGCGTGCTGCGCACGCGCTTTTTCATCCAATGGTATAAATGACACCAGATGTCGCGTCGGTTTCGGTCTTACGCATTTTCGATATATTCGATATATAGAGAGCATAACTCCTCTTCTCCTTTTTAATATAGGACATATTTTTCAGCAAAAGGTGTCAATCATTGCGTGAAGAAACAATTATTATTCATTCAATGGTTCCGTTTAATCTTTTTTCACTTTTCAGATTCATTTCCATGCTGATAAAATGTTTTTAGAATTTTCCACTACTGGATTTTTTGTAATTAGTAAAACACGTGTAAAAAAATAAAAAGACGATTTAGAAATTCGAGGCACTTTTGACGTTCAAGGTTATCCTTGAATTGTTCGGGTTTGTTCCATGGTAAATTTTTTATTTACCATTAGAATTGATAGAGTTACCTGAGTCAAAATATTTGCATTGATAAGCCGTCAGGATTTATTCACAACATTCAAACAATCGTCACGTCAAACACTATTGAATTTACGTATGAGATTACATAACAGGGGAAAATAATTTCTTTTAATTTGGCATATCATATGCTTTATAAGTTTTGTATGAGGGATAATTTTTTAAAATTGTTGCGTTTGAAAAGCGTGTAAAAAGAGAGACGATTTTAATTGTAAGAAATATGCTACTGGAATTAATAATAGAATTGCTCATCAAATTCTCTTGTCGAGAAATTTTGCCTCTAATTTGCCGAAGAATTGCTGCAGATTGGACGTAGTTTGAAGATTATCTTTGCAGCATATATCAAGCAAAATAATCCGATAACTTTCTCCGGTTATCGTTAATATTTGACGATAAAATGTCGACAATTCACACTTAAATTGCCGACAAGTTAATCCCAATTTATACTCTAAAATTAAAAAAAAAATTTAGAGTCATCGGCAACTTTCGCTATCTGGGCAGTGTATTTTACTATTCCTAGCGATTTCGAAAATGCGGTATAAACTCCAAGATTATTCCGCGTAAATTCGGTGTCTACACTGTGTTTATTTGTGCAATTTCTTTTACAGTTTTTCTACCGTTTTTACACAGTTTATGAATGCCATTTACACAGCACTAGAGTCAAAAATTTTCGACCATTCTTCATTTATTTCTCTCCTCATTATGCGTTTAATAATTATACATCACAATAATTATTTTAAGTTTACTAAAACGTTCGTGTGAGGGGAACGCTCCCCACCCCCACGAAGTTAGAGAGGGAGCTTTTAATTGCTTGAAACAACTTTGTGCTATCTAAAGAATCTATTTTAGCAATTGAAAGCCCTTTCTATTCATCAGAGGAGAGAGAAATAATTTTCTTTCAGGAAAAAACTGATTATTTATCTGAAAAAATTATTTTCACTTTCGGGGCTTCTCTTCCGGAAACTAATTCACCTTATGCATAGTATTTGATGAGTAACAGTTGATCCATAAAATTATTGATTTGTCTTTTCATTGTATGATGATCGTAGTTCCTTCGTTTTTCTGATCAACCAATCAGAGAACGAATAGAACGACTACTCTAGCTTGATTTCTCTCAGCCTCATCTATTCCATTATATCATACGATCAACGACAGAATTGAGGAAATTTACATCGTGGGGCATAAGAGCCGAAGAAAGCCGATGTCGACTCTTTCGTTAGTATGACAGTAGAGGGAAAACGAAGGCAAAAGTAACATCAGTGAAAGAAATGGGTTTTCCCTACTTAATTTTTTTTCCCGAATCGTTCGAGGGTTCATTCTGCCCTTTCTCAAATAATCCCCTAAGGGTAACCCTGGATTTTTCCGACATCTGTGTTTTATTGCACGATACGTTCATTCAATGGGAAGGTTTATGAGTGACCGAGGTTTGAGAGCCGCGCATCGTGCAATAAAATACAGCTGTTAGAAAAATTTGGAGTTACTATTTGGGAATTTTTGGCAAATCTGAACAAAATAAAGGAAAAACTCTTCTACGATTGAGGAATTAAATGTAGTAGGGAAAATGTTATGCTGAATGAATTTGAAATTTCGGAAACATGGTATGCTAATTTATTCACGTGTTTCATTGAGATTTTGCGTGTTTTAGTTTTTTCAATGTATCACAGCTTTGGCCTGATCGAAGTTAGTTCATTTTGTTAATGTCTGCTCTGCATTCCTTTTTTCATATAGGATCAATTGTTTGAATAATCTGCTTCGTTCGAGCTATTACAATAATTTTAACTATTTATATAATTCATATCGTTTAGATTATTCAAACAGTTCCAACAATTGGAAAAAGTTTAAATATTCGAATTCAACGAAAAAAAGGTTCTTTGCAGAAATTTTCCCTTCCCCTCTCCTCACTGTGGACTGGTCATGTTGCCACAGAGGGCAAGTACCAGCAGCCCCTAAGTCGAGTACTATACCAGGTACCTGAGTATTTGTAAGCAATTGAAGTTCCTATGAATGAAACTGACCACCTCGCGGGGAAGGGACGTCATCCCCCAATATAAGCACTCCGTTCGTCTTACACCTCTGTAGTATTCTCAGTGTCAACAAGGTGCGATGTTCAAAGAGTGATAGTTGTCATTACGTGCGAATCATATTGAATTTATTTTCCTTTACTCTATTTCTATTTCCTCTTCATTTGATATAATTTTTATTCTGTTATTATGAGGGGCGTTGAACGAGAAACTGGAGAAGTTATTTATTCTTTAACTGATATGTATGAAATTGATGGCAGACGGAGGAATACGTATTTGTATTACCTCGACGGGAGAAAATATCATCGGGAAATTCGGAATAAAAACTCTATTGAGAATGAAGAATGTAAAGTTTGGAGATGTGTACATCGGAAAAGGGATAAATGTTCAGCTAAAGTGGAAATGATGTTTGATAATAATTTAAAATACACCGGTGCTCACTATTGTGAAAAGGATGAGAACTACCTGCAAGAGGTTAACATGTGTAAGGCTTTGCGGGATCAAGCTATTTCAACCGATGAGCTACCACATCGCATTCTAAAACGAGTATCAATGATGTTAGTCAATCAATTTGAATAATGTTTCAGAGTTTCAATAATCACATAGTTCTCATATATTGTTTCTCTTCTTTCGTATTTAGGCCAGAATTTAGAGACGTGATGCATCGTTTTGAAAGTGCTCGAGCTTATAATATCATTCAACGTGCGCGATTTTTAATTCGACATGTACCAGGTGATCTAGAAGAGCTGGAAGTGATGTTAGAGAACGATCCTCAGAAAACTCGAGAGTTGGCGAGTGATGAAATATTACTCTTCGAAAAAAACCTAAGAACAGGTATTTTCAGAATTTCACTTTGATTTTACGTTTTTGCATTCAAGTGAATGCTTCATGTCTGTGAGAAATTATACGGAGTGGAGTAAAACAATATAAATCTTCGATAACTCGATTCCGGAACTCTTCTTACGGTTTCTACATATATTTGATGAAATTAATCCATGCTTGAACATTATAGAGCCACAGGAGATATCTATGTACACGCCCGAGTCGGAGACTGTGAGAGAGCTCTATCTCCGATTACCAGCCCAAGTGACAAGAGCAGTATACAACGACCAGGATGTGCCTGCAGAAATAGGTACGATAGAAGCTTTCATGGAAAAATATGAGTTCTGCATGAAATATAATTATTCTCATATCTATATAATATCAATAAAATTAGATTAATTATTAGTTGAAGGAAATGAAGAGTACAACATCAGTATTCAGGGCTGGGAGAGAGGACGAGAACGAGGAAATCTGCAAAGTACAGGTGGTAGCAGGGATGGAGGACAGAGCAGAGGCTGCAAGCGGGGAAGAGTCTTAGAAGATGAAAAGAGCAATGACGAGAAAAAAATAAAAGAACAAATTCCGAGAAAACCCCAAATAGAACTAGGTAATGAATATTAGATTTAGATTGAGATTTATTTTCTGGTATGACCATTCGGCCTTTGACAATCTTTTAGCTCCCTAATACATACAAGACTAGTACACATTGTGAACTTAACCCTAGTTTTTTTACAGCCTTCATGTTGTGATTGGCCCTCCATAGCTTGGATAATGAATAATATGAAAACAATCCGTCGAAACTGAGATTGAAGTAGAGGCATAATGAACTATCTGAGTTTTTCATGTTTCACAAGGGTTCAAAATTCCCTGCAATTTATTACATATTCATGATCGGCTGATGGGATTGATTTTGAGATGGTCCATTTTGTCGCTACTGACTCACATCACTCTATTCCTTCCCATACACTCTCACTCATTGTTTTTCACGTATTTTTCAGAGCATGATGGAGAAGAATTATATGTTGATCTAGAAGAACTCGACCCAGAATTTTTTCCATGAGTGCCATCGATTTTCCATCTGATTGGTAACGCTGCTCTGCAGTATCTTCCAATTTCTACATGTAATATATGTTCCGCATATATACCGCCTACATAAATTCAATGGTGCTGTTGCATTCTACAATGGGGAGATTTCAAAATACCTCTATTTTATTAAACATCAATTATAACAAATAAAGAAGAAACATGTAATTTTTATAATAAAAATAATTAATTTGCATAGATTTGTTACTAATAAAAGAAACGAATGGATTAGAGTATTCTTTCAGAGTTATCATTCACACGTGAGCCCCGCCGGAGAGATTGGAAAAGATCAGTTTCTCTCGACTCCAGATTTGTTCACACAGAAAACACTGAGCGTAGAAGACGCACAGGAGTGCGTAATCACTGCACATGTGTGCGTACTTCACGTTCTCACAATCGAAGGGTGAAGCCACAATGGACGCAAACGTAATGCAACATAAACTGTGTGCGCAGCGCACCTTAATGAATGTATGCAGTTGGTGCGTTCTTTTATGAGGTTATTTGGCTACTTTGAACTGCCCATGATGAATTCCAAATCATAAACAGGAGTTCAAAAGCTAGCACGAAAAACTGATTGAGATTCGAAGATCTGCACATCATCAAAAGTGATATCTGTCACATTATCCCCGCTTACGTGAACAGAAATGGACCCAAATGAATTGTTCATATTATCTTATGGATGTATGTCTTCAAATTGGGTTTCTATAGGTTCATACATTTTTCGTTTCTGGAAGAAAAAATCTTCTTAATGATTTGGAATTTATCATTGACAGTTTAAAGAAGTCCAATAACCTGAAAAAAGGACACCAATTGCGTACGTTTATTATGGTGCGTAAAGTGCGCTGCGCACGCAATTTATGTTGCATTATGTTTGCGTCCATTGTGGCTTCACCAGAACGTGATGTACGCACACTCGGTGCGTGATGTACGCACTCTGTGTACGTGATGTACGCACTCTTTTTGCGCGATGTACGCACAGTTGTGCGTGATGTACGCACAGTTGTGCGTGATGTCGACACACGGTAAATAAGCGAAATAGAGCGAAACAGACGTTAATATGGGATCAAGAGGGAGTTTTTCCAGTTTTTCGTGAGTATCTCGGTGAATAAGCGAGATAGAACGAAATAGATATCAATATTGAATCAGGAGAGAGTTTTTTTCAGTTTTTCGCTATCATCTCGGTAAATAAGCGAGATAGAGCGAAATGGACGTTAATATGGGATCATCGGGGAGTTTCTCAGTTTTTCGCGATTATCTAGGTGAATAAGCGAGATAGAGCGAAATGGACGTTAAGATGGAAGCAGGAGGGAGTTTTACGTGATTATCTCGATGAATAAGCGAGATAGAGCGAAATGGACGTCAATATGAGATCACCAGGGAGCTTTTTCAGTTTTGCGTGATTATCTTGGTGAATAAGCGAGAGAAGGCGAAATGGACGTTTATTTAGTATCAGGAGGGAGTCTTTTCAGTTTTTCGCGACTATATTGGTGAATAAGCGAGATAGAGCGAAGTAGACATATGGAATTATGAGGAAGTTTTCACATGAAATAATGTCTTGATCCCAAATTAACGTGCATTTCGCTCTATTTCACTTATTCACCGGTAGTCGTGAAAAATCTACTAAACTCCCTCCTGATCCTAAATTAACGTCCATTTCGCCCATCTCGCTTATTCACCGAGATAATCACGAAAAACTAGAAAAACTCCCTCCTGATCCCATATTAACGTCTATTTCGCTTATTTACCGTGTGTCGACATCACGCACAACTGTGCGTACATCACGCACATCTGTGCGTAGATCATGCCCGCATGTGCGTAGATCACGCACACGTGTGCGTACATAACGTTCGATTGTGAGAACGTGAAGTATGCACACATGTGCGGTGATTACGTACTTCTGTGCGTCTTCTACGCTCAGTGTTTTCTGTGTGTTATTTGTGCTTCTGAATAAAAGTTGTTTAATCGTATTTTTTTTGATTTCGAGATTTCATCATAATATGACTGCAAATGACCCAAAACGTCAAGAACAGCCATTTTCCAAAAATGTCTGTGTGTGTGTATGTGATGATGCATTTTCCGCCTTACTCTGAAGCGCCTTACTCTAACTAGCTATCTTAAAATTCGACAGTAAGTTTGCTATTTGTGCCTGAAGTTCTCACTCAAATTTCAGCTCAATCGGCCACATAGTTCCTGAGAAAAATGAAACTGTCGAAAAATAGTTTTTTCAACTTTTCTCGATGAAAAGTTAAATCTTAATGTCCACTTGCAGCGAGGAGATGCGTGCTTATAAGATGTATATTCAACCCTCGGGATGGCGGGTGTTCCTATTTTTGGTTTATCCAGTATAAAAATTTTGAGAAATTTTTCGCGAAATAAAATTAGATTAAATTTTATTGTCATTATACGTTTTTTCGCAATAAAGAAGTACTTCTGCCTTTTCTTCGTAAAACTGATATCTAACGATATAGGAGTATTCAAAGTGGGAATGAAATGGGCATCTTCCCTGTTTTTTCAAAATTTTAAATGGTCATAATTTTCTATTTTTTTGTTCCCGTGGGAAATGCCGTTCCTAAGCCATCCCAACCACGTATCCAAAAATAAGGAAAATCGAAAAAAAAATTTCAAAAGTGAGTGAAATAGCATGGAATGCCTTATTTTCAACTATTTTCGTACTTGCATCCATAGTCGAGACTTTGTTTATTATTAATTTTTGTCTTATCAGTAGCTCCCTAAATATGCTCCGACTACTATTTCTGATGAACTTAGTGACTAATCAATCTGAATTAATATTTTATCCCAAAAATGTTTAACTTTCAATTTAATCACATTTCATTAAATTCATTAGAAATGATTGTACATAAAATATAAAATATTTTATTTTTATTTTTTCTAGCCATGTATAACCTTTCGGTTTTCTACAATTTTTCTTTCCTTTCCCCCCCCCCCCCCCCCGTGCGACTCCATGGATCGACTTCTTGCCATACTGTCCGCATTCGCCGTGGACCAAGGGAAACCATGGAAAACCCTGATCAGTGCAGTCGGATTCGTACAGAGCCTTAATGTGCCTTTCTGTCACACTGACGAGAAAGACACACTAATTCTCTATAGTCACACCTACCGTATCGTTCAGTTTGTCATTCGAATCTGTGTACGGCAAGCTGTCACCCATCCAAGTAGTAACCAGACGCAATGGTGTTCAACCCGGTAGATCCGCCGAGCCGTACACAAACCGAACAGCCAAACTGCCGGTCCATAAAATATAAAATATTCATTTTGCATATTTATATGGAGTTATTTCTTAGTTTTCTCTCCTTAGTATCTTTTCTAAGAACTTTTCCTGCTTAACTTGTTTTTTTGAAGTGAAACTTCTTATACGACGTCAGACGCGTGTAACGCTGGCGTTAAATTCCACGCGTTAAATTTAACGCCAGTATATGAGGTATAGGAGCGAGTGAGAGAATAGGGAAGGAGTGGGGCGGCGCCTGTGCACGGGGGACGGCAGTCTCAATAATATGCAGAGCACAGATGTATTCTTTCAATCTTCTTTTGAAAATATCGCGGAAACTAAGCGAGATAGAGTGATTTTGCCATTTTCTTTTTTCATAGATTGTGAATTCTCTTCAAGGTAACTATAGGGTGGAATTGCTCTATCTTGATTAGTTTCCGAAATACTTTCAATAAAACAATTGAAAAAAAATCCACTTTTCCTGTTTTTTTTGTATTTTTGCATGTTTACAATAATTTTTTGAAGAAACTCAGAAACTAAGAGAAATACAGCGATTTTACGATGATTTTTTGTAGAAAATTTCAGTAGTTGCAAAAAGGCGTGACTCCATTAGATTTCGAGATATTTTAAAAAAATCATTGAACCAAAGACTATCATGAGTCAATTTTTTTCGTCGTAGAATTCTGATGAATATCTCGGAAACTAAGCGAGATAATGCATTTTTTATGAGAACTCTTTTTGTAGTTTTGGAAATTCTTCACAAAAAGGCTTTCCAGGGAAATTTCGTTATCTCGCTCAGTACCCGAGATGTATTATTCCTGAAAAGAAGGATGCTGAAAAAGAAGAGTATCAAGTTTTCACACAAATTTATTTCATTTAATCAATTTTTTTGGAATGTCTCGGAGTCTGAGCCACACAGGGCGATTTTGCACTAAACCTTTTTTGTAGAGAATTTCGAGTGAGCCATAAGAGAATGGAAACAAAGTCGCTCTATCTCAATCAATTTTTGAGATATTCACAGAAAACTATGATTGAAAAAGAAAACGATCTATCTGAATACTTCATAATCGTAGAAAAAAATGTAATTTCTTAGTGAACAAAAACCTATATCCTATAGGCAGGTATTAAAATTTTTAATGCTTAATACCTATGTTTATTGTACAGCTAGAAGATCTGTGCATCCAGTTGTCGTTTGAGCTTCCACCCGCATCCGTTTGCTATTCTCATAATTTTATCTCTTGTGAGAAAATATTAATAATTTATCTCTATCTATCCTAATAAGCAACAAATTCACTTCTGTCTCGCGTGGATTCCACACACCCTCTTTTGCACTTGTCGCGATCAAAATATATCTAATTAGATACAATTATATCAAAAAAAATTTCTATAGTGTGTAATCTTCGGCTACTGAACAGTATTTTTAAAATGAAATAATAGGGTTGTGATGGGAATACAATTCCGTCAGAAGTCTCGTGCACCATCTAAATATTTGGGGAGGATGAATCAGTGAAATTTGATTCTCAATACTTAGTTTATGAACTTCAGCATTGTGAAATGAAGTTTCACTTCTTACGTGCGGCATTCCACGCACCCTCTTTTTTTTATTGAGCCATTCCCCAATTGTTTTTCGACATGAGATATCACCATCATTTATATGTTTGCATATTAAACCTACGCACGTGGGGACACATTGATGACCTTACATGAATTACCTTGTACTGGATTACTAATTTTCCATCCAATAAATACTAACAGAAGTCGAACACGTGTATTTCTTCTGACGTCTTTTGTCGGTTCTTTATATTTTTCTAATGAAGCAGACGTCACAAGAATTATGCTTTATACTTTCAACGTCATATGGAATAGAGAGGGAAACAAGGGATCGACTTTTGGAATAAAAAGTCGCGGTCTTCCCGGGTCACTCGTGCATTTACTTTTCGTATTTTGAAGCTATCATATTGATTCCTATTGATATAATCCATGGATTGAAATTCAGTGTCATGTATTGGTGAAACGATATCATGATTCATTGAAAGTTCAAATATTGATATAATTTCTGTGATTTGATTCCAAAAAGAAAAGAGAAGGAGGAAAAGAGGAAGATTTATTTGCAGCGTTACTTTATCGCGAAATCAATTATTCTATTATTTAATTAGCAACTATATTGTACGATCCGTTTGTGAGTGTGTGTATAAAGGAAATAGGTACGTAATAATTATTATTTGGAGTCGATATTTTTCAATCTTTTCATTTTTGTTCTCGGATTTTTATGTTCAATTATAATCGAAGGTATATGAAATTACATGAGAGTGAAAAATTATGAATATTACGGTAATGATGATATTATCCGGATGATTATATTATACGGATTATATGTCCGGATGTTCCTTTAAAGTTTTGACCAGCGTGAATATAACAGTAAGTCAAAATTCAAAAATCTATTCATTTACGTCAACTTGATACTTTGAAAATAAATAGAAGTTGAGAAAAAATAGAATCATAATAATTGTACGGTGGAAAATTTGTGAGATTCGAGAAAATACTATATTTCGCAGGGGGGGGGGGGTTAAGTCGTCCAGAGCACTTCTGGACGAATTCCTCCACGAAATATATTATTTTCGAATATTGTATTTCTCTTACTTTAAGCTTCCTCACAAATTTTTCATTGCACAATTATTATTGTTTGATTTTCTCTCAAATTCTATTCATTTACAAGCTGTCAGTTTGATAGTTTGACATATCTTTTTATCTTTATCTTTGTGTTAATGGCATCTGACTTATACTGTCATCCGGCCGTTATCCCTCGGTGAGGGACTTTTCATTTTTTTGTGTAGTTGTAGATAATTTTTAGTTGTAGATAATTTTTGTTGGATTTTTTTTTTTTTTTTTTTTTGGTCTTTTTGCGGTCAGTGCTCAACTTCTATGAGCACTCCCGAAAAACTTGTCCGGAGCCGGGAATCGAACCCGGGCCTACGGCGTGTGAACTTCGATAGTTTGACATAAATGGATAAATTTTTAAATTTTGTCTCAGCGTTATATTCACACTGGTCAGAATTTCAAAAGAACGTCCGGGCGACACAAGTTGGCAGCACTTACACGCCAGTGACAATTTTTCAATCATTTTCATTCATTTTAATGCCAATTATTGACCGAATCATCGTATAAAAATGTAACGTTTGTGCGGGGGTAATTTCTCACCTATATCCGAAATTTCATCCAATTTGAAGAATTTTTCGAAAAGTTTCTTAAGCTTATGTGAACGATGGTCTTTGAAAAATTTCTAACTTCTAAACCAGGTATGAAAAAAAAACCAAAATTTTGCATACGGGTTATTTATGAATTGGAGAACCTTGGAAAAAATTCATTGAATTCTTACATTTTCAAATTTTGATAAAATACCGGTAGAACATCCTTAATGTTTTTCAGTCTACTGCTATCGAAATTATGGGTACTGATTGTATAGAAAATTATCCTAAGAGCAGTAAAATATATCTCGGAAAAAAATAACTGGTCATGATATTAACTAACGTCAGTGCTATCAAAATTCTTACATATGAACTGTAATATTTGCTAATCTCATCTTACTTTTGAAGTCTCAGCAGAAAAAAATACTACATTCTGTAAAAATTTGAATTTGTTACCACGCAAGCGTATAAATCTTCTTCATCTACAGTTGTCCATGAATATTAACTAAAAACTGAAACTAAGATTAACCGCGAGCGTGACCAGTAGTAGTAAAAAAAACAATTATTAGTGTTGCTTCGTACGAACTAGTATGACATCCACCAAAACTGCAACCATTTCTCACGATAAAGCACGACTACTCCTAAGTATTTTCTATTATCTTTACATTTTATACCGTGGATATCTCGGGATATTTTCAAGTGCATAGTTCAGAATCAGGGAAAAATGTAAGTGTTCAAATAAATTTACGTTTGTACAGGACACAAAATTTCAAACACCATGGTGAATTATTTAATCTGTTTACAGACTTCTAATAGCAGTCGCATAAAATAATTTCAAAAATTAATGCTAAAAAAATTCAACCTTAGTAAAGTGAAGATAAAGTGAATATGTGTAGATTTTTAAAACTGTGCATAATATTTCTGACGGACTTGGCCACAAATATGAAATGAAATGACCAAATGGCCACAAATACTAAATATCCGTGAATTCTGTTTATGGACATCCCGGAAGCGCCTTATCTTCTTCCTATACCGATTCTTGATTGAATTGATTCTCGTAATATTTTCAATACCCTAAACGAACTCCTTAAAAGACCAGTGGCATTGAAAGTTCAGTTTTAAACCAATCCTCGTAAGGAGTGTATCATTAATTAAATGCAATCAGAGTGAATTTATTTGTGAAGTGTTGCGTTTTCATGTTATCGTAGTGTCTATCAATTTTTCGAATGGATGAAAGGAAAAGTGATATAATTTTACTCACTTGAATCCCTGAAAACGATCAATGCAAAAATAATGGGATAAGATTTAAATTTTCTGATGGAAAAATTCTAAACCTTATCATGCGCAAATTCAGAAATTCACTCGACTTGTCGTCCCTCAATGCGAGCATCTTCCGACACAAGAAAATAACTATTTATGTTTTATTTTGCTTTTGTGGGATTTTACAATTAATTGTACACTAAATTTTGAAATGCTATTAATTTGATTCAAAACATAATTATCTTTCAAATATGTTTCTACACCAAATTGATAATGTATATGATGAATTAGATATATTTATACGTTTAGACATATGATTAGATGGGTAGACATATTAGATTAGAAGAAGACGAAGGAAAGTTGATAACTTCAAGATTTCTTTTCATTTTTAATTTAAATAGTCTGCTTTTAGTGGTCTGTATGTTTCACATTTCTTTTCAATTCGAGCGTGAATAAATTAACTAGATTTTCAATTTCCAAATGAGTGGTCTGAATTGCTTTGAAAAACGAAGAAAATCCCAATTTCATGCCTACCCGTCAGTAGAGATGTAAAATGACGGTCAATTTTGAAATTGGTCAGGTCAGTCGTCAATTGACCATTTCGTGACCATTCCTGACTTGACCGCAATTTTCGTTGAAAATTGACCGTCAAAAATTCAAATGGTCAGTCAGGAGAAATAAATGTCAAAATCCATCTATATAGATGAAAATTGACCGTCAATTTTATTTTCGGTCACTTTTTTGGTCATTTTTATGATTTTTCAAAATTCAATGCAAATACTCATAGAAATCATTTATTTCTAAAAGTCGTTCAGTATTTCTTTTTTTGGTAGAAAACTGGCGGTTGAAAAACCCAATTGAAGAATAAAGAACCAGAATCTGTAATGAAATCCAGCTATTTAGATGAAAAATGACCGTCAATTTGTTCTTCGGTCATTTTTTTTTGTCACTTTTAGTAGAATGATATTTTTAAAGAGGAAAAGGCTTATTAAATTTAAATACAGAGATATCATAGGGCTATTCTTTTATTTTCTCAACAAATCATAAACTCTGCATAAATTCTGCACTTATCCTAATAGATTCAGTTTACTCTTGTATTACAGATAGATATGCATACGTAAAAATAATAATTACCTTCCGTAAAAAACTGCAAAATTTACAAAATTCGTTTGCTCTTCAAGGTTAGGGATAATCACAAATGATCACAATCTTGCATATAATGTGATTATTAAAACGATTCTCATGCCTCTACTTGCAACTGATTGACACTCGGAATTCTGACGCGTGAGTTCAAAAATTTATTTACGGAAATATTCATGAGGTCTAGAAAAAAAATCATCAGCTCTATATAGATGGAATCTGACCGTCAAAACCATTTTTGGTCAATTTTCTGACTCACGATTTGGTCATTATTTTTTGACCAAAATGGTCAGTCATTGCCAATTGGTCATTGACGGTCAATTGACCGGTCAAATGACCGTCATTTTTTAACGTTCTATCACTACCCGTAAGCCCATCCTTCCCTAAGCTATAAAAGAATTAGAGAGAGATAGAGTCTGTCTGTTTCCCCCATGGAAATAAAATATATATTAGGATATAAAATATATATGTAAAAAATATATAAAAAATATGTAAAAAGTATATGATTATATATCAAGTTTATATAAAAAATATATCCTCAATATACAACTTTTGGCCGATGCTTGTATATATTTTATACATTTAGAATAGATATAAAATATATTAAGAATATATCTCAGAATATATAAAAAATATATTGAAAATATGAAATATATCAAAAATGTATCTCAGAATATATAAAAAACATATTGAAAATGGGAATATGTAAATATAAAAGAAAAAAATTTTAAATATCAAGTCAAATTATGAGTACTGGGCCCGTTTATCTCCACGTTGATGTCGGGAATCTTTAGAATACCTCCGAACACGAGAACAATTTTAAAGACGAAACTACGTTTCATAAAAGCTTATTTTGCAATTCGGAAGGTATATGGGAATGACTACCGAAGATATGAACTTTACTTGGATGAACGTTGATAGAAAGCTACTGGATCTCAAACTTTAGCTATCCCTCTTCATCTCCCCACTCTCGTAATATTCTGAAATTGCACTGCGAGAAAATTTCCGAACAATATAGACATGCTAGAGCATTTTCTCAATTTTTTTCCAGACCTTTTCACGAAAGCCTTCGTTTCGAAAAACAATCCTGGATCATTTTGCACCAGTCTCCCCTAAACACTAAAATTACTTATCACTAAACCTCCCCTAAATTATCACTAAGCTCCCCTTAACACTAAATTATATTATATTGTATCATATCGTATTATATTATATTATATTATGTATATTCTAAGGAATGAATGATTTCAGATTTACGCGGTGCTATAGAGTAACAGAGATGTGGTTCCTTCTTGCATACCTCGCAGCCCATTCGTTGAATTCGAAAGCAGGGATTGAACTCAAGCGTGGAAACTATGTTCCGAACATCAAAGATGACATTTTAGTGAGTTTGACGACTACCAGCTCCCCTTCTGAAACACATCCAAATATCAATCTCTCTGGTTTGAATCTCATTGGAATTAACAGAAATATTTTCTATGGCCTAACGAACGTGAAATATTTAAATCTTGAAAATAATAATCTTGAGCACCTTCCATCGCAAGTTTTAACTGGATTGGAAAATTTGGAGACATTATCATTGGCGAAAAATAAAATTCACCAACTTGATAAATTCTCCGTTGCATTAAATCATTTGAAGTGTTTAAATTTATCAGATAACTTAATAAGTTCTCTAACGGAAGAAGATCTGCGGGGTTTACCAGAATCAGTAGAGATAATAGTGGAGGGAAATCCACTTCAGACACTCAGAGTGAACCTTTCTGGCGATATGTCTCTTCAGAGTCTACCTGTCATTGCATGGGACAATCTTGAAGCGTACGACAGCGAGTTACCATTCTCTCGGAGCTCGAATTACAAACATAATGAATATTGGTCATCGCTGGATCTGCAAACACTTAATTTAGTAAACCGCAATATAGAGGAACTCTCACCAGAAATATTCAATGATCTGCCAGAATTCATACTCATTGGCAATTTACAAAATAACCGTATTAAGATAGTTGAACAGGATGTCATTCAAAATAAATACTTGAAAAAAATATGTTTCGATTATAATGTGATATCAACAATTGAAGATGGTGCTTTCAAGGGAACACACTTGCTTTCACTTTCACTTAAATATAATCACTTGGAGGATTTGGATTTTGCTGAGTCATTGCCAATTAGTATTCAAGATTTGCAGCTTGAAGGAAATAGAATTTCTAGAATTTCTAATGACTCACTTATAAATCTCAAAATGTTGAAAAATTTGATAATACCGTCCAATCGTATTAGCAGCATATCGGTGGATGCATTTCAGGGGCTCCGGAGATTACAACTCATTGACTTATCTAATAATTTATTGGACAACATTGAACCAAAAACATTTAAGGATCAGGAAGAACTTTCAATCCTTAGATTATTGAACAATAAACTGAAAGCATTGAGGTCTAATACTTTCATGGGTTTAGGGAAATTAGACACACTGGAACTGCAGGCTAATGCGATTAGAATAATTGAAAAAGGCTCATTTTTTGGATTGAAAAACTCAGCCATGTATAAACTTATGCTTTCACGAAACCAGATTGATACTATCGAAGAAGGAAGCTTCGCTAATATGACTATTGAAGAACTCTTCCTCAATGGCAACCAAATTTCGGAAGAATCTATAGCAAGGGGTGCATTTGAATCATGTCAGCTAAATTGGCTTTCCTTGAGGGACAATTTGTTTACGCGTATCAATGGAGAGTCATTCTATGGTATTTTGGTAGACAATAAGTTATCTTTATCGGGGAATAATATAAAGAGCATTGGCAAGGGCACTTCCAAATACATGGGAGGTGTGCGATCAGTTGATTTGACACAAAATCCAATAGAACGCATTGAGAACGGTAGTTTGTTTGGAGCTTTTCAGGGTCATCTCACCACTATTAATCTTGACCGTGGAGTCAAAATCATTGAAGGTGGTGCTTTCAATGAAATTTAAAAGTTACAACACAAGGAAAGAAAACGAGTGAAGTGTTCATTGTGCAAAGATAATTCGACTAAATAAATTTGTAGGGAGACCATCGAATAGTTATTAGCTACAATACAGCTGTGGAGATTTTGAAAGCTTGGAGATTACATGCAGCAGCTTATTATTTTCTTAGCTTTCATGATTTACCCAAAACTTCAACTTGCAACTAAACTTTCTAAATGTTATATTTTATTAATTAATAAATTATTTTTAATATTTTAGGACAGAAATGGAGGCAGTAAATTTTTCTAGTTCAATTTTTATTTTCCTACTTGTACCCTAATTGAGATATCACTCCATGGAGTTCTTCCAGGCTTCAAAACAATTTTGTGGACCTGCGTGAGCGACTTACTCCGAGCCGATTCACTTACTTCAAGCCAAAAAAGCTAGCTTTTCAGTGAAAAAGTTGGATTTACTCGGAAAATGTTATTTTATCAATTATTTTAACACGGGTAGTGACTAGTGTTAAGGAGTTTGAAGAACTGTTTTGGAGGTTTGAAGAACGCTCTACATCTGCGCCAGGTTTTTTCGAACCTCTGAAACAAATTTGAGCGCCTGCGTGAACGACTCACTTTTAGCCGATTCAGGCTGAGTTCGAAAATTTCTAAACTCGAGTTAGCTAACTTGACTTTGAAGTTAAAGTTAAAGTTGGCTACCCCCTCTACTTCAAGTCGAACGAATACGACTAACCTGATAAACGTATGGAAGTTATAGGCTGAGCCAAAGTTGCAAATAGCAGAATTGTACTTCCTCATTTCACTGTTTCGCAAATATCTTCATCCTCTCAAAAATGGATTCACGCTGAGCCCGCGCACTTCCTTATTTTATTGATTTATTTATTCACGCCTTCGGCATTTTACATAATATGAATAGACTTTCATTCCAATAATAGAGATTCAATATTCACTCAGTGCATGATTCAGATAAGAAAAAATAAAGATTATAAAAGTACAATGATATAATAGAATATAAAATATAAAATCCCCAACTATAAACGGACTTAACAGCCGATTTAACCATACAATTACAAACTGCCGGCATAGTTCTCTGCTGAACAACTCATAGCATCCCTCTTGAAGCGCCCATATGAACAGCCAAAAAAGTCCACAGCTTTAGCAACTCTATCTGCCAATGTAATCATCCGGTTCTTTGCTTAATTTTTTGCTCAAATTCCGCTTCATTTCCAAAGGAAACTCCGTAATATTGTGATACATGAATTTGAATTTTCGCGGGCTCACGTGTGTTCTTGAAATTCAGCCTGGACGGGGATTGCTTAAATTTTAAGGTTAGGTCATGTTTATTTACATCTTGTCAATTTTTTCACTTTGAGAGAAGAATTCATCGATAAAAGAAAAGCAATAGCTCATATAATTCTCTAAAGATGCCGAAAGTCGTATCGAGAAGTATAATATGTTCAGACACAAAGGACCAGGAGGAATACAGTGAAGAAAAACCGTTGCACATTTATTACTGTTTGTGCGGACAGATGACATTGATTCTTGGTAAATAGAATGCTTTCAAAACTATTATTTTGTAATAATATCACTTTCCAGGTTTATTCCAAAGTTCATTCGAAAATCATGAAAAGCACATGAACACATTTGCAGAAACGAAATATTTTTAGTCTTTATTGAGAAACACAAAATTGAATATTTATTTTGAATTTATCTATGTGTTTTCTTATCACATTCTGAAATTTCAGTTCTTATGCTTTTGGACGAACTCTGACACGATTTCCGAATTTGCTTTTTCTAATAAAGTTCAATAGGGAAGAGATGAAAAGGATAAATGGATTCTGCGTTATTTATCTTTCCTGAGATTATTGCGAAAATCAATGGAGATACGCCCTTTTTCTCCTAATCTTCTATTGTAGCTCTTGAATTTCTTTATAAAAAACGGACTTGAATAAAAAGCATGTATCTCTATTAGTTTCCAAGATATTCCATTTAGAATGACAAAGATAATGAGTTCATTTGTTGAGAATATGAAATCTTCAGTCTTTTTTCTAGAGAATGTCAAAATAACTACTAAAAGCATTAAGGTACATCTGCTGTATCTCCCTCAGTTTCCGAGACATTTTCAAAAAACTGATGATGAAATAAAATCGATTCGTCTAAAAACTTCGTAGGGTAACATGACCAATAGATGGACGGTTGAGGAAGTATTAGACTTTATTAATTCATATGAAATAGGTAAATCACTTTAAAAAGTTGCAGAAAAGAATGATGTACAGAAAAATATACAGTGAGTCGACTAAAAATCAATTAAACTTGAATAATGTAGAAATAATTAAAGAAAATCAAGGAAAAACTGGAAAATAACTTAAACCCCCAATAGATGGACAATTGCATATTTGCAGTGGTATGATTTTAAATCTCGATCAATCGGTATGTGATATAGAGTTTCTAAATCCATATGAATATAATAATCAGGAATTGACGTGAAAAGTATAAGAATCATTCATTTATTTATGAAAATCCTTCATAATAGAAACCGTCCATCTTTTGATCAGTGTCCATCTTTTGATCAGTGTCCATCTATTGGTCGTGTGACCCTAGTCATCATTTGTTCTGTTTCACCTCATCATGACTGGAATCTGTTTTTCCCATCATGCTTTCTTCAAGAATATCTCGGAAACTAAGCAAAATTTTGTCCTAATCGTTTTTTGTAATTCTTGAAATTCTCTATAAACGAAAAATTCACGCAAAATCGCTCTATCTCGCTTTGTTCCGAGATATTCAATTGAGAATAATCCCAAAGACAAGTCGATTTGTCCTGTTTTACCTCTTCATTACTTATATGATTGGCCATTAATTTGATTCCTTTCATCTCAATTTACAGATTGCGCAATTGAAAAATTACCTCTGAGGAAACGTGATGGAGCACGTGTAATTGATGGAAGTAAAAGAGCTCATAAAATGACGTGTGAACAGGATGAGACAGTATTCATAAAACATCAGGAGGGAATTGAAAAGCAGTATCGAAACAAATGCAAAAAGTAAGATGATAAATTCCTGAATAACCGAAGAATTTATT
The DNA here is from genome assembly GCA_963942555.1 of Aleiodes leptofemur. Classification (NCBI taxonomy): domain Eukaryota; kingdom Metazoa; phylum Arthropoda; class Insecta; order Hymenoptera; family Braconidae; genus Aleiodes; species Aleiodes leptofemur. Next base: position 13,198,505 of record OZ012616.1, on the reverse strand, counting down.
CATTTTGTGAAAGAGAGAAAAAAAATTTCAAGATAATTAATTCGGATGTTCATTTCCATGTTCATAAATTCAGATGTAGGGATCAAAATTTTCCCACATTTTTCCAAATTTTCCTCCGGCAACCTTCCTTTGCCATTTTAAAACATCAAAATCAGTTTCATGATCTCGAAAAATTCGAAATTCAAGTTTTTGGGCCATTTTTCGAAATGTTTCCAAATGTTTTCAAATGTTCCCACACAGAGAGATTACTAGTTGGAATAAGACGAATTTTACAATACTGAGTAATTGTTAATTGAACGAAGTTTTGCTCGTTTGTTCAGGCTTCTTCAGGTTCTGGAAAAACCATAGCACAAATTTCAAAATTAAGAAGACGACAACCAGTATTTTCATGTAATTCAATTAATCCTTTTGATTTTGAAGTTTGCACTCCGGTTCCTCCTGAACCTAAAAAAGCCTGGATAAACGGGCGAAACGTCATTCAATTGACAATTACCTATTATTGTGAAATTCAACTATTCCAACACCCCATGATCCTTTAATCTGAATTTTAAGATAATATTACTTAAGGTAATCCTAGTGGTTCGGGCAATCTATTCTCCCTTTTCGATTTTGGCCACTTTCGATAGAATAGCATGAGGAGATTTTTTTTAAATTTAGTTTACCCCATGTTACCGGACAAATGAGGGCAAAATTAATTTTTGAAAATAACTAAATTAACATTGAAATTCCATAAGCGAGGTTCAGGTTCAGTTTCACTGCGAAAATTCATGATCACAGACCTATTTTTTCCTTATATAACCTTATATGTTTTTTGTTCATCAGAATGTTCATTAATTTTTGAAATCATGAAAAATTCATGTTACCGGACATATAGCGAAGATTAGTTCAATTAATTGCATGAAAACATCAATGGCGGCCATATTGGTATTTGAAATCCGAGAATCCTCCAATCCCAGTCCTCGATTCTGGGACAGCGTGAGTCAAATTCGGAACAATATTGAATATTCATAATATTATTTATTAAATCAAAGCAATTTATCGTTTTGGACATCGTTCTAGTATCGGTAAAATGTTAAAAAATCGAAATAGTTATAGTAATTATTATAACTAAAAGGAAAAAAAAAAATCGATCATTTGAACCTACCACTAGGATTACCTTTAATGTCTCCTGCAGTTATGGAAAGTTTTATAGGATTGAATTTTCCTAATTTTTATTTCAGATGTGGATTATTATTGTATTACAAGCACGATCCAACGACGAATATTGTTTTCATCGTAAAGGGTGCTGTTATAAAGAGTTCAGGAGAAGGTCCTATGACTGATATATACAATCAAGTAGCAGTTGAAAAACCAAAGAAAATTATGGTCACTAAACACACTAAAAATATGGGTAAATTCAGTTCAGTGACAGTCTCAACAATAGATGAAGAGGAGGATGAAATTGAAGCAGTAAGTAGTTTAAAAAATGAAAATTTTAATTTTTTGCATTATTCATCAGTATGGAGAGTTTTTCATGAAGAATTGCATCATTTTATATATTTTTTAATCAATTTATCTCGTATATCTTTGATACATTCAGAGAAACCTTGAAAATATCCATTCAACACTATTTTTGCTATTTATTGAATGATTAAATAATTTCGTGATTTTTGCCAGAGAGAAGTTGCTGATTCTTATGCCAATAATGCGAGGATTATTGAAAAACAATTGGAACGAAAGGGAATGACGAAGAGAAAAACAATGCCACCACCAGAGGCAGAATCTACGAAACGATGTAGACCACGGGGAACTCTTTTAGATGTTTAATTATTCAATATTCATAATTTTATTGGGAGAAATTAAATCCCCTTTTATATACAAATAAAGATAAAAAAAGAACTAATCATTCTGATTTAGTGATTCATCCTTGTATGCTGAAAGTATTAGCATACGAATCTTGATAATGAAATTAGCGCACATTTGATGAATTTTTTTATTTTTTTAAACAAATAAATTATTACAAAAAAGATATTCAAAAAATTTACATTTATTGCTATTTAGATTTCTTACTTGTACACATTTTGCCTTTTTTTAAAAAATCATTTATTTTTCAAGGAAAAAAGAGACCAAAAATTGTTAGATGTCTGCTATTTCCATTATCGTTACAAATTCATCATGGTAAATCTATTTTTTTTTTCATGAAACAGAGATACTTCACTACATTCAAAATTGACGATTATTTGAATAATTTGTAAAATAAAAAGGTGTCAATAAAATAAAATCAAATGCATATTTTGAACAATAAAGTTATAATAAAAATATTTCTTCATATACTGAACTTTCCGACCATCCTTTCGCATTTGAAATAAATTTTCGTTGGAATAGTTATTGAAAACAAAATAAGAAAGAAAAATAATTGGATTTTTATAAGAAAAACTAAATTAAACTCATTAAGAATTTTTAACGACAGAGTCTATAGATTTTGTTCTGAGTGAAAAAAAAAAAAAAAAAATACATAAAAAAATAAAAAATTTATCAGCATAAAAAAAAGGTACAAAAGGGTTCATAACAGTTAACAATTTTTTAAATTTCACCAAAAAAAAAAATGTGAAAAGAATGGTGAATGAATGAATGCATAGTTCATTTCCACTGTATAGTTTTACACTTTTTACAGATGATTTCCGTTTCATATGCGTTGTACATTTTTTCTTTAAGTTAAACTATTTAAGTATACAAGTGACCTTTCTGTTGTAGAAATTTTTGTGGTGTCTGCACATTATTCTCTTCTATTTATTTATTTATTCATTTATTTACGCATTCAGCATCTTACATCCAGTATAAGTAACCAATTCAGTAGTGAAGAGGTAAAACGAGATAAGTCTCTTTTTTTCTCATTAAGTTTTTTGAAAATACCTTAGAAAATAACCGAGAAAGAGCAATTTTGCTCAAAAACTCTTTTTTAACTCTTGAAATTCTCGACAAAAACAGATGAGTAATATCACTTTATCTCGCTCAATTTCCGAGATATTTCCATCGAAATGACCTCAAAGATAAGTCGATTTATCCTGTTTTACCTCTTCACAACTGAATTAAATTGATCCATAGAATTTGATCTATTATTAACTTAATATCAAAATTCAATACTAGTTATTAGTGAAAAGAATTGTTTTTAGTAAAGAAATAAGTTTGGAAAAAAATTCTATTCCCGCCAATTATTTAACTGTCGCTTGTTCCATTACATGAGAACTTCAATTCTTTGATAAACACGAATTGAGTATTAGATGCCAACTCGTGCAGCAGATCGTGGTGAGTCCCGTCACACATATAAGCAAGATGGAGGATCTCGCAGTCGAAGTATGCGGCGAAAACGGAGCGTATTATAAGGTTTGTTCTGTGATAAGTATAAATAAATTAATGTTAATTTATATTATTATAGAATCATGAGTTTTTAATGAATTAATATATTGTTTTATTCCAATTTTTAGCAATGTACTTTTGGACTTTTTTTTAACGGCTTTAGCATGAACCCCTAGTATGGGTAACGCGCGGCTTGTACGACGCCATGTCTCTATATTTGACAGGGCGTGATTTTTTATCCCTATTTAATTCAAACAATTCAATACACTAATACCAATTACTCAATACATATTGATAATCTACAATTATTATTATTTAATTATTATGAAAATTTTCATGATTCTATGTATCTTGAAATTGAATTTTATAACGACAAAAAAAAAAATTTGCAATCAACGATGGATGTTGATGCATTTTCACCCGAAAAAAATTTGCCAATTTTCTAATACTTCTTTTCTTCATTATTTCAAAAATATTTTCTAGGCCTACGTCACTGATGTTTTCGAGGATGAAGTATTGGTGGCCTTTGACAATGAGTGAGTTAATAAATTTTGAATTTTTTCAAATTTATAAAATTCAGTCGTTAATATCACACAAGAGACATGCACCTAAAAATTCATGTACAGACAATAGAATCTTCATGCTTTGATCTTTATATTTTAACCTACAAAAATAATGGTAAAATCATGGAAAATTGAAAAATTATTGTGAATAAATAATTTCATTAATTTTTTACATAAATTTGGGATAAATGAAAGAACAAAAGAATGTTGAGTCACATTCCTTTGTTCTTTTTTTCATCGTGTTACATATATATCTATATATACGATTTTTTTATACTTGCCTTAATATTTGAATGTTTCATTCTTGAATTTTCAACTATTGCACTTTCAGTCACACTCGTGCAATATTCCTTTTTTTTTTTTTTTGGACTTTTAATAATTAGAGAAAATTTGCAATTTTTTGTTTTGCAGCTGGCAGCCAGAATCAAAGTTTCCATTTGCTCAAGTACGTCTACCTATGAAAGATGGCCCAAAGCCAGACTTTCAAGAGAATCAGGAGATTGAGGTGTACTCAAGGGCCAATGATCAGGAAGTATGTGGCTGGTGGAAAGCAGTCATCAAGGTAATTCTTAAATCTATAATAATTCAGTAGCGAAGAGGTAAAACAGGATTATTCGATTTTTTAAACATTTTTTTTTTTGAGAATATCTCCTAAGCTAATGGAGATACGCCTTTCTTGCTCTGAGGTCCCAAAACCTCTCAAAATTTTCTACAAAAAAGGATTAGACTGAATTGAACGTATCTTTATTTTAATTTTCGAGATATCTCATTGAGAATGATCACAAAGATGGGTCAATTTATTTTGTTTTACCTCTTCACTACTGAACTTATTTTTATTAATACTGATTAAATTTTATTTAGCTTCATTCTATTACATGGAATTATTATTTTTCTTCAGATGATGAAAGGTGGTTTTCAAGTTGTTGAATATCTTGGATGGGAGTACAGTTATACAGAAATTGTTGGTGGTGAGCGTGTAAGAATGAAAAATACAAATCCACCGATTGATAAAAATACCTTCCACAAGATCGAGATTGATGTACCTGAAGAACTTAGAGATTTGTGAGTTTTTTATAATAATTTTCAGTCAAATTATCAAAGAATTTTCAAATATATTTTTGCAGACTCAACAAATGAGAATAATTTCGGATATATGTTAAGAGGCTTTTTGTAGAGAATTTTTTGGACTACAAAAAATGCCAAAAGTTTCCGAGAGATTCACTACAAAATTCATTTTATGCAATTATAATATCACTTGGAAAAATCATTTTCTCTTTTCAATCAATTAATAATAAAGTAAAAATTTCACTGAGTAAAATTCATTTTTTTTGATATTGTTACAGTGCCAAAATGGATAACGTACACAAAAAATTCCAAAAGGCGATAGGCGCAGCAGTTTGTCGATACATACCAGAGAGAGGAATTCTTTTGGCAATATCGAGAAATGAAAATATTCGCCGACACAGTAGTATGATTCAAGAAATGCACTTTCGTAATCTTTCACAAAAGGTAATTCTACAAAATTCTAATTGAAAATTTGAACAAAATTAATCTATAAAATTTATTTGACTCAATTCGAATGAAATTTCCAGGTTTTGCTGTTGAAGAGAACAGAGGAAGCTGCTCGTCAACTTGAATCCACAAAGCTTCAGACTGTCGGAGGGTGAGTCATTGTATTAATTATCCTTTTTTTTTCCTAAGGCAGTTTCTTTATAGATGCAAAAACTTTTGTGATTTACCGCAATAACTCAAGTTTTATCTTTGTGGATTTTGTCACTCTCTCTCTCTTTCTCTCTTATTCTGCTACTCTGACACTTTTGATACCTCGTCCACGTCCGAATTTTCCTCTACCATCCTGTCTGTGATTTAACATGAAACTGCTAGTAATTGTGCCCCACGTTCCATAACATTACTATAATAATGTTGATCTTAGTAAATGAATAATTAGGTGAGATTTTTTTTTACAACTGGACTTCACCGAAATTTTCTCTCATTCGTTATCAATTTTTTGATTGTTATAAAATTGATATTGGGCGAAATAGGACGAGAGTTTTATATTTGTCAGGATTTGGTGATGTGGTATAGAATATTTGCTAATTCCTACCTATCATTTGAAAAAATCAAAGGAAGCCATAAATAATTATAAGAAAAAGAAAAACAGACAGAATGGAATCGTAATAATTGAACGTGAACTTTGGGCTTCGGAATTTGAATTTTTCTTCTCATTTCAGCAAATTTAGATCATCAAACTTTATATATCAGCGTGTCTCAGACTATGAGGCCGGGGCCAGAGCAAATTCAAGGTGAGACGTAATCGATTATCGTCGCGAAAAAAATGAAATAGCAAAAAAAAAACCGTGATTCATTAATTTCAATTTAGTTTATGTTTATTAATAAATCAAGTCAGATATTTCAACTGATAGTTATTTTTTTCACTTGATTTAGTCATATCGGAATTACACTATTTTTCATCTAAAAAGATTTTTTTTTTTTTCAATCACAAATAAACGTAACGAAAAGAACTACTGAATGAAATCAATGAAAGAATAAACAGGAAATCAAAAAATTATTTTAAATGTGCATGCTAAAGTGTTTTGTAATTTCACTCACGATAAAAAAATCAATGAAAATATGTTCGCTTAAAATTATTTATTTCTCTGCATAAAAGAGAGAATTTTTCGATTGTATATTCGGTAGTGAAGTGGTGAAACATTCATGAGTCGATTTTGATTTTCAGATTCAGTTTTTAATAGAATATCTCAAAACCCATTGGAAATACAGAATTTTTTATTAGAATCTATTTTGCAGATTCTTTTCTCTGCAAAATATCTCTGATAATTTCTGTATTTCTATTAATTTCTAAGATATTTCTTAAAAACAGATTACTTATTTTGATTCACCATTTGTCTACTGAATTCTTTTTTTTTTAATTATTATTATCAATGCTGTAGTATCAATTGTGAACGTAAAAGATTATCATCACGCTCAAATGAAAGTAGAATTATTATTTTTCAACACAAAATTATCATTTCAATCTGTTTTATTTTTTATATTTTTCATTTCACTACAAAAAATAATACTGTTCAGCTGAACAGATAAATTTAACGTAATCAAAGAATACCGGAAGACTCTTGGCCTGCCAATGTTTGAGATACACTGATATATTCTTAGACATTAATAGAGAATAATGTGAATATTGAACCACTCACCAAAGACAATTGAGAAGAAATTAATAAATTATCGAGGGGTCAGTTCAATCGTTTCATTGTTTATTAATTAAGCAAATGTTAAAATCCATAATAATCTTTTCATGTAATCTATATCATCTATCATTCAGCTATTTAACTCAATCATTTAATGATAAATTTTCATTGAAATTTCGATTTCGATGAGAATTGAAAGAAATTTTTTTTTTCAATTCTTGAATGTTCATTTTTGCAATTAGAAAAAAAAAATTAATACACGATCGCAATTACATTATCACACTGTCAATAATTACACGGATGAAATTATCCCAAGAACAATAAATCTATTGATTACAAATTTTCAAATTTCATCGTAGGTAGATATATTTAGATGTAACTGTATCTATTCATTAAAATCAAATTTTGTCATAATCAGATACTAAAGATACGTATAATTGACTTCTCGATTCTCAATAGAATTATAATTATGAAATTTCGTTACCATTGTCTCGTATGTTCTCCTGCATTCTAGATTAACCATTTGCAGCGTCACTCATTCATGAACCAGTCTGTGAAAGGAGAATATATTTTTATTTTTATCTCAACACACACATATTCACACATACATAACGGACATAAGAGAATATCGATCCGTATTCGTAGAATTCATTATCTCTTTTGCATGGGAGTCAAATTGCATGCAACGTTTAGTCTCGCTTAATTAAAATAAAAAATAAAAATAGCAAATTCTTTTATGCTTTATTTTTATGATTTTTTTCCATTCTCATATATCATTTTTTAAGGCACATCCATTCCGATTTATTCAAGTGCAATACAAATTTTAAAATCTGATTCTCGATGTATTGGTGGACAATTTTATATTTTAATTCAAATTATAAAAATGATTTGAGTTATTTTATTTTTTATTGCACGAAATATTGAGAATTAGAGCTGCAACTTAAATTTGATGAATTTTTATTAAACGTGGCATGTCAATTCAACTTTGTCATTGGTTTGATTGGTTCCTTAAAAAAAAAAAGATCGAGAATGAATCATTTTTATTGTAAAAAAAATCAAAGCTTCTAAAAAGATTATTCCAAGAATTTTCTCATTTCTCCGAAATCTGGAGATAATTCGCATGAACTGATGACAAAGTTGGCTCTCGTCTCGTGTAAATTCAAAAAGTCCATCCACTTTTTCATGTCTTGAAAAAGTTGAAATCTCTCATCAGGAAAATTTATCTAATTATATAAAAATCAGCAATTAATTCAGTACTGAAGATCTAAAATGAAACAAGTTGTTGTCTTTTTGTGATAATTCAATAGAAGAGATGAAACAGGATAAGTATATTTTTTTCGACGATCTTTTTTGGGGATTACCCCAGGGTTCAAGCGAGATAGAGCGATATTACCCTAATATTTTTTTTGCAGAATTTCAAGAGCTCCAAAAAAAAGATTAGAACGAAATCACCCTATCTCGCTGTCTCTCCGAGATCTTTTCAAAAAGCTATTGAAAGAAAAATAGACTTATCCTGTTTCACTTTTTCACCATTTCATTAATTAATAATTTTATTAAATTGTCTTTGTTTTTTTAATTATCAGATACACTGACGAATTCAATGTTCGTGAAGATCTCATGGGTCTGGCAATTGGTGCACATGGGGCGAATATTCAACAGGCACGAAAAGTCGAGGGTATTACGAATATAGAATTGGAAGAAAATTCGTGTACATTCAAAATATATGGCGAGGTGATCATACATTTCTAATTCACGTAATTTTGTATTTTCTTTTTTTTTTTTCTTTAATTTAAAGGAAAAAAAATCATTTACATTTCAGACACACGAGGCAGTTAAGAAAGCACGTTCAATGCTCGAGTACAGTGAAGAGTCTATACAAGTGCCAAGAGTTCTTGTTGGAAAAGTAATTGGAAAAAATGGTCGCATTATTCAGGAAATTGTCGACAAAAGCGGTGTTGTGAGTAGATATTTTTTTTGTTTTTTTTTTTGTTCTTTCATTAAATTCAGCGAATATTTTTTTTTTGTCATCACCATTATTTCAATTTATAGAAATTTTAATTATTAATTCATGAAGAATTGCTTGCAATAAGTTGTGCTTATCAGTGCTAAAATTGGAATTTTCTTGACAAAGAATGAAAAACAGTTTATATGTTTGATTCTTTTTTTTTTTTTTAATTTATCATTTTCACTTTTTATCTTTGATTTTTCATTGAGTATGATTATTTACGCTTTTTATTTTCCATCGAATTTACTTTTCAGTAAAAGTAAAAAAAAAAAAAAGATATAAATCATTGTAATCGTATCGAAATCAAGGGGGAATTAAATAGAATAAATAAATTTCACTTATTGCAACGTGGAAAAAGAAAAGAAAATATAGTCTGAAAATAATTATGCAAAATTAGTTAAAGAAGAAGAAAGAAATAAGGATTAAATTAATTTTTTTTAATGGGATTTTGTTATGTATGACATACAGTGCATTGTTTGTTTTCGGTAGATAACATCTGGCTCGAGTGGGAATGTACATACTGATAGAGTAAGTATATTACCTTATATTGTTTGTGCCTTTATTTCATCTTTACCATCAAAAATACAAACAAAAAGAAATAAAGAAAAAATAAAAAAAAATAAAAAATAATGAATCACGATTGAAAAAATTGAATGCAATAGAAAAAAAAATGAAAAATTGAAAAAATTTTAACGATAGCATTCTTGGAAGTTAAAAAATTATACATGAACCACTCGGGCCAGTTTTCATTTCTATCGGCTACTGAAATAAAAAAATTAAAAAAAAAAAAAAAAACAAATTTCAAATAATTCACAGAAGGTAGGAATTTTTAATTTGCAATCTCTTTTTTATTTTTCCTTTTTTTTTCCTACACAATACAAAATAAAATCTTCAATTAATCATTTGTTACAATTAAAAGAATGAAATAATAATAATAATGATCAAGCACTAAATTCAAATCTAACAATGATCAAATTGAAAGCATTTAGAACAATTAAAAAAAAACATTTCATCATTTTCATTCTCTTTTAGGCTTTAGAAAAAAAGTGGAGAAGGCACAGAGAAGAGTGTGTAACAAAATGAAGAGATAATAAAATTGTTCATTTGAATTATTAATTTTTTTTTTTCTGTATCATTTGATTTTATAGGTTCGAGTAAAAATTGAAGGTGATAATGAACCGCAGCCAACAATTCCCCGCGAGGAGGGACAGGTACCTTTCGTTTTTGTGGGGACTGTTGAGAGTATTGCTAATGCAAAAGTCCTATTGGAGTATCACTTAGCACACCTAAAGGTAAATACAGTAATCCATTATTATTATTATTCACTTTTTAGTTTTTCTTGTTCATTCACTTTTTGGAGGATATATATAGCTTGGAATCTAAGGATGAGAGGGTCATTGCCTTAATCCTTTTTTGTAGCTCACGAAATTCTCTGAAAAAAGAGCGATTTTTCCGGACTCTTAAAGGAAAGATTCATGAAAATTTTCAAACAGATCTGCTTATTATTTGATTTATTTGTTCATGTCCAGATCTGATGAAATAGAGATGCAATTCTGATTTGATTAGATCTCGGGTATCGGACACAATTAAATCCAATAATTACATCTAACTTTTGTCTCGCATTAGTGCTATTTTTTTTTCATCTCCGAATTAGTAAAAATTGTGAACAAATGTGTTTCGGTTTTTCATCCATTTAACGTTTATTAATTAATTGTGAATTTGTTAATACAGGAAGTAGAACAGCTTCGACAAGAGAAATTGGAAATTGATCAACAATTGAGGAGTATGCATGGTTCAACAACAGGACCAATGCCAAGCTTTCCACCAGCTAGACGAGGGATGTCTTCAGGACCAGAGGAGGGAGGTGGAGGCCGTGGTGGTCGTGGTGGACAATCACGAGGACGTGGAAGAGGAAGAGCACCAACACGACACAATGCTGGTAATAATTTTACGACATTTTAACTCACTTTCCCCTATAAATGTGAAAATCATTTTTGAAAGAGCTGCATTCAGCTCAATAGATTTAGGACACATTATCCTAATTTTTTTTATTTTTTTTATTGCTATTATCCTAAATTTATCTAAAAAATTAAAAAAATTAATAATTAAATTTTCAATGAATTTTTTTCAGGTAATCGCAGAGACACGATGGATGGTAATGACGACCGAATCAGAGACTTACCACCACGAGGAGGAAGTCATGGGGGTCATCAGGGTGGTAGTGGTGGTGGTTACATGGGTAATAGGCAGGGAAGGCCACCAGCATCTAGACGTGATCGTCGAGACGACAGACGTCGAACAACTGACGATGAAGAAACTGTCCTCGATAGCCAAGACGTATCTAGCATTGACCGAGGTGAAATTAAATAACATTTCAATATTTTCTCACTGTCACCATCAATTTTTCTAGCTTATAAAATTCACGCACTTCTATCATTGAATGTAGCATGAGTTTATTGTAAAAAAAAAGCGACAAATTCTTGTGACCATCTAACACCGATATCTTATGGCAATTATTATTTTTCATAAAAATAAATTTCAATTAACCGGCATAATCACATCTGCACGCTTAACTAACTCGCTTTAACAATGTGTATTGAATTTTTTTTAAATCGACTAATGAAAATTAACAAGATATACTAATGGAATTGATGAAAATATTGGGATGGTCACAATTGTTTGTTATGCGTGTGTAGAATCTGTCTCAAGTGTGGAGGGAAAGCCTAAGGGAAACAAACGAAGGCAGATACGGTCAAGAAGACGCAGTGCAACACCGGACAACAGTGAAAAAGGTCATTGTAAAAATGAAGTTGTTGTAAATTGGTGAAACAAATTTTTCTTTACTTTATTATAAATTCAACGCTTTTATTATTATTATTATCATGATCATCATTATTTGTTGATTCGAATGGATGTGATGGAGTAGAGCCTCTTGAGAGAGTCCATTCTCTCATTGATTCATAGAATTTTCTTAAAAATGATTTTTTTTCCATGTGACTCAAAATTTTTCATAGGGAAAAGTGGGGTAAGGTAGATCTTCCACTAAATCGGCTTTGGATGGATTTTTTCAACGACTTAATTGAAAAACTGAGGGAACTTCCGGTGGAAAACATACGACAGGGGATATTTTTTAGAGTTTTTTTGAATATCCTACTTTCATGAGCGCAAAACCGTTTCCGTTTTAAAAAATTCCTGATCTTTTGCGAATATTTCCGGTTTGTCGTTGCGATCTGGGGCCGATTTTGAATAAAAAGTGAGATCATTTCCCATCAATTTATGGGATTCTGAAATTTTTCAAGTTGATTTATGAATGACATAGTTCGATTTATGAAAATCAATTTGGCCATCATATTATTTTCAGAAATCGATCATTTTTTTTTATTAATGGCAAATGATCTTATTTTTCATGCAAAATCGGTCCCATGTCACTACAACCAATGAAACCAGAGATATACCCGAAAAAAATGAAAAAAAAAAAGATTTCGTAAAGTCTGGAGTCCTGAATTTTGATCAAAATCGTTAGATTTTCAAAAAAAATCAGAATTAAACTGTTACACATATTTCCTACGAAAATTCCCTCAGCTTCTCAATGGAATCATCAGTGAAATCCTATTTTGAATATTTTCACTTATTTCAAGCGACTTTTATAATATAATATATCGTGATTAAAATGTGCCTGTTTAACCCAATATATCCTCTCACCCTATCTTCGGTTCTGATTATTCCAATGTATAGAGTCTATCGCCGAATTGAAGATGACAATAAATTTGAATCATTTCAAATAATTTTGATTAAGAGTTCGTAGATGTTTTCATGCAAAAGCTTAAGAAAATTAGATCAGAATTTTTCTCAATTATGACTAATGATAAAAATAATATTTATTTTTATTTACAGGTAATAATTCAGGACAGGGTGAACAAACAGGTGGAAACAAAGATGTTAATCCATTATCAAAGGATATAATTGTTTCAAACAACAGTGGTTCACAAGGCCCAAAGGGTCAAAGAGATCGTCGTCCACCACATTGGCGTATGTCAAATAATAAGCCAAAAGAAACTCTGGTAAATGGTACCAGTGGCTAATGATTATTCTCTATAATTTCTTCATCATGCCGTAAGTTGCATTAAAATAAGATTTGAAAAAGAAATTGAAAACAAAAAAAATCAAGAGTAGAGACGAAGAATTAAAGTGATGGGAAATAATTTAGAAAAACTATTAAGATACAAATAAGAAAGAAAAAAAGAGAGTAATTAACAACTTAATGAGGAAGAGATAAAAATACGTGACTACTCTGATTGAATAGCTGATGAAAATCAAAGCTACGTGGATACATGACGCTTTACCCGATTATTCAAGAACTTAAGAAAAAAAAATTAAATGAAAAGAAAAAAAAAATCTACTCTGAAAACTCAACATAATTATTGATAACAATGAATAACTAAGAATGAATAACTTAGTCAGTTTACTTACTCGTTATTCGACACTGTTCGTTATCGTTACGAAGGATTAACTACAGATGTTTAAATGAGTCGAAAGTAAAAGAAAAATTAAAAAAAAAAAAGTGGACTCATTTTGTCATTCTCCATTCAAACAAAAAGAATAAAAAAAAATTTAAATAAATGAAGGAAACATTTAAAGACATATTAAATATCCATGCATGGTTTAGTTTTGAAAGAAAAAAATAATAAGAATGATAGTGAGTTACTATCATGTTCGATTAAATTTGGACACATTCATCGGGATATTGATGAAAATATGGGGATAAAAGAATCGAGTAAAATCAACATAATAAACACACCCACACACACACACAGTAAATAGCACAAATATTCCGTGCTAAAATAATAATGAATTATTTCGTTAATTAGAGTGATGTGGAGAAAGAAAAAAATAAAGATTTTGAGACCCTTCCCGGATTGTGAAACCGTGCCTCATGTTTTTTAAACTAATGAAAAAGAAAAAAAAAGATGAAAAGTCCCGAGACGATATCGTATCAATTATTAACAACTTTTATTGAAAAAAAAAATGAATAAATAAATAAGACAAGTCTATCCTCAGGATCAAAGGATTCACCGGTTAATCGGAATATTCAGGAGGTTCTGAATCAATCAAATTTTACTCGTAAAGAAAAAAATTAAAAAACAGGAAAAAGTGAGATTTTCTCTTCGCTTCTCGGAATATAATTGAAAATTGAAGAGCAAAGAAACAGGGTCATTTAACGAGATAAATTTGATGTGATTGAAGAGGATGGAGAAAAAAAAATGAAAGAAAGACAAAAAAATTAGCATCCATTGTGAATTGTAATCGGCAGCTTTGCAAATTTAATTTCCCTTTAAACGGATTTACATCTTTTTCCCAATGATGTTTCTTAATTTTTCTTTCTATTTACACAATGTTAAATTGTTTTTATTACTTTATCATTCATTTTTTTTGTCACTTTTATTTAATTATTATATTGCTTCTCTTTTTCGATGAATTCCTTTAATTTTTCTTTTTTTTTTTTTTTTTAATTAATTCTTCATTACGTTTCCAGTTTTGAGTGCTAATTAGTTTGTACTTGAATTATAATATCTATTGAAACAAAAAAAAATAAGAAAGAAAAAACAATGTTATTGATTGATATTTTCAAGGAAATTAATGGCTTTTGGTCCTCTGTAAACCATAATTATTGTTCCTTACTTTATACGAATTATTATTTTCCTCGTCATTCTTATATAACGATCGGTCATTTATTAGGAAGAAAAAAAAAACATATATTTGGATCAAAAGAGAGAAGAAAATTGGCAAACAAAATTTTTTTGAAAAAAATTCAAAATTTTCAAGAGAAAGTAAAATGTAAAACAAAGATATACAAGAAGAAAAAAAAAAAGAATCAATATATTTAGCAATACCAATGTATGATGTGCCAGACAGGAAAAAAAAAAAAGATGATACATGTTTTATGATATCTAAAGTCTAGCTGAAAGTGCAGATTTAGCGCATTACCCTTTATTACTATATTACTACTTAGTCGAAATGATACGAAAAAAAAAAAAATAAAAAAAATGCATTAAAAAGTGGATGTCTGAACAAATAAATTAGCTTTACTATACTAAGCTATTAAACAAAAAAGAAAAAAAAAGATAAAAAAAAAAACATTTAAAAAAAAAACTCAAAAAAATAAAAAATAAATAATTAAGAAAACAAAAAGTAATAGATGATCACTTGGTCAGCGGTTTTAAATTGTCGCGGTTAACTTTCAATTTAAAACTGTTGTCTTTAATCTCTTCTTCCGGACATGACAACAACTTAATCGGACGTGTCTCAAAATGAATCATTGCAAAACATTATAAGCATATAACACTGATGATGGTTGATTGCAGAGAAAAAAAAACTTTAAGAAAAAATACAAAAAAAAAAAAACTAAACAAAGTACGTATTTTGACACCTTAAATAATTGTAAACGGAACTGTGTAGCTGCCAATTTTGTTTGAAAAAAAAAAAAAAAAAAATGTCAAGTTTTTTGGCAGCCGATAAACACTGAGATATCCCCCAACTTGCTTGTTTCAGATACATTTGTATTGATTGCAATTGTGCATAATTTAAGGAATAAAACATTTCTGTACATAATTTGTATTTTCATTTATCTCCAAAATTGTTGGATTAAAATCTTTTCAATACTTTATTTTTTCGTGAATTTGAATAATTCATGAAAATTCTCGGAGAAATAAAAAAACAAACTTTCAAATTAAATTTTTTGTGCATTTCAATTTCTTCAAATTAATCTAAAAATTAAACATTTTTTTACAGAATTTTAATTGAGACTTCTGCAAATGTCTCGTTCATTTTGGAAATTTTAAGGAAACAGCGAGGCTTGGCAGAACTTTTTTTGTAGGACATAAAGTCTTCTCCAAAAATGTCTTTTGAAATTTTTTTGCAACGCTATTTGTTTCGCAAATACTCAAAAAAAAAATTACAGCAAGTTTTTCGATCCCTCTGTCTCTAAATTCCTCCAATTTCAACGTAAGAATGAACTCTTCCATCAAAAATAATTTGATGTCAATCAAATTTTTTCCCGCCTTTGATTCAAATTCCTAAAATTGTCAACTACAGATGTCACTACCTCCTCATTCTTCATATTATCTCAATTTCCAATCAAAAATGAGTAATAATAACTTTCCATCGACTCAGCATATGTCAGCCGGGGTGGGAGAAATATAGTGAGGTTGTTCTTCAGACTAAAAACGCGTGTGAATTTTCGTCAATTTACGTGAAAGTTTCAAAATAAATTAATAAAAATCCCACAGAACTCCCAAAATTGCGTGCAATAATTGTGGTTTCGATTCATCAAATTTTTTTACAACTCAAGCAAAATAATTCTTCGAGTGTTTTAAAAAAAAATAATAATAATATTCATCAATCATATATGAGGTCAATTACACGATAAAAATTGTAAAAAAAAAGGTAAATTTGTGTAAATTATCTGAGTTTTAAAAATCTGAAAGCAACAAGTGAAAGGTGCTCCTTTCATCATTAATTCGTGAAATCACAGTCATCATTTACTGAGGTGAGTCACACACAATAATCCTTGTAATTTCACCGAAAGAGAGAATTTTTATGTATTCATTTCAACACAATTTCAATGACGATGATAACCTATTAGAAAAAGAACAGTTGTCCTTGGAGTAGATGGAGTAAAAACGACATCTTTTTTTTTCAAAACAAAGTAAAACTTTTCAAATTTTTGGAATTCATCAAGTTTAAAAAAAATTCAAACCACAAAAATTCTAGGAAAAATCAGATGAAAATATTGAAAAAAAAAAAAATTATTTTCAAATCGTTTTTCAATAAGAATGTGCATCAAAAAATTTATGTACATTGTCTTAGTTTTGCCCAATGGAGGCGCCAGGGTCGTTGTGTTTCAATTGCTTACCCTCTTTTGACCCTTCCCCCTCTCCATCCCTTTTCTGCAAGATTTTCATTGGATTGGACCATTATTTCTCTTTTGGTCGCAGCCAGTGGATGTTTAACAAAAAGAGAGAGAGAGAGAAAGAGAAAGAGAGAGAAGGGGTCATACACACATTGAAGCTCGCATCAGCTGTTGTTCAATTCAGTTAGTGTTTTTAGAGTTGGGTAAATGAAGAATTGTTAATTTCCTCTTTTTCTTCACAAATGAAATACAACAGAAAGTTACTTATTTATTCAGTTGGTAAAATTGAAATTCCGAATGAGTAAAAAAGGTTTTGTGAAGAGTCGACAGTGAAGAGTTCGGAGAAATTGTTGAATATTTCTTTTTTTTTTTACATTCTATTAATTTCGCAATCTATGACTGTACTTTTGCTGAAGGTAATGATTTTTTTTTATTGTCACAAAAGAATTTGTCATTTTTGTGTTATCGTTTTTTTTTCATTTTTTTTTTGATGTGATAAAAATTTATTGAAATACGTGCGCGCGTGATGAAATAAATTCTCAGTGGATGAAGTCATTGTCGTTATTCACACGCGAAACAATTTAAAAAAATGATTAATTTGTTAATTTGAATAATTGATTTCTCTTTTAATTCAGGTTTTAATGCCAGTAGATTGAGGAACGTGAGAAAAAAAAGGAGAATTCTTCATTTTTCACAGTTTAACAACGATGTAATAGACACCAAGAATGCTTAAAGAAATTGAAACAGTTAGTGGTGGTTGTAATACCGGTCCACAAAGGCCAAGAAGATACTTTCCAAGGTTTTCACTAAGAAGATTATTGTACTCTAGTCCATTTATTGGACAGAGAATCACAAGGGCAGCAAGCTCTAGTAATAGAAGTACTAAAGGTATTATTAACATTTATATAATTTCAATGTAACAATAGACGTAAAAACTTGTTATTTCTTTTTATTTTTAATCAAATTTGAATATCTGTGAATTTCAAGAAACGCAATTCGATAGAATTCAAATAAAATCATTTTTTTTTCAAATAATATCTTGCAAATCATGTGATGGAGCGATTTTGTCCCAATTCTTCTTTGTAGCTCCAAAAATTCTCTACAAGAAAAGAAATAGACCGAAATTGCACTATTTCGCCTAGTCCGAGACATTCTCCAAAGAACATTGGCAAAAAAAAAGGAATTACTTATTCTATTTTTATCTCTTCGCTACTGAAATGTTAATTAAAAACCATTTGCTTTGGGGGAAGACTTGGAAGTGAATGTTTATGTTAATTTCTACGTGAAAATTGATGATAAATTTAATCGTGAAGAAATGAGGAAAAAAAACACATCAACACATTTTCTTGTTTATTTTTAATTAATTATCTTGAGAACTAAACGAGATAGAAAATTTTTCGTAGAAACGTTTTTTTACAAATGATTTTTCTCGACATGAAAGGCTTTGATGAAGAGCGATATTCCTCGCGATATTCCTCAAAAATGATTGTCAGAAAAATTCACTTATTTTGTTTAGCTTTTCCATTATTTAATTAATTAGCGAAGAGATGGAACAAGACAACTCGAAGTATCATTGTGATTATTTTTAAGGAGATATTAGATGCACGCTTTTTACCTCAATCCTATTTTGTAGAGAATTTCAAGAGCTAAAAAAAAGATTCGGACGAAATCACCCCATCTCACTTAGTTTCCGAGATATTTTCATTGAAAGATCGAGACAATAAAATCCACTTATTACGAAAAAAATATTGCGTAAAAAATGAGCAAATTCTTGAATTATAAGATAATTTATGGGTCGTAATGAGGAAAATACAAACTCCTGATGAATCATATTTTTTTAAGGTAAAGACTCGAATAATGGCAAACAAATTGATGTTGAGAAAGGTGAGGCAAGAGCCACGAGTGGCTCAAGCCACTTGCAGTATCACAGTACAGATCTTCATCGTGCCACCAGCAAGGGTTCTGTACTTTCCACAGCTGGAAAGGTATTTCATCAATTCGATTTCTAAATAAATAAAATAAATATAATAAAAAATTAAAAAAAAAAAGAGCATTTCATCAATTAACATGTATAAATGAATACAATTTCAGAGCTGTGAAAATGGTTTGATGGAGTGTCCACTATGTCTAGCAGAATTGCCATTTGAATTATTTCCAATAATTCAAACTTGCCATCATCGTAGCTGTTACGATTGCTTTCAACAGTATCTTAGAGTGGAAATCTCTGAGTCACGTGTAAATATCGCATGTCCTGAGTGTGCTGAGCCAATGCATCCAAATGGTAAACAATTTATTTGAATGTTAATTAAGTAACCAGACACACGATGACTCATTTTTCATTTTATTTTCAATTATTTACATAATTTTTTTTCTCCTTCAGACATTCGAATGATACTCAATGATCAGATGCAATTGGAAAAATACGAAGACTTTATGGTCAGGAGAGTTTTAGCTGTTGAGCCAGATGCTAGATGGTGTCCAGCACCTGATTGTTGTTTTGCTGTCATTGCAAGTGGCTGTGCATCTTGTCCGAAATTAAAATGCGAAAGACCTGGCTGTGATTCGTATTTTTGTTATCATTGTAAAGCAAGGTGGCATCCAAATCAAACTTGTGATGCTGCAAGAGCACAGAGATCACAACATTATGACAGGAATTCATCACTCAGTTTTAGCCAAAGTGATTCGCAGCACAGTACGTGAATTATTTGATTATTATTGAATATTATTGCAATGGGTAGTTCATTTTGTCATTACTTTTTATGGAATGGTTCGGAATCTGAGAGAAGTGATTCTGGTGATAATTTGTTTTTGGCTTCAATTTTTTCAAAGAGAAAACATTCTCACCAGACTTTCCATAATCGAAAATAATGAAAAGATTATTTTGATTGGAAATGCTTGTTCAATCCTTCGAGTTATTCCTTATCAAATTAAATAGACTTTTGATGAATCAGGGGATGACATCAAGCCTTGTCCAAGGTGTCAAGTTCTCATCGTCAAAATGGATGATGGGAGCTGTAATCACATGACCTGCGCTGTTTGTGGCGCTGAATTTTGCTGGCTATGCATGAAGGAAATAAGTGATCTTCATTATCTCAGGTAGGAACTTTTTTTCGTCATTTTTGTAATTTTTTTTCTTCTTTTTTTTAACAGAGAGAAATATTTATGGAATATTCATGAAACTCTGATGGTTTGAAAATAGTATCAATTGTTACAATTTCTATATTTTCTCGTGAAATATCAAGAGAAAAAGAATCCAATTCATCCATAAAATTTTTCTCGGTATTTTCAATTTGCTTTTGATCGTTATTACTAATTGATAGCAATTTATGAAGTTGCATAATTGAATGATATTCTAAGTGGCAACATAAATTATTCTGGAATCTCAATTAAAATACTTCAGAATTTCCGTAGATAATATTCACAAGAATGAATTTTTTTCTGTTTCTCAATTGATTTTTAATTTTTTTGTAATTTTTTGTTTCCAGTCCATCTGGTTGTACATTCTGGGGCAAAAAACCATGGTCAAGAAAGAAGAAAATTTTATGGCAACTTGGTACACTTGTTGGTGCACCAGTTGGCATTGGCCTTGTTGCTGGAATAGCAGTACCTGCTATGATAATTGGTAAAACATCATTTTCAATAAATTAATTCAGTGATGAGAGATAATCACCCGATTTTTTCCGGCTATTGTTCTCCAATTATCTTTAAAACGAGTAGATTTACAAGAAATTGGCAAAATAATCGACTTTAGATCCTTACATTTATCTTCCATCACTTCTGTTCTTCATTTCCAATCAATGAAGTATTCAAATATTTTTGTAATTTTTATCTACAGGTATTCCAGTCTGGGTTGGGAAGAAATTGTATACAAGATACGAAGCACACAACAAACACAAGAGAAATGCACTTATTGCAGGCGGTGTGACGGCATCGGTGAGTACAGATTCATTGTGTTTAACTTATTTGTTGATAGTGATTGAGCATTCGGAAAACGATTAATGAAAGTCGATTGAAAGAATGATGCCATTATCAATTTCATTTGAGAATTTTTTTAGAACGATTGCTAAAGGATGATATCCATCAAAATTTGTTGAATATGGAAGAAACGTAATTTTTCATTTCCTGTGTTTTCGTTCATGTCGCTAGTATTGTTTCCCATTATTTGCCATTTGTTATTTTCACGCGGATATTTTTCCTTGTGAATGTTTTTTTTTGTGATCTTATTTCCTATTCAGGCAAAGAATGAGCTTCCTGAATTGCATTTTTTTTCTTCAATCTCATTCGTCATCATAATTGATTCGTAACAATTAGATACTTGACATTGTTTGTTATATTATTTTTTTCATTCGCTTCGAAGTTTTCATAATTCATGACGAATGAAAAAAGTCAAGTGATTGTCCTTGTAATTTTGAAAATACGCGATCTTCTTATACGCGTAAATACTTGCTGAATATTATTGTTAACTCTAGTCTGGTCAACTTATGAGTGTGGCGTCACATTCTGCTGTTTTTATTTTTTCATGATCAATCAGTTGAGTGGAAAATTCTGAAAAAAATTGACTTTTATCGTTGAAGTGTTTAAGAAATTATCATATTTTTCAAATTACGTATTCTGCAAATTTGGAAGAGAAATAAAATAAATTCGAGAAGCTCTGGTAAAATTTCTCCAATGTTAAATGAAATTGACGAGAGTCATTAAGTCGCTCATGGTGACCAGTCTGACGTTAATAAAAATAAAAAAAATCTCTTTATCTTTCAATTGAATCGAAGAATATTGCAGCAAAATCCATTTTATTAGATAATTTTCAGTAGCTAATATTCCAAAATATCATATGACCACTCGTCACAAAAATCAACTGACCTTTCTTTTTGTTCCACTTTAGCACTAAAATTCATCGATTTATTTTCATTGTCATTGCAGACACCCTGTCATCGTTTTTAATTGACACCTGTCGAGTTATTCTATAAACAGCTTTAGCAAAAAATCATTGATTTTTAGTGTCAGAGTAGGGCACAAGTAAACCCAAAATCAATATTCAAACAGTTATTCATTAAAAATAGAGCTATAATTTTTGATGACGTGTATTTTTTTTTATTCAATCACGACAATTGCAATTCAAAACCTACAATTTTCATTGGAAATGGAAGGAAACACGTTTATTTTGTCAGTTCACAAAGTTTCATTATTTTCTCGTTGTGAATTTCGTAGTTACTGAGTATTAAACTCTTTTTTTTTCATAATTCAGAGGAGAAACTTTGATAATTAAAGAAAAATAGTAGTGCAAAACTTGAACAAAAACTTTTGAGAAAAAAGTTAAAACAAATATTTATTATTCAAAGTGTTTTAACATTCGAAAATTATTTTTTTAAGAAAAAAAAAGACATTATCATGAACTTAGTAATATTCTGAAAAAAAACATGAGAAAATGGGTAATGCATATTAACGTGTGTAGATTGAACGTCACTTTGCTGATAAAAAATTATGTTTCTTCATATGAAGTCAATAGAATTAGCAATGAGAGAATATTTGAAATATGATCTTACACTAATTTTCCTTGCTTTTTTAATGAAAACAAAAAAACATGATGATATTTTTATATCATTTTACGTCGTGAAAGTGAGCATATGATTTATTTTTCATTACTTTTCATTATTTATTCAGTGCAGTGATAAAACGAATCAAGTCAATCATTTTTTATCACGAATTCCTATAAAATATTTTGGGATCCAGAAGAGATAGAGAAATTTTATTATTATGAGATTATTCGTAGAGGTAAATCACAGCTAGAAAGAGGTCCATTCTGAAAATTTCTCTATCAGCCTTTAGTTCCAAGAAATTCTACAAAAAATAAATATCAACTCTCGAACGGCTCAAGTTCAATAAGAGATAAAATCAATTTTTGGAAAATACCTCGAAATTGAAGGAAAATACAGTAATTCTTGTAGAAACTTTGGTTGTATTTTTCAAAATTCAGATCTACAAATAAAAATCTCATAAAAATTAATTCAGTAGCGAAAAAGTATAATAGGATAAATTGATTTTTTCTTCCAATGATTTTTTGGAAATTTTGGAAATTTTTTTCTGGCAATTAAGCGAGATGGAGCGATTTTGTCCCTAATCCATTGTGCAAATTTTAAGGTCTGCAACAGATTAGGGCAAAGTCCGCCCTATTCCATTCAGTTTTCGAGATATTGTTAGAAAATCGTTGAAAGAAGCAATCTAATTATCCTCTTTTACCTCTTCGCTACTAAATTTGGATCAATTTACCATCTAGTTTTATCACCACACCCTTATACTCTAATTCTATCTATTCTAAAAAAAAAAAAAAAAAGTAAATAATTCTCATTCGACCACCAAAATTCAAAGTTTAAGAATGATTCATGTTATTATTCTTATGTATTTTTTAAAATTCAGTTTTCACTTTTTCAAAACTTTCACCCAGCTGAGCATATGCGTATGCAGTACAATGTCATTTTTATTTTCTTCTATTATCATTTCACTCTCTTCTTTATTTTTTTTTTAATCCAAAAAGCTCTTAGCAATGCCCAAAGCCACTATAGAGCCTGAATACGAATCAACGTCTCGAAAGTTTCACAAAAAGAAAAAGAAAAGTTTTTTTTTGGCTCACTACCCATAAAACCGTAGAATTATGGCCTCTTATTAAATTCAACACTACCTCTTTTGATTTTCTCTTTTCTCTTTATCAATGAAAATTCATTCACAAAAACTTTTTTTTATCCAATAATAATTATTAATCAAAT
Source organism: Aleiodes leptofemur (assembly GCA_963942555.1). Classification (NCBI taxonomy): domain Eukaryota; kingdom Metazoa; phylum Arthropoda; class Insecta; order Hymenoptera; family Braconidae; genus Aleiodes; species Aleiodes leptofemur. Next base: position 13,174,728 of record OZ012616.1, on the reverse strand, counting down.
GACAATAACATTAACTGACAATTAATAATACTGAAAAAATAAATTTAAAAAATAGTAACAATTTTTTTTGTTTTTCGTCTTAAAGAACGTAAGATGGATAAACATCACATGTATTCACTTTCAATTACAATTTTTCTTCTCTTCGAAAATTCTTGACAAGACAATTTTTATATCCTTCAATTATTATTATAATTAAATGAATTTCTCATTGGAGTCTACTTAATTTCGATATTATCAACATTAAGTACTCCATCTTTGTGAAAATCTTCAAGTACATCAATGAGTCTTTGTTCAGTCAATGGATCACCAAATGCAACATCAACTGAACCAATACAAAGTAATAATGCTAATAGCTGTGATCTACGATAATCTCTGTCTAAATCATGTCTATCATATCCCAATTCTTCAGTTATATCTAAACCAAGTGATAAGCATGTACTTGTCAATGTTTCCCAGTATTTATCCAATAATGCTGGTGTATTAATTCTTCTTAATTCGGTTGGTACTGAACTAACAAGCAGCAATGCAATATCATTTGTTGGACGACTGTATGTAACCATTTGCCAATCAAGTATCGCACACTTACAATTACCATCATCATAATTTTTGAACAACAAATTATTGCACCAAAAATCAGTGTGTGTTATCAAGGCCAATGGATCCTCTGGTGCCAATAATGATGATATTATTTCCTTTGTTTTTGGCCTCAATGCAAGTAATGATTCAAGTACAGCCTCAAGTCCTGGTCTACGTTCAAGAAAATGTGCTAATTGTGGTAAACCACGTTCAACAAGCATTTGATAAGAATCCGTAGCTCTTGATGTTTGAAATAAAAATGGATAACGTTCTGACAATGGTTTACCCTCTTTTACTTTCAATGTCAATGATAATGCATGCAGACAAGCAACTGCACTCAATGCTGCTTCAGTTTGTCGAAGTGTTAAACCACGTGAAAATTGTGCACCATCGTATCCACGATTACGTAAATTTTCAAGTACTAAGTAGGATTCTGGAGGCTCTGGTGTATCCTCGGTACCACCAGCTGGTTTGTAATGTGCATTGATGCATTTTGGTATTGGTAATTCAATGTAATTTTTTAATGATGATAATTGTTTCTTTTGGAATGCATCTAAATCCACGACAACCTAAATTGGAGTGATAGAAAAAAAATTAGTCATTTTTTTCTTCTTCTTGAGTTCAATAATCTGAAGAGAAAGGAAATTCAGTGGAAAGAGTCGCATTTTTTATTCTAAAAAAAATGATTCATTTGTGAAGAAGTAGAGCACTTATCTTTGTGATCATTCACAATAGAATAATCTCGGATAATAAGCGAGATATAGTGATATTGCCTTCATCCTTTTTTGTAAAAAAATTTTAACACCTCCAAAGAAAATGACAAAAAAAATAGAGTTATGCTGTTTTACCTCTTCACTACTTCACTGATTCCATTAAAATTCCCTCTAATCTTCTTTTTCTCATTAAAATCAGTAAACTAATTCATGAACAATTTCATTATTTACCTGTGTGTAAAATTTAATTTCACGTAAATCAAATTGTGCTTCAGTGACGAAAAAACGATTGAATGGATCTTGTGGTAGTAATTTAACAATAACATTTAAATGATTATTTTTATCACCAAGTTTATAATCAATTGTAACTGCTAGTATATCACTTAATACTGATTCACCAGCAGTACAGCCTGGATTAACATCAAAATCATCAACACTTATTATTGAACCATCACCATGATGAATCATAAGTATATTTTCAAGCCATTCTTTGGTAACTGGTGTTAGTGGCCACTCAGTTGCACCCGATGCATCTGTATCCTCACTGTCAGACATACTTCACTCTCTTCCTCTTTGCTCACTTTGATACTTCCTCCTGTTCTCCCCCTTATTCGTGTATTCTCAATGTATTATCTCCAATCAAGCAAACTTGGCGAGAAAAAAATTTTTCACGTACTCTGTCCTCTCTGACTGTTCATTTCACTCTGTGTTTCTGTTCAAACAGACTCAACTGTAGTTGGGCGCGACCGTCAATATCCTTTTGCACTTTTTTTTTTTCAATTTTTTTCTTTACTCCTTATTTTTTCCTCTATTTTATTATTCTCTGCTTCTCTCTTTCCTGTATCTCTCTCTCGGTTGTTACATTCACTTCCGTTCAGTCCGACAGGCAATGCCCGTCCACTATCCGTCACACCTTATTCCTTTGTATCATTATTACCGCATTTATGCTGATGAACAAATCATACGAAATTTATTTTATTTTTTTTTTCCTTCGATTATTTCGAATCCTCGTGCCTCGCAATTTTTCCACAATTATTTGCTTATCATCCCAGCCGCTGAAACATTATCAACCCCCTGTGAACTCATACAGTACCACTCTCTGCTAACAAACACTATGAAAATTTATGGGTGGGCCGATAGATGTAGATATGTAGTTATTGTATGGGCTATATAGTGAAGAACTGAGTTTGCGCGCAACTCCTCCCTTCAATCAATATCTCTCACTCTGAACTCATTCAACCCTTTTCTTTTTTTTTCTTCTTTTTCTGCCTCAACCATGTACCCATCCTCTGATTATTGTACCTCAATGTCCTCACGCGTCTATGCTACTGGAAATTACTGAATTATTCATGTTCATTGAAGGTTTTTTACTTCTTGTTGACAGATGACAATTTCATCAAGAATTTTTGTTCAATTTAATTTCATTTTTCTCGGATAGTAACTGGTATCAAATTGTTTTTTTTATGAATTCATAATGAAAGTATTATTTTTGGAGATGAATAATTCGTTAAAAATTTGATTTTTTCGTGACAGTTTCCTCAGTTTTGCTGGGATAACTCTAGAAAGAATGGATGAAGGAGAATTCATTGACGCACACATTTTATACCAAATTAAATTGGTCAGAATGTTGGTCTTTGATGAAATGTTCAAAACCCCACAGTTTTTTAGATATTTTTTTTTATTAAAAGGCTTGAAAAAAGAACGAACGAAATCTGTTAAAAAAGAGTCCTAAGAAATATCTCGAACAAAATCTGAATTCATTGCTAAAATTAGAAGAGATCTTGATTTCACGTCTTCCAATTTCTCTCGAAATCCTCTTACGATAACAATAATTTTTCATTAATTATTGACAATTTTTAAAGTCTCTAATTTTGTATGATTTTTGGATATTTGCCGGATGAAAATTTGATTCGATTATGAAATTTCATGTCGAATCCCCGGAATTTTAATCCAATCATCTAGTTGAGAGTTACCAGAAGCTCGAGTTTCGAATTTTCAAACCAATTTAGTAGCGAAGTGGTGAAACAGGATAGGTCATTTTTCAAGCCTTTTTGTTTCAGAGTATTTCAAAAATCAATCGAGATAGCGCGGTTTCATCGTAATCCTCTTTTGTAGCCCTCGAAATTCTCTTTAAAAAAACAGCTTCAGGCTCCATCTCATCCTATCTCGTTTATTTTCCGAGATAGGGTGATAATTCTCTAGGAAAGATAGGCAGAAAAAAATCGAGTCTTGTTTGGCAATATCTAATTAGTTTTTACATGTAATAAGAGTCATGTCGACTTTTTAATTACCTTTCCCAGTTGTTGACAGTTTTATGTTACGAAAATAATGAATGTTTTCAAACAATAAGTCTCATAATTCAATACATGCAAAGTTCCCATTGTCTCTTGATTCCAAAATATTGCAGTAATTCTTAGTATGGAAGTAGAAAAAGTTTTATATTATGATTTTTCTTTTTTTTCCGTCACTCTTCAACATTTGTATTAGACATTATTGAAGAGGTGGGGATTTCAAAACGAGTCATACTGTTATGCTTTCTTAAATGCGTTATTTTTTTAAAACGAGACCGACTGCGCGCTCTCGCGCACGGAAAATAATCTCACAATTTTTTCATTCAAACTTAATTACTTCGAGAAATTATTGTATTCTTCATTTCTATTGTTTTTGGAATTGAGTGGAAATTAATGAAAATCATTTCTTTTTCAAATTCAGATTCTAGTTTCACCAGTATTGGCTAGTCTTGCAGTTGGAATTGGTGTACCAATTCTTCTCTTCTATGTTTATGGAGTTGTACCAGTATCACTATGCAGAAGCGGTGGTTGTGGAGTATCAACAAATGGCTCAGGAGTTAGATTTGAATTTGACGATGAGAATGAGCTGATGGGTGCACTTTCTGGAAGGAATATTGGTGGTAAGAGAGAAAATGAGTAGAGAACCGATTGATCCTTTGATTAAAATTCAGGAGTAGAGTAAAATGGGATTTTTTACATTCTCCCTCTCTGTCAGCAGTTTTCGTCAAATATCTTGGAAACTAAGCGAAAAAGCGCAATTTCCACTGCATTATATGTTGTGGAGAATTTCAACAGCTACAAAAGAATGGATCAGGATACAAACCTGCTATCTTGATTAATTTCCAAGATATTTTCAAAAAATTATTGGTGAAACAAATCGACTTATAACTAAAGTAGCAAATTTTCCAATGATTTATCTCGAATATTTCGGAAACTAAACGAGATAGGGTGATATTACCTTCCCTCTTTTTTGTAGTTCTTGAAATTCTCTTCAAAAAAAAGTTTAGAACAAAAACGGCGTATTTCCATTAGTTCCCGAGACATTTTGAAAAAAGAATTACCCATAAAATTCAAAGAATACTCTAGAAAATTATAAAAAACTAAATTGCTCTCAGTTCTATGTTTACCACTGAATTACACAGTCAGTTGAGCAAATAAAAACATAATTACACTATTTTTATCCTCCAGATGCAGCATCGATAGACGTTGCGAGCCATCGTGGTGGAAATCCATCGATTGGTGAAGCCTCATTATCATTGGGCAGTGGAAGTCAATTGGAAAAATTAGGTCGTGAAAATGACAGAGAAAGTGCCAGTAATGTTGCATTAGCTGGTGCTAGTTTAGCCGGTAGTATAGCATCAAGTGTATTACCAGGTGGACAGAGATTGGAAGTACAGGCTGATGTAACATCAGCACAAAGATTCAGTTTGTGCAGTGAGACAGCATCAGCTGCAACAAGTTTGTCTGAAAAATCAGTTAATGCATCAATAGCTGCTGATGATGGTAGTTCTTCAACACGTGCACTGGCTGGTTCAGTGTTAAATTTTAAAATTGACAGTTGCTCAATAATAAGCGGTGATAAGTCAATTGATAATGAGCAAGCCATCAATCAGCCAGCAACAGCGTCAATTGAATCTGCTGGTCAGGCTGCTGCATCATTGAGCTCACTGGAAGAAATACAGCCTGGTATTGCTAAGAGAACACGTAGAAAACCAACGCTAGATAGACAGCACAGTGATTCGAGTAATTGGACAATTTGTGGTCGTGGTGTTGGTGGTTTTGGTGGCGGTGGTGGTAATGGCGGTGACGATGGAAATTCTGAACGTGTTAGATTTGATGATCACGTTAGTTTTATTGAGGCACATGAGGATCCAGCTCATTGTAATAGGGTACAAGGGGGATGGAGGAAGAGGAATAAGGAGGGCGAAGGAGAGACTGATGCCCAAAAATCGAGGTAATTTAATCCTCTATTTTTATGTAGTGACTAATCAGTAATGAGGCGAAAAAACAGAATAAGTTTATTTTTCCTACTTGTTTTTTGAAAATATCTCGAAAACGAATATAGATGTGCCCTTTTCCGTCCGTGCCCTTTTTTGTAGCTCTTGAAATTCTATAAAAAAAAAAGATGAAAGCTAAAAGAGCGTATCTCCATCAATATCCAAGATATTTTTCAGTAAGATGGGCACAAAAAATTGACTTATTCGGTTTTGCCGAATACCATTCGAGATATTAAACATAATTTGATTAGATATTTTTTTTTTATATTTTCGCATTATCTTGAAGACTATTGCCGCAGGATTAATTGCATTTCCACGATAATTAATCATTCATTGTGAATATTTTATCCTCAATGAAGAATAAAAGTAAGTGAGAATTGACCCCACAAATTTAGTAATTTTTTTCAGAAATCTCAGTGAAGAAGATACAACACAGGATGACAGTACATCACGTGCACGAATGAATGTAGCAGCACTGAGAATTGTATTTTTTCACAATTCATCGAGTAGTGAAAAGCGTTTACCAGTTATTGAAGAGCCAGGCTCTTCAGCGACACCAGGTACCTTATCATGTATATTAACACCAACAATCAACAACGAGACAACTGATGCCAATGCTGAAGATGATAAAAAATTACACTGCTGAAAATATATATAAATAAATATATATATTTCTATGTATAAAAAGTTAATGAAAAAAAAAAAATAAATAAAAAAGAAATAATGAAGACTGAAAAACACGCATGTAAACGTAATTATACACTTATAATTATATTATACACATAATTGAAGTTGATGTCAGAATAATAATTGAGGAGAGAAAGCAAATATAGATGGAAAAAAATTTGTATTGAAGGGTAAAAACTATCCAACGAAATGAAAAGCAAATCATTGTTAGCATATTTTTTTCACATATTGTCATTCATCATTTTTCTGCATAAATAGAATTTTTTAAATTCATGACTTCCAGTTGAACGAAGGAGAAATATGAGAAAGATAATTTTTTATCAAAATTCATGATTTATTTGAGAATTGAATTTTTGATTCACATATTTTGGAGCATTGGATACGTGAAAAGCGAAGAAATGGAAAATTAAACAAGAGATAAAAAAAGAATAGAGTTACCAGAGTTATATGAAAGCAACTAAAGGAAAATAGATATTAGTCTTAAGATTTGTGCTTAATTGCAGTGTACATTGAACAAGAGCATTTCTGAATAATTGGAAACGAAAATAGCTTCGAAAAAGCAATGTTGATAACTTTCTAGGATGCTTTACATGGTGTTATAAAGAAAAAAAAATACAAATCCGTTCAACGTCAATGAATCCGTGTCTAAGAGAGTATTGAATTAGTTGGAAAATATTCATTGAAACAAGTAAAATAAGTGAATACTTTTTTTTTAAGAGAAGATTCATTTGAGATGAATTGAATGAGTAGTGGAGTGTTACAGTTTCTAAGGAATATCTTGGAATCTCTGAGAGATGAGAAAAATTCTGTAGAGGAAACTTGGAGAAAGAAATGTCAGCACAGAAATTCTTCTATCTCCAACAGATTTTGAAATATCCAGTAAAAGAGCAATGACATTAATTTATCTTCATCTTATAACTTCACTACCAAAAGACTCACGAATTTAGGCACTCGTATTTTTTCAAATGAATGAAATATGAAAAACAATAAAAAATTACACACTTGTGCAAAAACAGCATTTTGTAATCTTTCTCAATGCTTCCAAGATTGAATGAATCTGAGACGAGTGACAATTTCTTTTTTTTTTGTTCAAATAAAAATTTTGAAAATTATTCAATGCAAAAAAATTGTCACAGAATTTTTAATACTTTTGGAATATTGATTTTTATTTTTTGTGTAAAACACTGATAAAACAATTGGGTTTAATGAAAAAAAAACTAATAATAATGAACAAAGTACTGATATTGCTCAATACCGATTGAGAAACAGGGTGATGAAATATAGAAAAAAAAATGAAAAAGTTAATAATAATGTTTATTCAAGGAGATCCAACATTCATTCACGATTAGTTGATCCTTGTATTGTGAATTTCAGGTGAAAATTTTTCTTCTATTCTTTTACTTGAAATAGTAAATTTTGATTCTTTCATGGTATCTTCTTTTTTTCAAATTGTTATTACGAATAAAAAATGTACGTTATTTCTATCAACTTGATTATTGTCTTGATTCATCGTAAGATGTTGAATTTACGATTATTTTTTCGAATTTTCTTGCACTCATAATTCACGTTAAACTTTTTTTCCCCTTATTCTGCTCCTCTTTATCCTCACAAACGAAAACATATTTTCTATATTCTAGCAATTGAATAACTTTACTACAAAAAAAGCATTCTCAACTTGAAGTCAATTCTCATATGGATCTCTTAAAAAATGATACTTTATGAATCCTAATAATGTTTTTTTTCCACTTGGAAGAAAAACTTAATTGTTTTTCTTTCACACAAGATGCCAAAATAATTTTGAAATTGTGAAATTTTCTCAATTATTTATTATGTATTGATCTTCATCTTGGGGAGTACAAAAATAAGAACCATAGGAATTTATATTCTGAATTTAATTTTTTATTACGTGAAAAAAAAACTGCCACGATTCTATTTTCTTTGATTTATTTCCTAATCAAGTATGTTGTAATATATGTGTAAGGTACTAATGACTTGAAAATATTCCATTAAAAATATAAACTGAAAGAAAGAAATAGATAAATAAATTAAAACTAATTAGTAATACTTAGTTATCAATTACAAATTTAAACTGTTAATTAAAGAGGTTTCCTCCTTCATTTTCATGTATCATAATTAATCCATTTTTAAAATTGGATATGGTGATGTTGTTGAGCCTAAAAACATTAGCTTAATGTGCTCGTTGTTGAGAGCTCTGGTATATTATAATTTGTAATTTAAATAGAGAGAAAATTTTTTTTTTTTCATGATATGGAGAATTGTCACTTTGTTTTTGACTGCAAATAAAGTGAAATGAATTCACATGATAAAATATGAATTTGTATTACAATATAATATATATGAATAAAAGTCAAACTGATTCTAAGTAAAAAAAATTGCTGATTGTTTTGGATTTTTTTTTGTAAAATAATATTTATTACCTATTTGAACTTATAGAGATCTACATAAATATATCGGTGATTTCTTCATTAATTCGTCAACTTTTAGTTTGAATAATTCGCTCTGGATTGGCTCATTCATTTGGTAAATTGGATTCTTTACAACGTACTGCAAGTAAACCTAAAAGATGAAATTTTTGTTCAATTTTCGTGAAATTCCAACGGAAAATAATGTTAATCACAAGAGAACAAATAATTAACACGTGCATGAGGTGATGATCAACGAGAAAAGTGAATTACCTGTGAATAAAGTTGTTGCAACAATTCTCTGACATTTTGTGCAGCATTATCAGTATTTAATACGAATTTTAAACCAGACGGTGTCTCCAAATAATGTAGAGTATATTTGCTAGTTTTGTAAAACAAAAATCCCTCTTTTGGATCCAGTGGAGATATTTTATTGACAAATGATTTTATCGAGAATAGCATTCCATACATCAGCTTAGCCTCCTGAATTTTTTCATTGGAAATTAAAAGGAAACTGTATTAATTGGTTTTTTCCTTCATTCTTTGGGCACTAAAATGAATATTTCATTAGAGGTAAAATCTTGCTAATGATTCTATTTCAGAAGTGGAGAGGCAAAACTGTAGGTATTTCGGAAAATGATCGAGATAGATCGATTTTGCATGCTTGCTGAAAATAGCAGAAAATTCAAAAAACGATAAGTGTAAATTTTTCAAATATTTTTTTATAATTTATTTGCTTAAAAAACTAAAAAAAATTGTCAGCTGTGTTATAAATTCATTGTTATGATTCTGCTCTGGAGCATCTTTGTAGAGAATGTCAAGAGCTTCAAAAATGAATTGGGAAAAAATTACCCTATTTCGTTTAGTTTCCGAGATATTTTCGAAAAATAATTTTAAGAAAAAATGGACTTGTCCTACTCTATCTCTTCGCTACTGATTTAGAATCTGAGACTATTTCTGATGGGGAATATGCAATCAGATTAACTCCTGTCTGAAGCAGTCAAATTTTCTTATTAATATTTGAAAATCAATTTCAGTATGTTAACCATGAGAAATTCTCTCCATTGTCTTTTTCATTTAAGCTACTTTTCTCTGGGATGAGCTAGAAATTTGATAAAATCACCAAATTGATAATACTCCAAAAATGAAATCTTTGCTTGGATGGAAGATATATTTCTTTTTTTTCAAACGTCTCAAAACAATATCCAATTCCATTCAGTGTATGATTAATTGCTCCGAAAAATATTATTTCATTCCATAAATATTTTGGAGAAAAAATAATATTTTGTTTATTTTACTAAATTTTTTGTTCACGACACTTTAAGATGTACCTCTTCTTTGGTAATTCCCGATTTATTCAGTCTATTCCATTCTGCATAATACAACAATGTTCCATTTCTTGAAAATATGTACAAATTATGAATTGTCATTCTTTATAGTTTACAGAGAGGCTAAAACTTGTCAACAACAGCTGGATATTTTGAGGTTAGGCTGATTCATACGGAAAAACCTGGTTCTCTCTCTCTCTCTTGTCGCGTGAGGCACTAGTTCTTGACTAGGGACACTAGATACGCCAAAATTATTGAAGAAATTCAGCGGTAAAATATAAATTTGAGTAAGGCTGAGTTTTTCATTCGATGATTAACTTAATCCAGGATTAACTTATGCCAGGATCAGGGGAGAGATTCCGCGCGTTATAAGCAGTATCCAATTAGCCTTTTTTTTTTTTAATTTTGAATTATTTATAATTGCACTTACTAAAACGTTAGTATTTCGTTCGCGAGTGATTGTAGTGCCGTTAAAATCGTTTAAGAGTTAATTGGTTAATTGTAACTAAATAAAATATAACACAAAGCTAACGCTTTTACGTTATAACGCAGTACCTTATAACGATTAGAATGAGTTTAGCCGGAATTTGATATATTTATAAAAAATGACTTATGTATTCGATTGTAATTTGTTCGTACATCATTGTAATGTAAATTAAATTGTTTGTAGTTAAGCCGTTAATTTATAATAAATTTCCGAAAATTTTATATATGTAAGTAGCCGGAATTGATACTAAATCATTTTTTAAGCATTTTTTTTAATGGAATCGATCGGAAATCGTTTGTACTTTCCGAAATTATTAATATAAATGTTTGTAGTTGATTAATTTGCCTGGGTATTTATAAATAATTCAAATAATTAAAGGGATCTTTCCATGTGACAAAGAGCGCGCACGCGCAGTGGCAATATATATATTCGGTGATGCTGCTCCGAAAACTTCAAACGTTTGAAACTTTAGTGTAGGTCAGGAGTATTTGGAGCAAGTATGGAGTACACCGTATATCTGATAATTCCGGATAAAAAGAAACACAGTTTCGACCAAAAAATACTACTGAATTCTTCGATAAACTATTCTGAATTTGATACATTCATAGGTAATGGTTGAGGTAGTGGGAAATTAAAAAAAAAAAGATTATTGGAGAAGCGATGACTTTTCTGAAATCAAGGTTGAAAGGCATATACATAGGGGAGACAGGGCAAAATAAACCTGCAATTCAAAAGGTTTCGGAATTTTTTCTGGAGTGAGGGAATGGTTGCAAAAAAATTGACGCGGCTACAAAAGTGCCTCTGTGCATTGAATTCCGTGTGTAACGTTAGTGTCCAAAGTGTCATTTAAGTGTACATAATTCAAAATATACTCGGAGCACATGTTAAAGACACGCAAAAAGTATTTATGTACCTCCAGCCTTCCCGAAAAAACTGAAAAATTCCACCAACAAGTTCGATATATTGGAGCATCTTCTTAGATTTTTGAATTTTTTTCATTGAGTTCATCACTCCGAAAAAATTCCGGGATCATGCTGCTACTGAGCACCATTTTGCCCCACTCTGCCCTATGTTTATTGATATCAATCTTTTTGCATTGAATAATTTCAATTCATATAATATTGAAAAAATTATCGAGCAAGAAAGTCCTCGTTGGAATTTGATTTCTATTGAGAATATTTCCTAGAAATAGAGTCCGGCTCCATAATGCGTTATGACAAACAATTGTTTGAGACATAATCACAATTAAGGTCGAATAAATATTTCATAGCGTAACGCAGCATAATCTTGGAAACAATCTCCTCTATCAGCCTGTTCAGAGTCTACGGCTGGAATGAAATCCTTGTTAGAATAATAAATTCTGAGATTTAAAGTATAAAACTTGCATTTCGATTGTTTTTTATTGATATTCATATATATCTTCCTTAAATAACATCCAAGTAGATCACCGCCACCAAGATAATTCCTATTTCTTACAAAAATGAGTTATGATAAAACCACAGGGCTGGCCCATTATTAAAAAACAATTGGTAGAAAGGACAGCATTTCAAGTAAATAATAGAAGGAGAGAATATTCGATTCATCATATAGTTAGTGAGACATTTTAATTAGAAGGTAGTCGCAACTATTTGTTTCTTTCTCTATCCCATCCCGGGAAAAAATTGTCATACATGTCCATACATGATCATATATGATCATATATGAACGCTCCATGCATGTACATATATGCGAATTGACCGTACATGTACATATCTGAACAGATATGTGCATATATGGACATATATGCACATATATGTCGATTTTTTCCCGGGTATGGCAGTTCCGTATATGATCATATATGGGCATGTATGATCATATATGGGCATATATGATCATATATGGGTATATATGTCGATATTTTCCCAGGATGTATCATCAAAATGTTCTCAGGTATGAATATAATACATCAGTATTAATTCCCTTGATCACTCAATTCCTCATTAATAACGAATTTCAATGGAAAAAAAAAAAAAAAAAAAACATTCAGCTGGGATCGAACCCGGGACCGTCACATGATGAGTCTACCATCCTACCACCTTTGCTATCCGCAATTCACATACTTGCTGAATGAATTTTAATCCTGATATAGTGATCAATGTTTTTCGGACTTAGAAAAAGTGAATTCAATTGAATTATTTCAATCATTGGAAATCATTTAGTGATACCAAAAAAAATGATTTTCGAATGCTGGCAGGATTTGAAAGTCTCAAAGTAAGCGGTAAACAACTAACAGAACGTGCATTTACTATTAATTATTCAAATTTTTCATTTTATACGTTTTTATATGGATTGAGTGAGCATTTTTTCATATGTTTCATATATGCACATATATGTTCATACATGTTCATATACGTTCCATATATGCTCATACATGTCCATATATGTCCATATATGCTCATATATGCCCATGCCTGCTCAGTTTCCACAGGATCATACGACCATACATGACCATGCATGCCCATATATGTCCAGATATGTCTCATATATGTCCATATATGTCTCATATATGTCCATATATGTTTATATATGTCCATATATGTCTCATATATGTCCATATATGTCTCATATATGTCCATATATGTTCATATATGCGCATATATGTTCCATATATCCCCATATATGCTCATATATGTCCATGTGTGTCTCATATATGCTCATACCTACTCGGGTTCCACCACATGATACGACCATATATGCCCATGTATGCTCATATATGTCCATATATGTCTCATATATGCCCATATATGCTCATATATGTTTCATGCATGTCCATATATGTTTCATGCATGTCCATGTATGTCCATGTATGTCCATATATGCCCATAGCTGTCTGATTTCTCGGAGAAACGTATGAGCATATATGTCCATATACGTACATATATGTTCATATATGGTTCATATATGTCTCATATATGTACATATATGTCACATATATGTTCATATATGTCCCATATATGTACATATATGTCACATATATGTTCATATATGTTCATATATGACGATTTTTTCCCGGGTATGCATGAAATCGAGTAGAATCTGGAAAAAATTGAGAAAGTACCCCAATATGTCTGATTTATTGTTGAACTTTTTCAAATTTTCCCTGGAAAAACTGCTCTCTGGAAAAAATTTTGGGAAAAAATGAGTTGAATGAAGAGAAATTTTCGAAAAAAATATAAGAATTTTTTTCAAAGTGAAGGATTACTATGGAAAAATATGAAAAAATTTGAAGAGATGCTCCGACATGTCTACATTATTGGTGAATTTTTTCATATTCTTTCGTGAAGTAGCCTCTCTGCGAGATATTCTGGAAAAAAATGAATTCAATAAAAAAGAAAATTTCGAAGAATATATAAGCATTTTTTCCAGAGCGAAAGACTTAATGAAAATAGGATTTTTTCGTGAAGCCAAATCGCGATGCGATATAACTGTGGAGCAGTTACAGGTACGTTTCTTTGTCCTAGGGTGGTTTTGTAGAGAATTTCAAGAGCTAAAAGACAAGATTTCGTGCTCAATGGCTCTTGTTTATCTCGCTTACTTTTTGAGATATTCACAAACGAAGGAGACGAGGTATTACAGTTTCATACCATTTTTTTGCTCAATATCTCGGAAACTAAATGATATAGGGCAGTTCTGCGCTTTAAATCAATTCTCTTTGGCAGGGAATATCAGAAGCTACAGAAAGCACTGAGACAAATCGCCATATCTCGCTTATTTTCTAAAATATTTAAAAATATTTTTAAAAAAACTGATATTTTTTCATTTTCATCATTTTGTTGACTGTTTTTGAAGAATGTTTCGGAAACTAAGCGAGATAGAGCGATTTAGCTTCAATTCTTCCTTCTGTTGAGAACTTCAAGAGCTTTAGAAAAGGATTCTATGAAAATTTCCTTATCTCGCTGAGTTTCCGAGATTTTTCGCAAAAACTACATGAAAGATTCAACAAAAAATCAAATCCATTTTCATTTCACTCTGCTGCTTTATTTCAAATATCTCAGGAAACTAATGGAGATACGCCTTGTTTACCCTAAGGTGATTTTACAGAAAATTTTAAAAGCTACAAAACAAAATTTGAATGAAATCTCTCTATCTCACTTAGTTTTCGAAATATTCTAAAAAAGCAAAAACGAAAAAATGAAAAATTGTGTTTTAACTCTTCTACTGAATGAATAATCAAAAAAAAAGTTTGTATCTTTTTTATGCATGAGGGAAATTATAATTTTCTTGTTTTCTTGAAACTATCTCGAAAAATGAGCGAGATAACGCGATTTCGCATTAATCCTCTTCTGCGGCTCTTGAAACTCCACAAAAAAGAATCAGGACAATGTCCTATCTCTTATTTTCCAAAATATTTCTATAAAACTGATGACAAATATAAACTTTTTCTCTTATCAACAATTTATTCTTTATACTGATTGTTCCTCCCCATTTACTAAAGTATCATGGAGTGAGCCAAATATTTTTTCTACAATACTTTCGCTCCCGTCAATCGAGTGTTTTAAATTTGAAAATGAATTCGGCCATTCATTGTTCGATATCGATATTTTCGCTGTAGAAATAAGTGTTTCTTCACTTCTACTGTCTTCAAGCTTCCACTCGTTGAGCCGCCTATTTTCTCGTCAGCTTGCGATGACTTTTCTTCTGTTTTTCTTTCTTCGCCTCTAATTGACTGAGATTCTACCGAAGCATCTGCATTCAGCGAAGCCAATTGCGCCTGGAGCCTTTCGAATTCAGCAGACTCGTCTTTTTACTTCTCACGAAGATTGTCTAAGCACTGCTAGGCTGAAGTACAATCTCATTCCGCTTTTGTACATGAAACCTTGAGCTCTTCCACTGTTTCCAGATATCTGAAATGATGGTATTTATGAGAATCGAGAAAATACGGATTTTGACGAAAACAATTGAAGATGGAATTTTTCAGAGGATTCTATTGAAAAGCTGAGGAAATTTTAGGTGGAAAACATGAATCGGATTTTTTTTAATTCTTTTTGAAAATTAGATTTTTTAAATTTATGTGAAAAATTTGTTTTTCGAGAATATCTCCGGTTCTATTGGTCATGGCGTACTGTGGCTGTTCGCGAATGAAAGCTGAGCTCATTTCCCAGAGATTCATGAGGTTTCGAAAATAAAATTATCTATTTTTGACGATTTTAAGGGGGAAAAATGGAATTTTCTGAAAACTTTTTATGAGTTCCTCAAAAATACATATTTTGCTATTCTAAACCCCATGAATCGATAGCAAATAAGCTCATCTTCCATTTCCGCTCGGCCCCAAACCGCTGTGACCAACAGCACTTGAGAAATCCCCATAAAATGGATTTTGGAAAAGAGCAAAAAGTAAAATTGAAAGAAAAAAAAATACCTTCTGAGACATGGTTTCCACCGGAAATTTTCCTATCTCTCTACTGATGAAATCATCAGAAAATCTGTATCTCCAATCCTTCCAGGTCTGCATCACTAGGCTCCCAGGTTATGCAGTGGTTCTGCACGGTTTGGTTGACAATTGTTGACTGCTTTTCTTTTTGCTGGAGACGCATGGAGTTTTGGAGATCTGCGGTTTCTTTACGAGTGTGAGGTTTGTGGAACAGGCGGCGAAGCATTGAAGAAGCTTATTCTCACCACTACTAATACCACGATCGCGAGCTTCACCTTGAAGTGATCCGAAATCATTTTCACGCATATGCATTCATTGACGAGTATTTTGTGCATTATATTCAGAGTCAGATGTATGTGTTAATTATGTTGAATTTACTCTCATGCTAAAGTTATAGTGTTTTTCTGATCATAGGCAACGTTAGTTCGCCGACCACGTGCCTTCCAATCTCCATTGCACTCTTCAGCAAGCTCCTGTCACACGAATTGAAGTACTCGGAATCTCGGATGTTGGGTGTCTTCAACATGTGCTTCGAGTATATTTTGAATTATGTACACTTAAATGACACTTTAGACACTAACGTTCCACACAGAATTCAATGCACAAAGGTACTTTTGTAGCCGCGTCCATTTTTTTTCAACCATTCCCTCACTCCAGAAAAAATTCCGAAACCTTTTGAATTGCAGGTTTATTTTGCCCTGTCTCCCCTCTATATATGCCTTTTAACCTTCATTTCAGAAAAGCCATCGCTTCTCCAATAATCTTTTTTTTTTTTATTTCCCACTACCTCAACCATTACATATGAATGCATCAAATTCAGAATGGTTTATCGAAGAATTCACTAGTATTTTTTGGTCGAAACTATGTATTTTTTTATCCGGAATTATCAGATATACGGTGTACTCCATACTTGCTCCAAATACTCCTGACTTACACTAAAGTTTCAAACGTTTAAAGTTTTCGGAGCAGCATCACCGAATATGGAGGAGTATGAAAATGCCAGGATGCTGAAAATGCCAGAGGGTAAGTCGATAGGGCAGATTTTAGAATGTTTCAGGAGCGGCGCCCAGTGAACAGCGGTTCTCTATTATCATAATAAAAATAGTAATGTGTAAATTTTGAGGAGCCGCGAACCGAAATAGAATTATTATCATGTTAATAATTCTGATCGGAATAATGCTAATCTATTCTAAGAAAATATAGAATAATTGAGCGATGCCCAATTTTAGTTTATTTTTCAATGATCATCATTCTTTAGCAATTATTAATGATAATTATAAGGATAATACTGAGTTTGAAAATAGGATTTCCTGTCCCCATTTGCCAAAAAATTGACATTGTCATGAGGTGACTAGAGATCAAATTTTACCCGGTCAGTTGTGAAGAATTGAAAAAAAATGGATTTGTCTCTGTCTAACACAGATAATCTTAGAGATTAACTTTCTTACACTCTGCTCATGTCAGGACCATGCGCCCCCTCCCCCACCAAGATCTGATATTTTTAACACTGTTTTGAGATGACCCATACTGATTCAGTGTCAGCTCTCAATCGAAAGTGATAGCTGGATGATAGTCAACTGATTATCAATTACGTATAGTAATAATCTCAAATCTTGTGAATTCATGAACAATCGGGACAAATTGAATAATAATCTATAATTAACTATTTTGGGATACATTATGTAGTTTTATGAAAGATAATAGCCAATTAAGTGCCAAGTAACCAGAAGAGCATAGTTGCTTGCTCGCTGCGTTCGCTCGCGTATGGTGGATACGTTACGCATAATTGAGGTGCGCTAGTAGATGTATGCTGAAGGGGGTGTGATTCTTCGGGGCTGCACTAGGAAGTCCCCCATGTTATGTTTGTTTTGTATTGGAGATGATTTTTCGGCATTTTTAATAAATTCGTATTCTCTGGTTAAGATTAGAAAGGGTATTTTCTTTTATTGCCAAGGAAATTCGTTTTTTTGGAAATATCCCCAGTTCTGTTCGTCGTAGTGTAAAAATTCCAAATGAAGGTAAAAAATGAGATCATTTGTCATTGATTTATGTAGTTTCCTTAAAGATAGTTATGATATGAGAATCGATTTTAACGAAAATGCCCAAAAATACCTCAATAATTGATATTTTCAAATTGGAAAACACATATATCGTTGGCGAATGATCTCACATTTTACCTCGAGTTAGAATGTCTACGCTATGACCAATAGAACCAGATATATTTTTAATGTTCTTGAAAAAAAACTAAGAAATTACTGGACCCATTTCAACTAAAATCTTGTCAACACTAATCTATATCGAAATACTTCGATTATGATATTGATCATTCCGATCGCATTATTAATCGATAACAAAACGTGAACGAAAAATTGGTCACATACATTTATAAGAAATAATAAACGAGCTCCTTTTTCTCTTTTTTAAACTTTATGACTCCTGGTAAAAGTAATTACAATCACCTAATGAACAATAGTGAGTGAATATAGTAATGAATTTTGGTATGATATAAAAAAATCCCAATATAACTTTGCACTTAATTCACCCTTATCTCCTATGGCACAGCATAGAAGATTCAATTTGTCATGATTGTTTAGGAATTTATTGACACTAATATGCTCTGCATTCTAAGATTTTGACTATTACTCAATGATCATTTGACTGTCACCCAGCTATCACTTTCGATTGAGAGCTGACACTGAATCAGTATGGGTCATCTCAAAACAGTGTTAAAAATATCAGATCTTGGTAGGGGAGAGGGCGCATGGTCCTGACATGAGCAGAGTGTAAGAAAGTTAATCTCTAAGATTATCTGTGTTAGACAGAGACAAATCCATTTTTTTTCAATTCTTCACAACTGACCGGGCAAAATTTGATCTCTAGTCACCTCACCACAATGTCAATTTTTTTGCAAATGGAAACAGGAAATCCTATTTTCAAACTCAGTATTATCCTTATAATTATCATTAATAATTGCTAAAGAATGATGATCATTGAAAAATAAACTAAAATTGGGCATCGCTTAATTATTCTATATTTTCTTAGAATAGATTAGCATTATTCCGATCAGAATTATTATCATGAATATCATGATAATAATTCTATCTCGGTTCGCGGCTCCTCAAAATTTACACATTACTATTTTTATTATGATAATAGAGAACCCCTGTTCACTGGGCGCCGCTCCTGAAACATTCTAAAATCTGCCCTATCGACTTACCCTCTGGCATTTTCAGCATCCTGGCATTTTCATATCCTCCCAATTAATCGTGAGCAAATGAACCGACGCGGTGAAATTCAAAAATGTCGTCAGCACGCCGTAATATCTTTGATGGAGCGGTGTTTGAGGAATTTGTTCGAAATCACAGAAGCCTAGCCGAGGAGTTGGCGACCGCTTTAAGCCCATCAATGTCAGATTCTACGAGTCCACCGATTCCATCGGCAGGGATGCAGAGCGGAGGCGATCAGCAGAATCAAAACGAAGATGGAAGACCGCGAAATGTATCGCAGCCATCGACAACGACAAACGAGGCACGTACAACTCAAGCAGGTAACGCGGGGGCAGGGGTGCGACCATCACGCGTAAGTACACCGTATGTAAACACACACACGAACGTGAATTGGGCATCGGGTCACGAATGGCAATTTCCCCAGCCGAGAATGCCATTCCCCTCACAACCCCCCCCCCCCCCGAATGTCTTACAGACCGTATCCACCATCAGGGCCACAGTTTCATGT
Organism: Aleiodes leptofemur; assembly: GCA_963942555.1. Classification (NCBI taxonomy): domain Eukaryota; kingdom Metazoa; phylum Arthropoda; class Insecta; order Hymenoptera; family Braconidae; genus Aleiodes; species Aleiodes leptofemur. The sequence goes on along the minus strand of OZ012616.1, from coordinate 13,155,081 downwards.
CCAGCCAGGGCAAAATCAACAACACACGTTTCCAACACAACCACTATTCCCACCCAGATTCAACGTCCCACCTCCAACCACTGGTCATCAGCACCAGCAACCAACGAACACCCAATCAGAGAGTATGAACTCGGCAAATTCAACGATGAATACTAATGAAATGTTTGCATTATTTCTAGCGGAAAGTCGAAGACGCGACGAATTAATGATGGAGATGATAAGAGGACTCAATCTTAGCTCACGAGGAGCCGAGATAAACTACAATGTGATGCCTGATCTGTCTAAACGAATAGACACCTTCGATGGTTCCGGCGGAGCACACGAGGCACGAGAATGGCTGATGACGATAGTGGGAATGAAACGGAGACAGCACTGGTCAGATGATATAGCATTGGAGACGGCTACCATGCATCTGATTGGGGGAGCACGGGATTGGTATCGACTCCATGCAGACGCGATTATGTCTTTTGAGGAGTTTGAGGTAAAATTTAGAAATACATTTTTAATTACTGAAAGTGTTGCAGTTAAATGGGCCGAGATGCAGAAAAGAGTTCAAGGGAAGGATGAAGAGCTGACGAAATATTTCTATGCGAAAGCGGCAAAGTGCACCCGATTAAATTTAAGCTTTAACGATACGAAAGAACAAATTCTAATCGGGCTGTGGTCAAAAGATCTGTACGACGCAATGACGGCTCGGAAACATTTGGATCTCACCGACCTTTACCACGACATGGTAACGAACGAGAGTATGAGAGAGCAGCGAGTACAACGTATTAAAAGTCAGCGAGAAAAACCAGGGACAACGGGCGCAAATGTGAAGCCTAAACCAACGACTGCGACGCAAGGGAATAGCAGTGAAACGAAAGGTGACACCACGACGAAACGAAACTTGCCCAGGTTCAATGAAACAGGAGAACCAAAATGTTACAATTGCAATAATTATGGACATCTCTCCAAGGACTGTCCCGATCGTGACAAGCCAAAGCACTGCAATAAATGCAAGACGTCTCATGTTCCGAACCAGTGCCCTGGGGACGCACAAAAAGTGAATTATGTGAACGACAAATCAGAAAACACGATAACGAAATACATCAAGAAAGTGTCACTAGGCAGCGAAGAGGTCGTAGGGTTAATCGACCCTGGAAGTGCAACCTGCACCATAAAAGCTTCAACGGTATTATGTAAAGATTTCAACATGACTAAGCAACCCAGTGCACTACAAAGTTATGGTCCAGAGCATTATAAGGTACAGTCACCAGGGATAGTGATGGTAGACGCAACGATTGACGGGGTAAAGGTAGATAACCTGATATTCAGAGTAGTACCTGATGACGCACAAGCTACAGAAGTGCTAATAGGGAGAACCTTCACAGATCATCCCACCGTCAATTATCATAAAATTGGACAGGAACTAAAATTCGAAGCTACGAGTGAAATCGTACCAATCAACTGCATCAGCGAGGCAAATCAGGGTATCGACAACGAAGTGACAGTGCCTCCAAATTTAATTTCACTGATAAAAATCAGCAGCCAACAAAGAGAGATGACATTACCGGTAATGAATCTTGCAGAAAAACATCAAACGCTTAAAACCAACGAACTGTTATCTCGTAATGAACTCAGGGAGCCACCAGTACTTGAAGCTAGAACAACAAAAGAGCCGGTGCGCAGAGAAGACCTCATCGTCGGAGAAAACGTACCTGAGTACGAGGTGGAAGAACTCATTGAGGTACTGAACAAATATAGATGTACTATTGCTAAAAGTATTTATGAAGTTGGATATACGGATCTGGTGACGATGAATATTACTGAAGTACCCGGTAGTAAACCGATAATGCGAAAACCCTACAAAGCAAGCAATAAAGAACGAGATGCAATGAAGAAGATAGTGAAAGAATGGAAAGACACAGGTATCGCAACAGAAACGACATCACGATACGCCAGCCCAGTCCTATTGGTGAAGAAAAAGAGTGGAGAAGACAGATTAGTGGTGGACTTTCGGGCTCTCAACCAACAAACTCAACGTATTCATTCTCCACTCCCCGATATGGATGAACACTTGACCCAGATCGAAGACGCCAACTTATTCATCACTCTGGACTTAGCCCATGGATACTTGCAAGTACCTCTAGCACCAGAGGCCAGAGAGAAGACAGCGTTCATCACACCCGACGAGACGGGAGAGTTCACAAGAGTCATATTTGGGTTGATGAATGCCCCATTCTATTTCAGCAAAGTCATGCAGCTGGCACTGGGTGAGTTACGTAATAAAGTGGCCATGTCGTTCCTGGATGATGTGTTGATTCCTGGTAAGAGCTGGCTAGAGCTTAAGCAAAAACTGATACAGGTGTTAGAGGCGTTTCAACGAGCGGGTCTCACGATAAACTTGAAGAAGAGCCACTTCATTGTCGAAGAGGTGGAATACCTGGGGAGTACCATCAGCAAGCGTGGTATCCAGCCGGGCGAAGCTAAGCTAGCCGCACTAACCCAATTCCCGGTGCCAAAGGATCAGCATGAAGTGAGACGATACATTGGACTCACTAGCTTCTTCCGGAAATTTATCCCTTCTTTCGCGCAGTTGGCCGCACCATTGACGAAGCTACTACGGAAACACGCTGAGTTCATATGGGGACCAGAACAGCAGAACGCATTCGAGCATTTACGAGACGTCATAACAGCAAGACCAGTATTGAAGGCATTCATGCCAAATCAGGAGACAGAACTCCATACCGATGCCAGCGCTAGAGATATTGGAGCCATGGTAATGCAACGAGATGAAGACAATCGATTGAGACTTGTGTACGCTATTAGCCGGCGCACAACCGAGGCCGAACAGCATTACCATTCATCGAAGCTGGAGTTGCTGGCAATTGTATGGGCGGTATCTAGATTGAGGCCGATGCTCATAAATGTCCATTTTAAAATTATCAGCGACTGCCAGGCACTCATCTTCCTGAATGCTACCAAGACAAAGAATGCACAGACAGCACGATGGCATGGCATTCTAAACGAGTTTGAATTCGATATCGAACACAGAGCAGGCAGCAAGATGGCACACGTTGATGCCCTGAGCAGAGCACCAGTTGAACCGGCGGAAGACGAAAAGATTGCTGAGGAGAGACTTGATGGAACGTTCTTGGTAGTCGAGGAAGAGAGCGAAATATTAATGTATCAGCATAGTGACGAGACGCTTCAACGGAAGGCCGAAATCCTGAAGAAACCCGCGAACAAGAGGACCAAATACGAACGAGGAGTGGTGAAGGACTTCGAGATTCATGGTAGAATCATCTACAAAAGACAAGGTGATAAATTACTGTTTGTCATACCAAGCTCCATGAGGAAGAGTCTAGTTGTACGTTTCCATGATCTCCAAAGCCATCAAGGACTTGACAGAACCGTGACCAAAATGAGGGAGAGTTACTATTTTCCAGGATTACGTCGTTACGTAAAGCAGCACATCCAAGCGTGTATTGCATGCATTACCACCAAGGCAAAAACGGGGAAACAGGCAGGAGAGCTCCACCCTATACCACCAGGTCATCGCCCCTTTGCAACAATACACATTGACCACGTTGGACCCTACATCTCGTCCACTCGGAAGAATAAATATGTACTGGTGATAGTGGACAACCTGACCAAGTACTGTGTGCTAAAGGCAGTGCGGGATACAAAAGTTGCCAATGTGCTAAAAGCCATGGAGGATTTCGTCTTGATGTTCGGAGCACCGGAACGGATCGTCAGTGACAGGGGTACTTGCTTCACCTCTCACCGGTTCAAGGAATTCTGTATGCAACACGCCATACTACACGTCCTCAACTCTCCACGATGGCCCCAGGCGAACGGGCAGGTGGAGCGATTGAACGCCACATTGACGCCAGCAATTCAGGCCAATCTCCAAGACAATCAAGGCCGAGATTGGGACCTACGGCTAAAAAGAATTCAACGAGACCTTAACGAGTCCATGAATAAAACGACAGGGAAGAGTCCATTTCAAGTTCTATATGGATACGTGCCGAAACATGACGATGGGGAGCTAGGAAAACTAGTCCATGACAGCACCAAAACGTATCAGTTGCCGCAACAGATCCAGGAAGAGGTGTGGCAAGTGATTCGGACAGAGCAGGAAAAATACAAGGAGCGTTATGATCAAAATAGAATGAAAGGAGTATCATACGACGTTGGTGAGATAGTTTTCATTAAGAAGCCGCCGGACGTTACAGGGGACAGCACGAAACTGCAGGTCAAAAGAAGGGGTCCATTGATGGTGACGCAAGTATTGGCGGGCGATACGTATCGGATCGCAGATTTGAATCCAGACAAACAAGGGCGTCAATATGCAGCCACGGCTCATGTGAGCCAACTGATTCCCTGGAAACCACCAAGAGATGATGATGCATCCGATCAGGAGTCAAGCGAAGACGAAGATTGCGAGGATGCAGTGGAGGAGAAATCTAACGAAAAGAAGCCTCGAGAAATTGAAGACAAAGTCTACATCCAACCAGAGCCATCCCAAGCACGGAGGGTCTCAATGCGTGAACGACGAAAGCCCGAGAGACTCGGTTACCCAGCACACTAGCTCGAGGACGAGCCAGGAGCAGGACGGCCGAATGTTAGCTACCAACGACTTGTTGTGGTGGTCCGGATTAACGTTCAATCCGGACAAATGTAAACACCGGAATAATCGATAGAATAGGATGAACGTTACCATCATGATGATGACTGTCGATTTTTGGGGATTTGATAGAGTTGAGACGGATGAGGGGCAGTGTGGGTTCGACGACGAGACAAAGCACTGAGTCAAATTAAAAAGTCACGCAACGATACAAAATTACGAAAACCAAGCTACGTGGCTACTATTATATTTTCATTTTCCTATTTCTTTTATTTTTTTTCCATTTTTCCATTTATTTTTTTGTTTAAAACGAGTGTGCCTGTATATGAAGGATTTGAACATTATACGGCGATTTACTGTGAAAACACGTGTTTGGTGTCCGTTATTTCATTCCTGACAACCACAATTCCCGAGGAAATTACCATCTTAACAATCATAATAAATAAAACGATGCAAATATCCATATTTTATCAATTTTTCTGAAAACATACTGAACACTTCCTGGTTAAAAAAATTATCGAACGACTTATAGGTTAAGCACGGGAATTTTTCTATGTGGGAATTCATTCGTGTGGGAAATTCATTCCCATGGGAAATTGAATTTCGCACGGGAAAAAAAATTCGTCCAAAAATCTTTCGTGTACGAAACACTTTCCCACACGAATAAAATATTTCCCGACATTCGAGAATAGACCCCCAGGTGGCTCTTCCCATAATTAATTGTCCAACGGCATTAGAGGCATTCTTTTATTGCCGGTATAATTTTATTTTATTCTGGTAATTAATAATATTAATAAAAGAACAATCAATGAACCCTAACGCCTAGAATTCTGAATTGAGTTTTCGTAATCATATTTCTTCTAATATTTATCACAATTAATTAATATTTGATCAATTCTGCCTCTCTAGACGTCCTCGATTTTTTACTGCTCTCCGCCAATCGGGTATAAGCATCCAGTGGAAGACTCCAACCATCGATTTCCGCTAACTGCGTCGATAAATTGGCTCAGTAGTTCCCTGTGATCCTTGTTCATCCGGTCGCGCCTCCATTTGAAGATGAAGAAACTCCGGCAAACGCGGGAACGTTCAAGGCGGAATGAAAGAACGACTAATTAGTTAATCAATAATCATAAAAATATAAGTGGTGATATTCATTTCCATGTTCATAAATTAAGATTCAAGGATCATGGGACGTTGGAAATATTGAATTTAACAATACTAATAATTATCAAATGAACGACGTTTTACCCGCTTTATTCAGTTGACTATACACTAATGATGTCAAGGTATTTAATTCTGTTTCATTTATTTATTTGAATATGTTGAGATAGAAAAAAGAGGAAATTTTGTGATGTTCATAAGACTCATTAGTGAGGTGAATTTTTGAGGTTGTGAGAGATAAATTTTGCATTTGTTTGTTTGTTTGTTTGCTTTGTAATTTTAATTTTTATAATTCATAATTTCATATTTTGTACTGTGGTTTTTTCAGAACCTGAGGAAGCCTGAATAAAGTGGGTGAAACGTCGTTCATTGGACAATTATTAGTAGTATTGAATTCAATATTTCCAACGTCCCATGATCCTTGAATCTCAAAAAAAATATATATTCTCTCGTTTCTCGGGACCTTCCATCTTGGTGATTTATTTTAAAGAATAAACATTCACCGTGATACCGGGTTAACAAAAAAACATTTGTAACGGCCAAAATATGGCGTTACAATATATAGATTTGAAAATTGTAAAGGAAAATTTTGTTTGAATTAATTTTCTTGCCATAAGACCTCTTTCTTCTCAGTGGAGTATGGGAAGGGTATTAGAAAAATAATGAGAATTGATTAATTTTACATATTTAATTATGGACAATCTGTATAATATCTCTTAAGGTCAAATTGATAAGCCTCTTAGTAGAAATTTGAGTAGAAGACGAGGAATATTGATGGGAAAAGCACAAAAGAATTTTTTAATTCGTATTATCATACAGTGTTTCACTAAGAAAAACCTTTAACCAATATTGCAGATAATTCTGATATGGAGGAAGAGCCGAACTTCAAATTATGATCTATCTTGGATTAGTGGTGCCAATAAGAAATTTTCTAAGAATTATCTTTTCTCCCCCCTTCCGGTTCTTCGTGAGCCACGTCAGCCACGTTTTTTATGTCCTCCACCGCTTCTATGTCCTCTACCGCTCCTATGTCCTCGACCACTTCTATGTACTCCGGGACTTCTATGTACTCCGGGACTTCTATGTCTTCCACCGCGTCTATGATTTCTCCCCCCTCCATTTCCTCTATGTATCTTTCGATCGCGTTTCTCAGGATGTTTCTTATGAGGATTCTTCTTATCATTTTCATCCTTCTCATGCCTCCCATCCTCTTTATCCTCCTCACGCCTCTTACCCTTCTCATGTTCTTTCTTCTTCTTAAGCCTCTTATTCTTCTTAGACCGCTTACCGTTCTTATGCCCTCCACGCTTACTATGCGTATTGCGCTTGGTATCATCATGCTTTCTTTTAGATCCAAATAGATTTGGAAAATTATTTGTCAAATCAGTTAAGTTGATGTCCATATTCATTCCTTCTTCCTCATCTTCCGCTGATGCAGATGTTTCTCCTGATTCTTCTGAATTTTGCTTTGATTCTTGTGATTCGCTGGATGACTGTGATTCAGAACTATCATCTCCATCTACATCTTCATCTTCAATTTCATCTCCATCTCCATCTTCATCTTCATCTCCATCTCCATCTCCATCTCCATCTTCTTCTTCATCTTCATCTCCATCTTCATCTTCATCCTCGTCTTCAGCTTTTTTTTCTGATTCTCCGGAAGCATCTGATCCTACAAGTTCGGAAGGATGCTCCTGTGCTGATATTATTCCATAATTATAAGCTGCCAATTGCAATGTTATGATCCCAATGTATCCAGCTGGTCCTTTATGATATAGTCCTGTACCTGAAAGTGATAGTATCGGATCAAGAATTATCGCTACAACGTGGATGGATCGAACTACAAAAATGAATACATCCATTTGTCTTGTATCAATAATATTTTCATTTGCAGGATGAGAAATGTCTCTTCCTTTCATTTCTACATATGAAAGGAGTGGCTGCATAACTTTTGGTCATTACATGATATAAGAATTAAATCTCGTCCATGGAAATTAATTTTACAGCTTCAAGATTATTATGCTCGAAATTGATCATTGATTTTGACAGATTATAATTGTGTTAGGTCCAGCTGAATTTTTACTTCATCTTTTTCATTTATTATTTTCTAAAGGGTCTAGCGGAATAAGTACGGACAACTGGCCCCCATTGAATTTTGTGGCGCCAATTTTTTCAAAGATTCATCACCGAAAAAGAAAATTTTCTGCAAATTTACAATTTTCTATATTGACTCCAACCAATTCTATATTGAAAAAACGCTTTCTTTCCCATAATTTGCTTTCCATGCAGCTAAATGTGTCATAAAAATCTGAAAAAATTCTGAAAAATTCGAACTCATTGGAAGTTTATAAAAAAAAAAATCCAAATTTTTTACTCATAAATTCGATCTTTTATGATTCAATCTCCATTTCAGATAATCATTTCAATAGGCATCGACTGGCCTACTATTATGGCAAAAATTGATATAATTCTACTCCTCATTTCCAGTACACTGAAGAAAAAAAAATGTCCAAATTCGACCTGCAACATATTTAAAAAAAAATGAAAACTCGTAAAATTTCACATATTGCGTTCAAAAGTTATCAATAAAGGATCCCTTACATCCAATTAATAAGCCATCATGGCTGGAGTGGTTAATAAAACATAACACAGATTTAAATCATCATTGTTTATTAATTATTTTGGTTATTACAGTCTTTAAGACTGTTATAATGGTTAAAGGTTCATTAATAGTGCACTCTGGAGAAACATCACTTTGACAAGGAGCAACTGCTGACTTCACTGAAATTCTGGAATATGGAACTAATGATCAGAGGCAATCAGTTCAAGAACTCTTTTATATCTCAATATAGGAGTCTATCCCCTTTAATTTCCACAAATATCAGTAATTGGGCTATCTTGAATAAGAATCCTTTCGGAGTTTAGAAACTTGATGAAACCCGGGAAAAAAATTATCATACATGTTCATACATGATCATATATGATCATATATGAACTTCCCATGCATGGACATATATGCGAATTAACCGTACATGTACATATCTGAACATATATGAGCATATATGGACATATATGTCCATATATGCCGATTTTTTCCCGGGTATGGCAGTCCCATATATGATCATACATGGGCATGAATGATCATATATGGGCATATATGATCATATAAGGGCATATATGATCATATATGTCGATATTTTCCCGTGATATATTATCTAGATGTTCTAATATATGGACATAATATATCAGTATTAATTCCCTTCATCACTCAATTTTTCATTAATAACGAATTTCAATTGAAAAAAAAAAAAACATCCAGCTGGGATCGAACCCGGGACCGTCCTATGATGAGCCAATCATCCTACCATCTTCGCTATTTTCATTTCACATACCTACTTAATGAATTCTAATCCGGATATAGTGATCAATGTCTTTCGGACTTGGAAAAAGTGAATTCAATTGAATTATTTCAATCATTGGGAATAATTTAGTGATACCGAAAAAAACTGATGTTCGAATGCTGCCAGAATTTTAAATTCTCAAAGTAAGCGGTAAACAGCTAACAGAACGTGTATTTACTATTAATTATCCAAATTTATCATTTTCACGTTCTTATATGGATTGCGTGAGCATTTTTTCATATGTTCATATATGTCCCATATATGTACATATATGTTCACATATGACGATTTTTTCCCGGGAAGGATTTCCATTCAAGATAGCCCAATTACTGATATTTGTGGACATGAAAGTGGATGGACTCCTATGTTGAGATATAAAAGAGTTCTTGAACTGATTGGCTCTGATCATTAGTTCCATATTTCAGAATTCCAGTGAAGTCAGCAGTTGCTCCTTGTCAAAGTGATGTTTCTCCAGAGTGCACTATTAATGAACTTCTAACCATTATAACAGTCTTAAAGACTGTAATAACCAAAATAATTAATAAACAATGATGATTTACATCTGTGTTATGTCTTATTAACCACTCCAGCCATGATGACTTATTAATTGGATGCAAGGGATTCTTTATTGATAACTTTTGAACGCAATATGTGAAATTTTACGAGTTTTCATTTTTTTTAAATATGTTGCAGGTCGAATTCGGACATTTTCTTTTCTTCAGTGTACTGAAAATAAGAAATAGAATTATATCAATTTTTGCCATAATAGTAGGCCAGTCGATGCCTATTGAAATGATTATCTGAAATGGAGATTGAATCATAAAAGATCGAATTTATGAGTAAAAAATTTGGATTTTTTTTTTTTATAAACTTCCAAGGAGTTCCAATTTTTCAGAATTTTTTCAGATTTTTATGACACATTTAGCTGCATGGAAAGCAAATTATGGGAAAGAAAGCGTTCTTTCAATATAGAATTGGTTGGAGTCAATATAGAAAATTGTAAATTTGCAGAAAATTCTCTTTTTTGGTAATGAATCTTTGAAAAAATTGGCGCCACAAAATTCAATGGGGGCTAATTGTCAGTACTTATTCCGCTAGACCCTTTAATTCTGAAATTCCGAATTATTGGAATGTCGGATTACTACGTTGGCGACCTAATAAATCATGAGGTTTCTGTGAATATCGACAGCAATTACCTGAAATTTGGTAACTGACACCATTCCTCATAATTTCTAGAGTAACAAAAATGATGAGTATGGGTTTCAGCATTTGTTAAGATGTGTGTCAAATTCTGAACCACTGAAATCATTCATTTTTCCATTGACCAACTGATTAAGAAATTATATTACGAATTGTCAATTTCGCGCAAATTCATCAGTTTCGCAAGATTGAGAAATTGGAACCTTGAAGTTAACGATTGACCGAACTTCCAAAACGAAGTCAGTCTTGTTTCATCCATCGGAAAATTAACATTAAAATCACTTCAAGAATCGATCTGTGAAATTGACCTTTTCTTGCGCGAAGTTACCAATCTATTAAATTGCTAATAAACCGATAAATGTTATAATAACATCAGGAATTCGGCAAATTGGAGCCTTTAGTCGAAATTAATATTTTTGATTCTAATAATAACGAAGTGTAGTTATTCTGTGATTGGCAAAAACTAATTCCATAAAGGAAAAAACATTAAACTAAATTAAACATAAAAGTGGATCATTCAATCATCTCAAGAATTTGAGAATCGTCAAGGATCCACATCTAATTAAGAAACAATTAGTGTTATACTGTTGCAATATTATTTGGATTACTTCTAGAATCATCAAAATTCTGTAAGTCGCTTTCTGATTATTTTTGTATTGGAATTTTTAGAAATCTGTCAAGAAATCTTCATTTATAAATCTGTGAAGAAATTAGAAAACTGTAAATTATCATTTTTTTTGTTTTGTGTCAATTAAAATTTTCAAAGAGTTTTTGAAAGCAAAATTAAATCGTTTTCAAATCTTTATTTAATTTTCCTCAAGTAAAATTCCTAAACGAACTTCCTGATAACAAGAGTATGAACAATAGCGTCCTATAAAATGAATAAATGATAAAAGACAATTCATAGAAGGTTTTGTCCGAATAGTAATAACTTTTGCTGATTGTCCTCGACGCTACAATCGCATCTCGGACATAACAATTGGAACAAAATGATTGAAGCCGAGAAGTCAGTGTTACCAGAATATTTATTGAGAGACCACTAGTGTCGACTTCGGAACCACTGGAAAACCACTAGTGTCATTTCCGGAACCACTAGAAAACCACTAGTGTCATTTCCGGAACCACTGAAAAACCACTAGTACTCCCGTGAAACTGGAATAAATAATTTAATAAGAGAAAAACACTGATTAATTTTTTTTTCATTTTACACATGTATTATTCATAATAAAATGTTTCTCAATCACAATAAACAGAACCATAGAAATTTCATATCATTATATAAATTATAATATTTTCTTATTATATATATATATTATATTTAGTTATATATGATATATATTGTAACGGGCGAGAGGGTCCGTTAATTAATATTGAAAAAAGGTGAAATGAGCGTACTTCCCCTTCTCTCCCTCCTCCGGATAGTGTGAGTGAATGATGAATGAATGAGTGAGAATGTGTGTGGAATGAATGCGACGATACGCTCGAGAGACGCTGGAGGAGGAAAAGTAGCAGCTAGAGGATCACCACCAGGAGGATCGTCTACCCAGAATCCTCAGGAGCCACAAGATCTGTAAATACCCGGAGAACAGCTGAAAGCTTGGAGACGTTTACAGGAAGAGGAAATACCGCGCCAAAAATGATGAGATGGCAAATCAGGCGGCCAATGAACCCGTAAGAAGAAAGAAAAAGGAAACAAGGCTAAACGACAATTACCATCTGTCGTTTGGCATTGACCCAGTTATGCACTGAATAACTGAGCCGGATGTATCGATCAGCACCACAGAGCGCCTCGATCGATACCGAGAAGACTCCTAGCCAATAAGAAAATCCCGACGGAGAATCCTCCACGCGGATTGGCCGAAACTGAGGGACCCGGAAGACGAAGGCAGCCATGACCATCGACAACATTACTCTGGTCCTGTTCAATAACATGAACGTCCCGTAGAACTTCACTTAAGTTTTATTTGATTAATTATAAATTAATGCAGAGTTTTGATTATACCGACCGTGTATAAATTATTGAAGTGAAACTTCTTTTGGCAGGATACCGACTTTTCTTGGGCCTCACGCTGATGTCTCACACTTTTGAGGGGAATGCGGTGATTGAGTAGTGGGGGAAAGAAGAAGTCGTGCGTTGTTGACGTCCGATCGCACTCTGAGTGGTTGGGGGGAGCCTATCTTTCGTAGTTGGCGTGGGGAAGCTAGCGGATTGAAGAGGGGAGGGGGGGGGGGGGGAGTAGGTAGACTCGTAGCATATAGTCGCACTAAGAAAAGAATCGACAGCCGACGCGTACCGAAGCCGAAATTCATATAGTGGGGTATGGGAGCCGAAGAAAGCCGTTGTCGATTCATTCGCTAGTCCTTCTATAGCATGACTAAGAAGGGCTGACAATTCTTTGGAAATATCTCGGAATGTAAGGGAGATAGAGCGATCTCGTCTTCATCCATTCACGTAGCTCTTAGAGTCTTCTGTTAGAAAAAAATTCAGGCGAATTCCCTGTATCTCGCTTAGTTTTCGAGATATTCGTTGAAAAACAATTTAATAGCCAAAAGAGAAAAGAGGATATAGATTTTTATCATCAGCAATTCGAAAATATCTCGGAAAGTAAGCGAGATAGCGTCATTTCGCCACAATCCTTTTTCACACAGTCTTGAGAACTACCCAGGAGGATTAGGATGAATTTGCTTTATTTCACTTAGTTTTCAAAAGTATCTCTGAAGATATTTATGAAAAATTATTGGAAAAGAAACTCCAGCTATAAGTCTTTTTTTTTGTAAACTTTTTTCTAAATATTTCAGAAACTAAATGAGATAGCGTTAATCCACCCGAATCCTTTTTTGTAGAAAATTTCGAGAGTTAAAAAAGAGAGTAAGGTGAATGAGCATATCTCTATTAAATTCCGAAAGATTCCCCCGAAAACCATCACAATGGAGACTCTATCTATAAGTCTATGCTCTGTCATAGTGATTTGATGAATATATCAGAAACTGACCGAAATAAGGCAATTGTTGTAGAAACCCTGCAACGTATGAAGAACGTCGCCCACAGCCCAAGCACTATACATGGTCCTACCCTCACTACGGCCGTTGCTATGACAACGTCACGTGACGGTTAGTGGTGGGGGAAGGCTCTCGCAGGTATAAAAGGGCGACGCTCGCCCAAATTAATCAGACGACTCACGGCTAACGGAGGTGACGGATCTCCCGAAGCCAACTCAACGGAGTAAAGTCCTGAGAGTGTCTCACCCCTTAGCCAACGGCGGTTTTCGACAACCTGAGGCCCACTCAACGGAGGAGACTTCCGAGAGTGTCTCACTCCCAAATCTTTACCACAACGAGTGTTCTGGGCAACGTTGGCAGCCAGTATTCTGACAATACTCTGCCGACATTCTGCCGACATTCAGCCAACGGAAGACCGACTTCCTGAGGTTAAAGACAACGGAGTATCGGGGACTCCCGAGTGAAGCACAACGAACTCGCGATTCCAAGTGTTATTATTATTGAATTTCTAAGAATTGATAATTTGATTTTATTCATTCCACCCACACACACCCACACTTTCCAAAATATATATATGTATTATTTTCCCGTTTTACATATGTACAGATTTTCTTTATGTAGTAGTTAGTTTAAATTGAATAAATTGTTTTATTTTTCTGTTTAAATTTGTGTTCTGCCTTCTCATTTCTCATTCCCTCTCTCTCAAGTCTAAGAACTAGTTAAAAATAACTATTTAAGAATTTTGGTATGTTACAACCCTTTCTGTAGTTTTTGAAATTGTGCACAAAGAAAGTCTTCAGAAAAATTTGATTATCTCACTCAGTTTCAGAAATTTTTCTAAAAAAACGGAAGCTGAAAAAATATATATAATAAAGTTTTCAGACGGATCAATTTCATTTTATGAGCAGTTCTCTTTGAATATTTCAAATTTAAGCAAGATAGGGCGCTTTTGCACTAATCCTTTTTTTGTAGAGAATTTCGAGAGCTACACAGCAGGATTGTGGCAAAATCGCTCTATCTTGATCGATTCCCGAGATATTAACAAACAGAATGAATGGAAAAAATCCATTGATCTGAATACTGGTCATGAGAAAAACTATAATTCCTTAACGAACAAAAAATTTTTCTCCCATGTTCAATAAAGAAATACTAATGATTCATGTTTATCTATACCTCATAGGCAAGGAGTTTCACTTCTGCCACGCGAGGATCCTACGCACCCTCTTTCTTTTATTATTTCGTGACATCACTTTTTACGGCTATTTCGGTCATATATAGGCATTCCTTTAAGAGAATTCTATCTGAGTTAAAGTGGAGAGAAGGCTCAATGTGTTTGAGTATTTGAACTTCTAACCTATTCAGGTTATAGTAGTTGGAAACTCATATTATCGCATAAAGATGGAAACTAAATTACTAAATAAATCAATTGAATTGTGACGTGTGGAGGAATCACACATCGCATATTCCTCTCATCTTTCAATAAATTAAATATGAGACACATAAAATGAAGTATTTTGATATAAGAAAATGATGAAAAAGACGCGGGATAAGCATTTTCGGTCACGAACAAGGGTCCAGTTCATCTTTCGAACTGTTTGATTGTAAGAATCCGCTATGTCCATCTTTCTCGTGAGGGAAAGACTGGCCAATGCGTGGGAATGCTTATCCAGCGATTTCATCACTGGAGTTTCGTCACTTTGGGGATTACTCTCAAACGGTGAACACCTTCGGGTGTCCACTGGAGAAACCTCGCGAAGAAGATTAGATTAGCGAGGGGACCCAGTTAACCCTTAGAACTTATCCATCATTTTGAACATTATAATATTAATTGAAATAGTATCAATGGTTATTATTGGTGAATTTCCTTCCAAAATCCCATAAAATCCTGAGTTAGATCAGTGGATCTACCCGTGAGCTTTCCTCAAACGAGCTAGTCAAGGAATTATCGTTTGTACGGTTGGTGAACGCGAGTGGGCAAATTCGGAGGACATTTAGAGACTATTGCTAAAACCCATACGTAACAAAATCAATTAGATCAATTAAAATGCACAAGTTTCCGAGAAAAAATTGGGGGCGCTCCGATTCGATCTCGATTGAGCCTTCTCTCCATTTGAATTCAGATAGAATTCTCATGAACGAACGCCTATATATGATAGTCAAAAGTGATGTCACGAAATAATAATAAATATAAATTAATAATTATAAGTGAATTGTGACGTTAGGGACCCACCGAACCGACCGGAGTTTGGCAGCGAGCTGAATCATCGAGCAGAGCATCAACGAGCGTATCGAGTGAGTAAATTGTAATTTATTGCAGTGACAGGTGTGCGTGTATGCGTGTGTATAACGTCACATAACCACGTATGCCCAAAAACGTCGCACACATTCAGAAATATCACTTTGAGATTTCGGAATGAAAACAAATATCATTTTATGCGGCTAAGTTCAGCCTGGCCAACACTGGGCGGAACTCCCCGGCCCTGAAAATAATATAATTCAAAAACGAATCATGAAAAATTATGACGATATTTCTCAAATGGCATCATAATTTTATTTCTACTTCGGAAGGTGAGAATGTATTTCTAATTTCTGAGTCACGTGGAACTGTTCCTGATTCTGTTCTATGGATATCCTCTGACATCGACAATTAGTCAGGTGACTAGGTGGGGTGATCTGTTAACGTAGCAACGTAGAGAAAAGATCAAAAGTGGAGGTGACGATTACTTTGCCTGCCGGAATTACACGACTTGAAACTACAATCGCCTCATCTAAAAAATTACTCCTTCAGAAGGCACAAGCGGCATCCAAACTGAATCAAAGCTGGTTTAAAATTCTATTATATAATGCATTGTAACGCGGTGATTCGAGAGTATCATGACAAATACTCAACGCGCCATCGGACGGAGCCCGAGAGAGGCTCCATGGGAAAGCGGCCATATTGAGACCGGCTGGCGACAAGTGACATGGCGTTGAGGCCCGAGGAGAGAGAAGACCAACACGTGTAGAGAGAGTGTTATATCCCGATAACTGACGTTTAGAGAGAAAAGAGTCGCGAAAAGTAGTGAGAAAAGGGTGCAAGAAGAGTGAAGACTAGTTTTCCATAGTATTTCCCGACGAAGAGTGAAGGACAGAGCCCTGAGGAGAAAATAGAGGTAGAGTGATTGTCGTTCCCCCCACTCCCGTGAATATGTTGAGTTTCCCATAGACAGCCCCCGAGTGTTGACGATTGAAGAAAGAGATTCCCCTGATTTCCTCTTAAATCCCCTATAATCGTCAGGTGTGATTTAGAGATTACTCTCCCTGCAGCCCCGTGATAATTAATTCCAAAGTCTGTGCCGGCGGCGTGCTCGGGCAGTGGACATATTGCTGGTCGTTTTCACCGTGGCAACAGAACCAGTCATTATTACCCCTAGTGACTTTACCGTTACAGTCATCGTGGTCATTATTACCGGAGATTAGAAAACCCCCACTTTGATTATGGAAGCTACCCTGAGACGAACCCCTAAATAAAGAATATTGTTTGTGGGTGAAATATTGAATAAAAGCACTAGTTTAACTTGAAAAAAATGTTTTAGAGTTATTTATCCCCTCTCCCAAAATTCCCCTTTTATTGTGAGACCGAAGCTCACAGCATCTAGGAAGGCAATTGCGACAAATTTTGAAACTCAAGCGAAGTAAGTTGAGAACATTTTGTTGAAATTATCTTGCATCTGTCCGTGGTGCATATAGTATTTCCTCGTTTCGCTTGGCTGGGAACCCACAATTCTGACAATCATGACCCAATATACATCGATTCTAGTCATGGAAATAGTCATGGTGAAAACGTGTTGATCAGGGTTGAAAAGTTCATTTGATAATAAAGCTGGCATAGTTGCCTACCAGCCATATCAGCCCGCGTAATTCACAAAATGTTATATCCACGCGTGTATGTGATTTAAATGAGGCAGATTTCGTGTGATTTATTTTAATTATCATTTGATTGAAATAATATTGAAGATATATCCAGTATAAGTTGATACATGAAAATGCAGGAGAATAAAAATTAATAATGATAGTTAACCGTAAATTTTCAACTCAATAGTTAGTTATTTGGTTTTGCGGTCAGGTAAATGAAGACAAAAAAAAGAAGAACGATTAGTTCATGACATCAACGTTTCGATCCTGATAAGGATCCTCATCAGGACGTTGAACAAATCTTCATTATTAAATGTATTACAAAGTCAATCAATATATGAGATAAAACTTACATAATGATGAAAGTAATTTAATAAAAGTTTTTCAAATTTAAGTAGTGGAACACTATGCTCATAATGCTATTGAAGAGGTTATGGAGTAAGTCCATGACATAAAATTATGAAAACATTCACAAGCACGTTATTGAAATTGAAAAACCAAAAAAACTCATTCAATCACGACTGGAGTGCTGAGACTTGTAATTGTTCAATTTTATTTCTTATGAATATTAAACTTCCATGTGCATCTCCTATCAGAATGTTGAGAATTTTAGATTTCAGAATCTCTTGATTACGAAATAGTTTATTTTCGTGAGACACACTTCTTACGTGGAAATGTGATAAATTAAAAGATTTTAAGTGTTTAGGTAAGACTTCAGAGTGTCGACATCTCAATAAGAAGGTGATTTCATTCACTTCTTTGGTTTTTTTATGTAGCTCAACTTTCAGTTGTTTCAGTGTGGCTGAATGTTGTTACCATATTGTTGTTATCATTATTAATTTTGACTATTACGGAAGGCCAGAAACATCAGACTTTTGACTCTCAAGGCTTCTCCAGATACATAAAATCACAATATGGTAACAACATCTTAGCCACAATGAAACAACTGAAAGTTGAGAATACATAAAGAAATCGAAGAAGTGAATGAAATCACCTTCTTATTGAGATGTCGACACTCTAAAGTCTTACCTGAACACTTAAAATCTTTTAATTTATCACATTTTCACGTAAGAAGTGTGTCTCACGAAAATAAACTATTTCGTAATCAAGAGATTCTGAAATCTAAAATTCTCAACATTCTGATAGGAGAAGCACATGAAAGTTTAATATTCATAAGAAATAAAATTGAACAGTTACAAGTCTCAGCACTCCAGTCGTTATTGAATGGGATTTTCTGTTTTTTTAATTTCAATAACGTGTTTGTGAATGTTTTCATAATTTTATGTCATGGACTTACTCCATAAACTCTTCAATAGCATTATGAGCATGGTGTTTCACTACTTGAATTTGAAAAACTTTTCTTGAGGGGCCATTCTAGTGTGATGGCTGGAAAAAGTGCTCATTTTTACGATTTTTTTACAGTTAGAATGCTCCGATCAGGCTGATTTTTTTATCACAAATAAAAAGAATCACGGAGAATAGAAAAAAAAATTTTACTTTATTTTTATTAATTCTTTAAAAATTTCTTGGACATTGAAAATTAAAAAATATAAAGTTTCTTAATGGTGCGCACACTACGTGTCGTAATTCTTGCCTGGAAAAATTTTCCAAAGATGTTATTAATCCTGATGGACAAAACGAGCTCCTGATGGAGGCTTTTTTTCCTCCAAAATTTCCTATCTTTTTAAACGAAAAACTATCCAAAAAAAGGTCTCATTTAGTATTTTTTGTTTAAACCGCCGCCATTTTTCTGATTTTAAGAGAAAAAATGAAGCCTCCATCAGGCGCTCGCTTTATCCATGAGGATTAATAATCTTTTTGGAAAAAAATTTTCAGACAAGAAATACGACACGGAGCGTGTACTGTGACGGTAGTAAAAGGGGCGGGGGGAACAAACTCGTGGCTCCGAAACACGAAAAGTGAAAGGTAAGCATACGCGCGCTCCCATTGGTCGAGAGAGAGCGGGTGGGGGTAAAGCCAGCGCGTAGGGGCTGGGCTGCGGGTATATAAGGAGCTCGCAGCGCAGACTGACTTCACTCTTCCCTCGCCAACGGTGGAAGACACCCGAGGCTCTCCAACGGGCTTACGCCCCGAGGAATCCCTTGCAACGGTGAATAGCCCGAGCGAAAACAACGGTGAATAACCCGAGCGTAAGCGACGGTGAACAGCCCGAGTGAAAGCAACGGTGAACAGCCCGAGCGACTTCCCATGACGACGGCACAAGCCGTGCTCCAGCCGGCCAATCAGAAAACAGCTGCAGAAGCGGAGAGAAGGGGAACCCAGGAGTGGGAGAGCGGAGCCGCCAGCAGAGAAGACTATATAAGGAGCCCCAGCGCAGAGAACCATCAGTTGACTGCCGCCTGCAGCAGAAGACTCATCACGCAACGGTGATGAGCCCGAGCGAGTTTCCTGCAACGGTGAAGAGCCCGAGCGATTAAATAAAAGATTCTTTGTAAATAATTTGTGTTAAAATATTCGATAATATTAAGAAAGACTCTGAGAGCGCTTCCAGACGTAGGTGGACGCTCCAGGTCTCAGGACAGCGCCTTTCAACACGCGGAAGAGGATAAGGACACTAGGACCTAGGGGACATCGCCATAGGTCCCAATTCATTAATGAAATTAGTATTAAAATCGTAAAATAAAAGGGTTATTCATTCAATAAAGTAAAATCTTCAGATGAAATTCCAAGAATAAAGATAACTTTCTGTACCGGAGGATAAATGCTCCTCTTAAAAAACTCTCTTGTAAATAATTTAAATAAATATGATTCTTTTGAGCATAAACTCAACTGTTTCGACCACATCATTTAATACTCTAAAATAAGTCTCTCTGGTTCGTGGACAAAGACCCATCCACTCCTTTCGTTCTTTCGTACAAAAGTGGTACGTTACAGTACAACATTAAAAAACTTTTTTTTTTTAATTTGTAATGTCCAAGAAATTTTTAAAAAATGAATAAAAATAAAGTAAAAAATTTTTTTTTCTATTCTTCATGAGTTTTTTCCTTTGTGATAAAAAAATCAGCCTGATCATTATAACTGAAAAAAAAATCGTAAAAATGAGCACTTTTTCCGGTCATCGCATTAGAATGGCCCCTTAAATTACTTTCATCATTATGTAAGTTTTATCTCATATATTGATTGACATTGCAATACATTTTGTTATATTCTTTGTTTCGTCATTTTTCACAGATAATAATAAAGTTTTGTTTAACGTCCTGATGAAGATACTAATCAGGATCGAAACGTTAACGTCATGAACTAATTGTTCTTCTTTTTTTGTCTTCATTTACCTGACCGCAAGGCCAAATAACTAACTACTAAATACAGGAGAATGTACAGTGAGTACTGTTTTTTAGATCAAATTATTGTGAATATCTGAAAAATATGCATCAAATAGGCATTGCATATCTACTGATGAGGCAACTTATGTACAACGCACATGCAACACATGTGTATGAAATATGCGTTGCGTTTTTTAAAGAAAAAAAAATTCTGTGAGTGTAACTCACAAAAAGTTCACGATAACTTGATAACAAAAACCGTACTCACTGTAAATTATCCTGTACTTCTATACTTCAACTTTCAATTAATTCATCTTCCATATTATTTCAGTTAAATGATAATTGAAGAAAATCCCTCCGAACTAACCCAATTCAAATCCCATACACGCGTGAATGTAACACTTTGTATGTTACACGGGCTGGTATGATTGCTAGGCAATTATACCAGCCTATTTATTAGAT
This sequence comes from Aleiodes leptofemur, assembly GCA_963942555.1. Classification (NCBI taxonomy): domain Eukaryota; kingdom Metazoa; phylum Arthropoda; class Insecta; order Hymenoptera; family Braconidae; genus Aleiodes; species Aleiodes leptofemur. The sequence goes on along the minus strand of OZ012616.1, from coordinate 13,134,067 downwards.
GAACTTTTCGACTCTGGTGAGGACTTTTCTCCTACATGGATCGAATTCCAACTGCAGTCATTATAATTCGACTGTCTCAATAAATAACAGCTTGTTATCAACTAACATTAAAGGGGGGGTAGGGTTCTGGCGGTCGAGAAAAAAGCATATTTTCACGAATTTTTTTAGACGATACAGATAATGTTGGTTCCTTTAATGAACTTCTATATAATAATACAACATATGAACTATATTTCTCGAAATTTTCATTGCAAAATATTGATAAATGAGCCATTGCCAGTGAATATCCTCAGGCATCCCAAAAAAAACGGCGTACACTAGAACTTTTCACTGGATCAACAGAAACGGAAAAATCCAAGTGCGTTGATTAGCTAAGATATTTCTTGAGGTAATATCGTCGAGTTTTTTATTTTTTTATAATTATTTGTTATTTTACAATAACAAATTAGTTAATTTTTTCGAGAAAAAATCGCATTTTTGACTTTCAAGTGCTACGAAAAATGGAAAAATCGATAGAAAAAAAAACTCGACGACATTATCTCGAGAAACATCTTAGCTAATCAATGCACTTGGATCTTTCCCTTTCTGTTGATCCAGTGAAGAGTTCTAGTGTACATCGTTTTTATTTAGGATGCTTGCGGATATTTACTGGCAACGGCTCATTTATTAATATTTTGCAATGAAAATTTCGAAAAATATAGTTCATATGTTATATTATTATATAGAAGTTCATAAAAGAAACCAACCTTATCTGTATCGTCTAAAATTTTTTTTGAAAATATGCTTTTTTCTCGACCGCCAGAACCCTACCCCCCTTAATGAAGTATGTTTTTTCATCATGCATTTTCATGAGAATTGAAAGGTTTTTAGAAAAAAATCTTGACTACAGCTCAGAAGAAAAAATAACGACAGATTTGAATTCAGTACTGGCAGAAATATAAGGTTCATTCTCCAAAGTCAATGAACGCCCCATTAGACCCGAAAACTCGTCTAGCTTATCTGGATTAGGATTGAATTGAAGCCTTGTTCTTAATAAGAAAGAATCATACGACAACAGAATTAGAAAAATATGCTTACTTCCCGTAGAGGCTACCAGTGCAAGGCTCCAAATGGCAAACAGTAGTATTCGGAGAGAAACCATAATTGCCAATCACGTGAAGAACTAACGAAACTTGATTGTATTTGGAAGGAGCTCATCCGTGCGTTTTTATACAAGAAGAAAACTTAGGAAATGAAGTCATGTCATTTCGTGATAGGTCAACGTGTGAGAACTATAACGAATCAGAAGTGAGGATACAGATCCGACAGCATACATTGGTGGTTTGTTTATAATTTCAGCACGGGTATTTATATTTCCTGGAATAGTCTATCGTCGAGTTGGGAAGGAAGGGGGTACTATTTTTCTATTCTTTTCAATAACGTCGCATTTTTCGCTTCAATTTATCTCTCTTATGATTGTGGAAAAGTAGATATCATTTACATATAGTCGTGAGTGCTATCGAAAAGAGACAAAAGACGCCTCCTATGGAAATCGTAGATATTCCATATATAATAAAAACTATATGCATGGATATATGGGAAATATGGGAGAATATATTGACTATATATCAATAAAATATATAAATATCCTTTTTTAAAATTCTTTTAGTGATTCTGGGAAAGGCGTAACTCCACAAAAAATTATCGGACGAGATAAAACGAGAAATTGAAGCTTGGGATGTCTACTTTCGAAATTTTATAGATTGACTCTTTTTGAGCATTCCTTATGGCGCGAAGAAAGCAATTAACGCTGAAAAAACATAATAATTTTTGTTTTCAATTTCCGAAATCGTCCACGTGAACCAAAATTTTTTTTTTAACTCAACCAATGTTAGGGTCGTTCAGGCTGCTTCAGCTCCAGTTTGTTTTTTTCCATAACTCTGTAGGACTATCCGTCACTTGGATATCGGCAGTTGAATGAAAAAGCACCCTCATGTCTTCGATTATCGAAATCTCCTGAAGGGCAGACCGCACTGATCGAACGGATGGTGGATTTTGTGAATGTGAATGAGCGCTTTTTGACATTATCTGGAATTTTTTCTCACTTCTTCTCAATATTTGCAAAGTTTAGGTCATTTTTCGAAAATACCAAACCACTTCATTTTTTGACATTTTTTCAAACGAATTTTGAGAATGAAAACAACTTTTCCTAAGAAAACATCAGAAGAGATTCATAGAACATCGATTCGATTTTACGAAACTCACCATCCATTTACTGTGTGATGAGTGGTTCACCAGATATCAATGATCAAAGTCAAAAGGCTTTTTATCATTCAACTGCCGACATCCCATCAAAAATAGTCATACAGAGAAACGACAGAAATAACGGGTGCTAAGAAATCAAGCTGCACAATTCTGGTATTGGATGAGCCAAAGAAAATTTTTTGCAGCCCATCCATCATTTAGAAAATCGAAAAAAAATAGTAATTTGTTCTACCTCGATAGGAATTACCCAATGCTCAACTTTTATCCTAATTTCGGTCGAGAATTGTTAAAGATGGCTAGTGGAGGGCTGTCCAAGCTTGCACCCCACAACGGTTCACCATAGCTCAACCTCTTTAGGATCGACGAGCCTTGTTCAAGAATTGGGTACTTAAAAGTTGGCCTCTGAGCATTGATTACTTATCGTGCCAATAATGAGCTATATATATTTATATTCAGGATTTTGAACTAATCAAGTCTCACGCAATTCATATATGATATCGGATAAATTCAAAGAATTGATGATAAATGCACGTTTCGTCATTAGATTCAATAGAGCATAATACATTCGAACGAATATAGTACTCAAGTGACATCCCAATGCTCATTATCAAGACTAGGACATACAACCAGTATTGAGCCGGCGTTATCATCCCAATAGGATACGATATTGGGTCGGATTTTGGCGAGCAATAAGTATTAATACTTTCAAACTGGCTTGAGGGCTAAGCCAGCATTGGCCTAAATAATTTTTACTACCTGAGTGTCTATGGATGGTAATGATACTTATGAAGGGACTATTTCGTTTCTAGTAATCTCTACTATGTCCATCGTGAATCTGGTTAGGAGAATGAAATCGTGGTTTAACAATGGATATCAATTTTCGAAAATTATAATTTCCAAAACTAAGGTATATTCGATTCCTCAGAAACATGGATTTTGAAATGCCTGATATTGAATTGTAAATAATCATTTCAACTAAATGATCTCGTATTGTGAAGCTGTAATAATTCTTTTCGTAAAAAGGTAATGAACAATTATGGAATAATTTCTTATTTACTACGATAATTTTATTTCAACATCAGAAAGTGAGAATTTATTTTTGAAGTCGAGACACGTGGCGGAAACATGGAGAAAAATTATGCGCATCCAGAAAAAAAATGCAATTATATTTCTGCGTCAGAAAGTGAGAATTTATTACAAATTCGTGAAGCACGTGGAAGAGACTCCTGATTTTTTTTACAGTTTTTTCTTCTACGCGCTTGAGGGCAAATTCAATGTGTATGCATGAATTTCTCTGTCATAAAATAGTCTACTTATATGATTGAGTCTATGTACTCGCAAGGAGTTGCGATATGATAAGGACCGTACGCGACTATTATAGAAGTTCCTGTGTTGACTGAATTATTCTTCACTCAAAGAGCCTGAGTGGGCAGCTGAGTAGACTCAATTCATACCATATTATCTAAATTGACCGTTAATCACGAATGAATTCATATAAACGAATTGACTCTACACGCAAGGGAGTCTAGAAATAAGCATAAAAGGAACTGACGAACTTCCTTCACGTGGCTCACGAATTAGGAATAAATTCTTATTTTCTGGAAAGAAATAAAATGAGTATACTTTATGAGGGATTTTTCGAATAGTTTTTTATCACTATCGAAAATATTCGCAGTCGATGTGCGGCTGAAAATTGTTTCCAACAGGGAAAGGAATATCCAAAAGTTTATTTCTGAGAAATGAAAAAAAAACTAAATAGTAGATTACGACCCAAGGCCAGAAAGTTGGATTTCATGGCGAAGGCATCCAACTTTCTGGCCGTGTGTCATATACTATTTTTCTCGATCTCCACCCGAAAGTACATCCAAAAATTAAATGATTAATGAGTTAAATGAGTTGACTGCTTATACTTTTGCGGCCTTTCTTCCTCCACTGAAGCTTCGAGAAATATTTCAAACGGAAAAATTCACCTCGATTAGGTTAGAAAATTTGAAAAGTTATTGAGAGGTTGCATTGATAAGTTTTTCTTGTTCGTTGAAAGAAAATGCCTTGATTCAAAATTTTATTGTTTCATTTAGTACGCTTTAGATTGAATTCGGGAGAAATCTGTGAAAATTGATGACAAATGTCTGTGTTTTTTTTTTATAACATCACAATCACAATGGTCTCAATTTAATTATGGATGAGTTTTTTCATTGAAAAACTTCATGAATTTTTAACGAGAATCGTCGAAAACTATCAATGGAAGTTGAGAAATTCTTCAACTTTTCGAAAAAATTCAATGTAAATATGAATAGGTTATTTTTTCAATCAAAATTTCGACCAATAGGAGAACGGGATTTGACATCACGTGGCCTGTATTATTTCGATAATTTTTGGTAATACCACGGCTGTTGCTAAGCAGCAAACAAAAGTTTTTTAACAAATTCCAACCCACTTTATCCCACGACAATGTCAAATCCATGCACCCATTCGCCAAAATTGTGATTGAAAAAATAATCCCCCCAATACCCCTCGTGCTTGAAAAATAATTGGGTATATCCCTCAAGTTTACCCACTCAGCGCCGTCTGTATTCAGTTTGGCACAGAATCCCTCGCGCGTGAGTGCTTGGGATTTTGTTACTACCAAACTTTACGCACGTGTTGCTGAGCAACAAAACTTTCGGGAAATACCCGCTCATTCTCAAGCACTCCGGGTATTACAAGTGATAAGATTTTTTATATTAATATCATTGGGGAGACTCCCTTCAGTTGTCAAAAAAGAACAAGAAAATTAATGATAATGATCCTGTTGGAAGAATGAATGAATAGCCGTTTCATTTTACGATTTTCGTCGGAAAATCATTTATCAATTAGCCGCCGATGGTGATGTCCTCTGGGTTTCCATCCACGCTCTCTTGGTTGTGTTGGCCCTTTCCATCCTGGGATCTGGTGGGGGCTTTTGTAGAGTGGAGCTGCCGCAAATTGAAGATTCAATTTCAATAAAAAAATTTCATAAATCCAATTTTTTATAGTTAACCATCAATTCCTACAATTCATTTAGCCAGTTCAAATTAAAATAATCAAAATTCAGAAATATATTACATGAAAAATAAAGTAAATTTCCATCAGTTTATTACATTGTTTTGATTGATTGTGGGGAGAGGGAACGCGTCGTGAGGTGGGACAACAAGGGAAAATAATCGATATTTTTGTGAAATAAAGATAGTTAAAGACGTACACGAATGTAAGACAGAGACCAATGGCTTTGGGGTTAAGCAATTTTGGTATATGGAACCACTTGAGCCGTCTCTTGACCGTTGGGTTTTCTGATGTTACTGTGATGGTTAACTTTGTTTCGTTCTTCTGGATGAAGTACCTTGGGTTACAAATAGAGAGACTTCCGGACAACTCGATTTTCATTCATCGAGCCAACTATGCAGAACAAATTTTGGAGGAATTTCGTATGGAAAAGTCGAATCCAGTTTCAGTACCAGCAGACAAGAGTGTCCTTAATACATTAAAAGATAATGATTCACGAGCTAAAATCACCAATGCACCAAATGCTGAAGCTACACTGACGAAAAAAAATATTTTCTAGGAATGCTGTGTAGTTTGCGGCAATCGAGAATTTGTTTGGGACAGGATTTTTTTCGATTAAGAAATTAATGTTTTAGCTTATTCCTCAAGTCTGATTAGAATGAATTTGGACATGTACGCATCAATTAATAAGATGAGTTTTTCGGAGGAAAGTTCGCGGGAAATCCATTTCGGTTTCGATCCAAACTGAGTTATGTTCAGACCAACATTTCATATTTCACGCAAATACATTATTATTTGATGAAGATTTCACATGAAAATATTAATGGCAAATATGATCGAGATTGAATGAATGCAGGAGGGAGATTCGGACAAATAATTGTTTATTTATCGTTATCAGTTAGCGAAAGATAATAACAAAAAATGAGTACTGGTCTGATGTTATTTCGAACTAAAATGAATTAATATTGAGAGAAATAGGTATTCATTTCTCTCAATTAAATCCTCTAATTTGCTTATGAAGTTCATCGCAAATAAGAAAGAAGTTTTTTCTCAAAATTAATTTTATTCCTAGAAAATTCTTTTTCCCCTCAGTGTATTGGTGGTCTCATGGGACCAGACCAAACATAGCCTACATCGTTAATACATTGAGTCAACAGCTGAAAGATCCAAGGAAAATACATTGGGATAATTTGAAAAGAGTACTGAAGTATATTGAAGGTACTGTGAATCATGGGTTACTGTTTAAAGCTAATAATGATCTGAAATTGAAGATTTATAGTGATGCTGATTTTGGAGGGGACAAATCAAGTGGTATTTCGAGTCAGGCTACGTCACCATGCTGGGCGATGCTACTGTAAAATGGAAATTCAAGAAGCAGAAGCTTATAACGACGTCAACTACAGAGTCAGAATTTGTTGCACACAGACTATGAATAGATCAAACGCAAAATGCAGTTGATAAATCAACACTGTACATGGATCGCCAAACTGCAATGAGGTTGATCAAGAATCCTCAACACAATTCGAGACAAAACACATTGATGTTGAATATAAATTCATCAGACAGAGGTGGAGCTTGAATCAGTTTGACTTAGAATATGTTGCTAGCAAACAGCAATTAGCGGACATATTAACAAAGCCTATTCCGAGAGGGAATTTTAGAACACAATGTAAAGAGTTAAAAATTATAAACAGAGATAATGTTAGTGATTTTGTCTGATTTCAGGGGGAATGTTGAAGTATTTGAAATCATTCATCCCAGGGATCGATATCAATGGTCACCTTACTATCGACTCAGATACTCAAAATAATCTATCTATACTTTCTTTTACCACATACTATATTGCTGAATACTTCTGTATCAACTATCACTTACTTCCGCTCATGTAATAAAACCCTTACTTGACTTAATCAGACACGCTTCATTTCACTCAAGATAATCTCATTATTTCAGCTTAATCCTCAACAGAAAAGATAGAAAATCCGAAGAATATCCCGTACAGAGAAGCTGTTGGAAGCCTACTGTTCAACGATTTTGCCTGGTTACCGAGAGACGCTGTTCACTTGAGGAAAAGGCGAATGAAGAATTATTCTATTGAAATAAAACACTCGAACTATTTATTTCACATTACCCTATCATCCCTCTTCCCTCTGTAAAAGAAACAGGCATGGAATATCGAACATGGTGGATTCATGTAGCACAAATCGATAATCGAAACTCGCAAAAACTCGAATCATGTAAACCCGTAACTGAGTGTAGCATATGGGTGTCTAGATGTCGCGGCAGTTTGCTTTTTTCATAAGAATGAGCCTTCAAATGATTTTAATTATCTCATTTAAATTTTAAATTTGCTAGGAAATGAAATTGATGACAAATAGCTCAAAAAATGGGAAATGAGAGGAAAATATAATTATTATTGAGGAATAATACAAAAGTATTTTTTTTTAATACGAAATGGGCGAAAATGATTATGATGATTTATTAACTGAAATGAAAAAATTGCGAGGAATCAAAAATAACTATTTTTCAATAAGAACAACCAATAAGTGAAAATGGCATTGCACATGATATGATATAGCTTTGTCAGCTGATATATTAGCAATTTGCTTTCGAATGGATAATTATGGATAATTAATCGTGTCAAAAAACTAGGTGATTTTCGAGAGGAGAATATTTCAACGTTGATGCCCAGGTCCGTGAGTGGTGCAGAGAAAAACCTTTTGATAAGCCTGTAAATTGGCAAGGTGTTGAAAAGATTCTGAAATGCACGTTTATTAAGCCGATTTGGCTACTGTTCCTTTTATTTGATAAAACCTTAACTATTTACACTAATTATTTGGTTCATTAGCGGTGAATTTACTGATGAGTTTTAACAATTAATATTCGATGATTTCAAGTATTTTATCTCGTAAAAAACACGTTAATTTGCCGAAAAGAATTTGAATGAAAAAAGCGTTCGGTGATTCGCGCACGTTACTCGTGAGGTAGCCGAAAGCCAAGTGAGAACGCTGGTCCGGGCGTTCGTAACTTCCCGAGGCCTCTCGGGAGATTTCGTGAGGCCGATGTAGAAGCTGCCAACGTGGCAAGATGGATGCCTTGGCGGGAATCTCCAAATTCCTGACCTCGAGCATCCGAAACCATGTCCAAGTTTTAACAAATCGCGTTCCTCCAAATATATTCAATCTAATTTTTGAAAGAATCGCATAGACAATCCCCAATCTGGTGAAACTTTCTGTTGAAACTCAAACAAGATCGAATGGATGAATGCAATATTCAATCTGAATATGTCACATTTTTCCAGATACACTTTTTTTGAAAAGTTTTCTGAAATGAGAGTTCTATGTATTATTATGAGTAAACACACACACACACACACACACACACATACACACACACACACACACACAAATATTTTACTAAAATATTATTTGCGATATTTTTTAATGATTTCGGACATTTTCCAATAGGAAATTTGAAATTAAAATTTTAACATTATTATACATAGCTCATTTACTGGAAAACAATTTTTATTCTAGATCCATTTGAAAAATTGATGATTCGCTCTCCATAATTATATAAATCGATAGGAAATGAGCTCAGCTTCCATTTGAGACGAAATCCAAATCACTACGACTAATAGAAGCAGAGATGTTCCTGGAAAAGTGAAATTTTTCAAAACTGACCAAAAAATTTATTTTGAAACTTTTTAATCAATCACAGAATTAGAAGTCTCAATCTTAAATATTTCTTCAGTTATTGTACCAACAAGAACTCCATTGAAAAAATCGTTGAAATTAGTATTTTTTAAGAAGTATTATCAATAAATAGATGAAAATTCGCAGTGAGCCAGTGATCGGATTTCCTGCACAGTCTATAAATCGGAATGAAATCGGTCCAGAAGTTTTCAAAATATTCATGAAAAACGAATTTTCGAAAATTTTCGATATCTCAGAAACTACTGAACGAGGTCTAAAACAATAGAGCTCAAAGTGAAGAGTTCAATGACAAGAATATACTGACAGAATTTCAGAATCCTACATATAAGCGTTCAGAAGTTATCGAAACATTTGTGTGTGCGCAGACACACACATACAAACGCACAGACATTTTTTCGAAATATGATTTTTGGTCTTTTTGAATCATTCGAGATATGTCCCAATGAAAAAGTCGAGATTGGAAATTTTCACGATAGTAATTTTTCCATTCGGAAGCAAAAAGGCATCAATGGCATCATTGACGGTGACAGTGGCTCATTAAATAAAAGATAGACTGGGACAGTTGAATTTGATATTCGAAATTAGAAACAAAACGTAATCTCTTGATATTTTCTCGAACATCGAAACCTGAAAATAACATTCATATTGCACTCTTTCATGTAAATCTGAGCATTTGATATAATTATTACCATTTTCATAATTGAGGAATAAATGTACATAGACATCAACAATATCATTGGAGGTGACAGCGGTACTAGGCTGCTGTATAAAAGATTTGGGTTGAAAATCTGGAAGATTAAACATTGCCATTTTAAAAGTCGAAACATAAATCGAGAATTCGAGACTAGAACATCACTCTCTTGGAAACTTGAATTCGACATTTTGAATAAGTGATAAACGCTATATCTTAAACTTTCTATGAACACAAAATCATAACTTGAATTTCGGCATTAATTATTCTATTCATTTCATTTGAATGGAAAATTTCATGCTATTATTATCATGCTTATTATTTAGGAAATCAAGAAATGGAACTAATGGAAAATGACTTTGAGAAAACACGAAATGGGAGAGAAAGATTATGATTATTCCTCGAAGAATGAAGAATAAATCATAGGAATTGAAAAATAATTTTTTTAATAATAACGAACAAAAAGACATGAAGAACGTCTTCGGAGGAGAGAGCCGCACTAGCCTACATAATGGAAGAAATGGATTGTGAATCTTGAAGATTACTCTTTAAGATTCAGAACCCATTCAATTGAACATTGCTATTTTGAAAATCAAAATTCTTATCGGTAATCCGGGATTAGAATACAAAACAGTTGACTGTAGACAATGACTATCTCTTGACTATTACACGAATACAATATCAGAACTCGCAAACGGCATTAATTGTTTTATATCAATTGCAAATTTCATGTTATCATTATTATTTCAACAATTGTGAGATCGAATTAAGGAAAAATGGTTTCGAAAAAATTGACACGTAGAAAAATTCTGATGGCGGCCGCCATGACGCGGGCCATGGCGGTGGTCATGGCGCTGGCCATGGCGGTCGCCATGGCCGCTGCCATGACGGCCGCCATCACAAATTTGCCGCTTTCTATGAAGTTCTTTCCCATGGCAATTTTTCCATGGCGATTCTATCCAAGGCATATTTTTGCACGGCATTTCTTCCCATGATAATTTTTTTCATTTTTTCCCATGGCTTTTTTTCATAGCTTTCTTTTCCATAGTGACTCTTTCCATAGTGATCCTTTCCATGGCGATCCTCTCCATGGCATTTCTCTCCATTGCATTTTCTCCATGGCAGAATTCGTCAATGCAAAATTTGCTATGGAGAAATTTGCTGTAGCCATAAATTCATGGAAGGCATGGAAAATTCATGGAAAAGTCATGAAAAGAATCATCATGCAAAAAATTGCCATGGGAAGAATCGTCATGAAAAATCGCCATGGGAAAGAACTCCATGGAAAGCGGCAAATTTGTGATGGCGGCCGCCATGACCACCGCCATCAGAATTTTTCTACGTGAAGTGAAAGACAGAGATTATTATCATTCCTTAAATGATAAAGAAGAGAACATTCAATAATAATAAACAAAAAAAATATAAACGACGTCGTTGGAGGTGAATTAGGAATCGGGAAGATTAGAAATTGAATATTTTCATCAAGAAAATTGCAACGGAAATCAAGAATTCGAGATGAGAACATTTGTTCGATGAGAGATCTGGATCTCGATAGATCCTATTTGAGATTAACGAAATAATTATGGATTTAATAATAGAGCGTGGAGCGTGAAAAATAATGAGCGCGAACACGATTATTTTGTTAACAACACTTTTATTTAATAATATAAATGAATGTCTCTATTATTTTAACACTTATAATTAACTTTAGATTTTACTGAGTTTATCATTTAATGTTTGAGAAGTTCGATAGTTTTAAGAGATTAATTGATAATTAAGAAACTTCCGAGAAAAACACTTGTCACGATGTTTGCACTGAGAGTTCTTAGAAAAGAGTGAGAAAGAGACAATAAATCAAGATGGTAGGTGTCTAATTCGGCGCGTGCCAAGACACCTGTCCATCATGTGGCGCCTCAGGTGCCCAAATGATTAGGTCAGTGTCGAGAGGCCGATGACCGATAAGGCAGAGTGAGGAAATCAGTGTGTGTGTGTGTATGAGTGTATGGGCCAGCTGTCATCTGGTCCATAACCAAACATTTTCCCCACCGTCAGCAACAGTGCTGACAAATGAGTAGATCAAAAGAATGAGCTGTAACAAAAACAAAAAATTAATTTGTTCGAGAAATGAGAGAACTCTTGAGAATATCACCAGGATTCATCAGAGCTGAACTAATGCAAAGAGCACCGAAATCGTCGGAGGCGTGAATTCCGCTGAACCAATGCTCCTTCCATCAAACTACGATGTTCTCAGATGAGGGTCGTGAGTCCTCATAAGAGCATTAAGTGAGATGAAATTGATGGTGAATCCGTGAGTTGAGTTGATCAAACATCGTTAATCGGCACTGGCAACAGTGCGAGCTTTGAGATGGGTCTCTTGAAGGATGAATTGGCGGTCTTGATGGTGACAACCCTGGTGAGATTATCCTTTCCAGGGTGCAGAGCGGTGACTCGAGCGAGAGGCCATTTTGAAGGAGGAAACCTCTCATCAGTGAGCAGTACAATAGAGCCAATCTTGATCTCTTTTGAGGGGTGGTGCCACTTCGAAATTGACTGAAGATGTTGAAGATAACTAGTGGACCACCGTTTCCAAAAGCACTGAACTTTTTGTTGAATGAGCTGCCAACGAGAGAGACGATTAACATTGAGATGCTCGAGAGAAGGTTCAGGCAGAGTTGATAGCGCCCGACCAATGAGAAAATGTCCTGGAGTGAGTGCGCTGACGTCATCAGGATCTTCTGAGAGCGGTTCGAGTGGTCTAGAATTGAGAACTGCTCCAATTTGTGTGAGTAAAGTAGTGAGTTCCTCGAAAGTCAATAAAGAATCACCAATCGTTCTCTTGAGATGGAACTTCACTGGCTTTACCGCAGCTTCCCATTTACCACCAAAATGAGGAGCACCAGGAGGGTTGAATGACCATCTGGTGCCATCCTCGAGCAAGAGTTGAGCTATTTGTTGAGACTCCTTTGACGCTATTGAGAAGAGCTTCTTGAGCTCCTTGTCTGCTCCTACGAAGTTTGTTCCGCAGTCCGAGAACAAATTCTGGCAGATACCTCTTCTTGAGACGAACCGACGATATGCTGAGATAAACCCTTCTGCTGAGTAGTCAGAGACAACTTAGAGATGAATAGCTGACGTGGCCATGCAAACGAAGACGGCGAGCCAACCTTTATATGATTTGTGGCCACGTCCCTTCCAAGAGCAGAGCGAAACTGGTCCTGCGTAATCAATACCTGTATTAAAGAACGCACGAACTTGAGTGAGACGAGATGTTGGAAGCTGACCCATGAGTTGTTGAGCTCTAACTCCCCGCTGACGAGCACAAGGAACGCATTTGAGAATGAATGATCTTACTGGAGCCCGCCCTCCGAGTATCCAATAATTTTGTCTGAGTTGTCCGAGAGTTAGTTGAGTTCCACCATGTAATGTTTTGAGATGTGCGTCCTCGATAATGAGCTGAGCGAATTGAGAATCTTTGGAAATAACTGCCTGATGTTTATTCTCCATTTTGAGATCAGCAAATTTGAGTCTTCCTCCAACACGTAAAACACCTTGATGATCTATGAAAGATGTCAATCGAGTGAGAGGGTGAGATGAACTTAACTTTTGTCCTCTGGATAACGTGAGAAGTTCCGATGAGAAATGAGTTGACTGTGAAGCCTCTATCCAGAATATTCGAGCTTGTTCAATGTCTCCAGGATTTAGAGCGTAGCTGAGTGAAGATTTTGGAATCTTTTTGAGACGTGCGATGAATCGTTGACAAATTGCTGTGATCCTTAGCAATTTGTTGAGCGATGAATACAGATGAATTAGATCCCAAATCTCTTGATGTTGCACTTTAACATTGAGGATAACACCTGGTTTTTCTTCTAGATCGATGTTTAAAATAGGAGTTGAGCTGAATTCTGGCCAAAATGATGAATCATGACGAAGCCAAAGTGGACCTTGCCACCAAAGTTTATAAGACGCAAGTTGAGCTGCTGTCAAACCTCGAGAAGCACAATCTGCAGGATCCTCCTTGCCTGGAACGAATTTCCATTGAGCTGACGATAATTCTTGAATGAGCTGAACCCTATTCCTTACAAACTCCTTCCACCGAGAAGGATGAGAGCTGATCCAATGAAGTGTGACAGATGAGTCTGTCCATAAGTATGTTGGAACATTCGATAGCTTGAGTTGATCATTAACGTACTTGATGAGTTTTGCAAGAAGAACCGCAGCTGTGAGCTCTAACCGAGATATCGTTAATTTCTTGAGCGGAGCAACCTTTGTTTTTGAACAAATCAGAGAGATTCGAACTCCATTTTCGTCTGTTACCTTGAGAAAAACCACTGCAGCCATTGCTAATTGTGAGGCGTCCGAGAATTCATGAATTTCGAGCTGAGCATTTTCAGTTATACCAAGCCATCTGGGCACGGATACATTTTCGAGCTGAACTAAATCCTCACGGAATTCTTCCCAATGATGAGCTACTTGAGGAGACACTTCATCATCCCAATCGAGTTTTTCAATCCACAGCTCCTGTAGAAGCATTTTTCCTCGAATTAGCACAGGAGCGAGAAAACCAAGTGGATCATAGAGCTGTGCTATTTCTGACAAAATGAGCCGTTCAGAGATTTTCGAGTTTTTAGCCGATTTTGTTGAGAAGATAAAGTGCTCTGAGCTAGGCAACCAAGAGAGTCCGAGAATTCGAGTTTCCGAATCTTCATAAACACGTTGATCATCAGAGGTGCTGTCAGGAGAAAGCCACTTGAGAAAATCCGAACAATTGCTATGCCACTTGGCTAGAGGCATTCCTCCTGAGGCACAGAGATCTCTAACTTGTTGAGCTGTTTCTATGAGTTCTTCTGACGTATTGGCTCATCCACAAATGTCGTCAACGTATCTGCCTTCGATAATGGATGAGACGGCCAGTGGGAAACGATGTCCTTCATCTTCAGCAAGCTGAAGAAGGACTCGATTTGCAAGGTACGGAGCTGAGCGAGTACCGTAAGTAACCGTTTTAAGTTGATAAGTCACGATATCTCCATTCGAGTTCTTCCAGAGGATCTGTTGAAGAGGCCAATCATTTTCATGAACAAGGATTTGACGAAACATCTTTGTGATGTCAGTCATGAATATGATTCGATGTTGACGAGTCCATAAGAGAACGTCCGAAATGTCTCGCTGAGTTTTGGCTCCGGTATGGAGAATATCATTGAGCAATTTACCTGAGCTGGTCTTAGCTGATCCATTAAAAACAACTCGCAGCTTCGTTGTTTCGCTACTCTCTCTGAGCACACCATGATGAGGCAAATAGTAATTTTGAGATGAACCAGACAGATCAGCTTGAAGCTCTTCAGAAACCCTCCACCCTCCTGATGCCTAAACATCATGTGCTAAGGTCGTTTCATCAGGACAACAAGTGATTTCTGCCTGATTTCGTTGAGCTGAACTAGTTAATTTATCATTTACCTCTCTCATGTGATCTAATTCCTCATATTCTTTGAGAAAATTTGAGTAGAGTGAGAAGAACCGTTGATCTTTTGAGATTCGATTGAGCATTCTTTTAAGACATGCGAGAGCTATACGATGAGAATCTCCCAACAACGAAGTTGAAGCTGATAGTGGCAATCGAACAATGTAGCGACCTGATTCATCGCGAGAATGAGTTGATCGAAAGTTTTGTTCACACTCGAGCTCCTCTTTCGTGAGATTCGAATCTTTTTTACCAGGAATCTCCTCTTGAATCCAAAATTTTGGAAGAAGTTCATCGAGCTGCTCCGTTGATTGAGTGACATGATGAGAAATAACAGAGGTCACGTAAGCGGGTCCCATTGGTCCAAGGATGATCCAGCCGAACACAGTGAGCTGAGCAACAGGAGACCTTGAGTCATGCTGAATGATTCTAGGTTTAATGAGTTGTCCAAAAATATCAGCACCAATGAGAAGATCAATTTGAGCGGGAGTTCTGAAATGAGGATCTGCAAGCTGAAGTCCTTGGAGATAATCCCAATCCATTCCTTCCGCCGAAAAGGTTGGTAATGATGAGGTGAGATGATCGATAGAGTGAGCTAAAACTTCGATTCGTTGATCTGAATAAATTGATTGTAAAACTAGCTGAACTTCACCATTAGTGCTTCCAAAAGATGATTCTCCAACACCAGAAATTGCAATTTTTCAATTTTTTCAGTTTGAGTTTTTGTACTAGGTTCTCTGAGATGAGCGATACCTCCGATCCAGGATCTAGTAGCAATCGAACTTGGAGAGAAGGACTAGTTGAGCTGACTAATAAGGCTAAACTAGTAGCCAAGAGAACACCGGACCGAGAGTTGAGAGAGTGATTGAAGGCTGAACAAGAAAGCGCTGATTTTCGAGTCTGATTTCATGGTGACGTAGCAGGAGATTGATCAGATTCGAAATCTTGTGTGGTGTGAACCTGAGCAATGGTGACGTTCTCACCAGGAAGAAGTTGTTGTTTTTGTTGTCGTTGTTGTTGTTGTTGTTGTTGTTGTTTTTGTTGTTGTTGTGGTTGTTGTTGTTGCTGAGAATCTCTTCGAGGACCAAGATGCAACATCGAGTGATGCTGCTGATCACAAACTTTACCATCGTCTTCCACTGCCTTACATCTTGTTTTGTTATTGCAGTTATGGACATCATGTTTCCCTAAGCAATTGTAACAGAGATGATTGATTTTTACAACTTGCTTCCGAGCAATAGGAGTTAGGGGTCTGATCATGAAGCCTTTACATGAAACAATGTAGTGTTTAGCACCACAATAAGAGCACTTATACTCTCCCCGATCCTCCGCTCCAGGAGGTTCAGTGGACTGGATTTGATTATACAACACGGTTGCAGGTTGAGGAGACGAGATTTGAGACTGTGAAATCTGAGACTGTAGGATTTGAGACTGATCAATGTGAGAAACTTGGTTTACTCTCACTACAGGTCTTTGAGACGGTCGATTGAATGCTGACGAGAGGGGTTTTTGACTATGCAGCTCGGTAGTCTCCATGGCTTGGGCCCTACCACTAAGAAACTCGAATAACTGTTTTAGTTTTGAATATACTCCAAGCGTCCCTGCATAGTTCTCTCAAGCTTCTCTCAACTTGGAATTGAGCTTTGAGACCACGATATAAACAATAAGGGGATCCCAAGATTCTGCTTCCATGTCCAGAGCTTCCAAGGCATTTATTGCTTCAGTAACTGAAGCGAGCAGGAGATTCAGCTCTTTTGAGTTGTGAGAAGTCATCGGCGGTGGATTGAGAAGCTTACCAATGTATTGGTTAATTAATCGTGGTTTATCCTCATACCGATCTGAAATCATTTGCCACGCACAATCGTAACAGTGGTCAGTAATAGTGAAAAGTAATCTCACTATTACTGACCACTGTTATTAATTGAGCAGGCTCCTCCGATAAACATGCTTGCAGATAATGCATCCTTTGAACATTGCTAATACCCGAATCTGGTCCTGTGAGAGAGAGGAAAAGCTCTTTGAAGCTGGGCCACTCTGAGAATTTACCCGACAAATGAGGTAGTGGAATTTTTGGGAGTCCTCTACCCGACGCAGTAGCAGTATTCAAAGTACTTTCATACTGAGCGTCCCTACGTGAGATTTCAAAATGTGAAGCTCCAGCTTTATCAAGAAGCTAATTGAGCTCAACTTTTGCTTCATGATATAATCTACAATTCACCTCAAATATCTCACTTTTGAAATAATCAGTCTCCAGAACAGCATCGTTCTTTGAAATCGCCAGAATGAGCTTCTCATGCTCCGTTTCGAATTTGATCCAATTAGCTTCTAATTGGTCCAACTCCGATTGCAATGCCGATGGTCCGAGTGGTACGGCATTTTGGTTCTTTAACTGATCTGATATTAGTCCAATTTGAAGTACCTTGACTTTTTGAGAAGACAATAATACTTCAACACTACTACTCATTTTTTTAAAATCTAATTTAATTAATTAATCAATTTAGTTAATTTAATTGAAATGTACCAATTAACTAATTGCATTAATCAAAAAGTCAATTTAACTTGATTTGTAGAAGATGAACACTTCCCTTTATTGAAGCGGTTGATGAGATGAATCTTGATGAGTTAATCTACGAGGTACACCAATTTTCTAAAAAAAATTCAAAAATTTCCAAAATTGTGTCCGATGTCCTTGAGAAGATCTATCGTAGCGCCCTCTGGTCTATGGAGACGTCGATGATTGAGAATAACCGAAACACTGAATTGTTTTCAAATTCAAATTTGAAATTCGCGGGTGAACACGATTGAGGAGCCCCGAAATGAGTGTCACTGTACGAATTCAAATTTTTTGAGGAGTCCGAATAAATTTTGAATGAGCACCACTGCCGAACCACCGGTCACACGCTCCCCCCGAAAAAAATGAGAAAAAACGATGAAAACTCCAAAAAAATCAAAAAATATATCGAAAATCCGTTTCGATGGACCAAAATGTTCGATGAGAGATCTGGATCTCGATATATTCTGTTTGAGATTAACGAAATAATTATGGATTTGATAATGGAGCGTGGAGCGTGAAAAATAATGAGCGCGAACACGATTATTTTGTTATCAACACTTTTATTTAATAATATAAATAAATGTCTCTATTATTTTAACGCTTATAATTAACTTTGGATTTTACTGAGTTTATTATTTAATGATTGAGAAGTTCGATAGTTTTAAGAGATTGATTGATAATTAAGAAACTTCCGAGAAAAACACTTGTCACGATGTTTGCACTGAGAGTTCTTAGAAAAGAGTGAGAAGAAGACAATAAATCAAGATGGCAGGTGTCCAATTTGGCGCGTGCCAAGACACCTGTCCATCATGTGGCGCCTCAGGTGCCAAAATAAATAGGTCAGTGACGCGAGGCCGATGACCGATAAGGCAGAGCAGTACGAATGTGTATGTGTATGAGTGTATGGGCCAGCTGTCATCTGGTCCATAACCAAACATGATTCTTTCTTTATTATATTTCATGGAATATCATTTCAGAAATTCATGGATTTGTCAAGACTAATTGGAAAATTATTGATAATATTACTCAGAATAATGAAACCACTTGTTTCGGTTCATTGGCTGATGACGGTTATTTTGTGAGGAATTAAAATATCTGCTTCGTTCTCCCTTTATGCCTCATACTCGTTACCATAATTTTTAGCAAATATCCTAACCTTCACCTTCGGCCCCCTTAACAAATCAGCCCCTTCCCCTAGCGTGGCTGTTACACCCGGTACGGCTCAAAATACCGTCCCCCAATCCGCCTAGAGAGTAGCTCAAACGAAAGAAGATATGGGCGCCAGATAGATTTTGATGCTGCTGGACCTATCTAACCAGACCAACGGTACGATAACGGAACGATAACGGAAAACTCTCTAGGGGGTTGAGGAAACGCCCGAGGAAAGGGTGTCGGAAAAGAGGGTTGCGGCTTGTGCTAGGCTAGTTCAACTTCGTGGAGAGAGGGCGTAGGTCTAGGGCACACTCAGAAGTCGCCAGAAATGAGATAAAACACCAATGTCATCATTGAAAGAAATCCGAACCATAGACGAGAGTTTAGGGTGAGGAATAGAGGAACAAATAATTACGAGTCGGTTAATGTCCTTACGTGTTTCGCTATTGCGTGAATAAACTCAACATATACATAATTGCCATGAATACACCAATTAGTTACATGATTTTCCCCATTATTGAAACAGTAGCCAAAGCCACGTGGTAAATTGCGAGAAGCGCCTTAGATAAAGAAACTCCCTGAAGAGGGACAAAAAATCCCTTCCTGTTATTAAAAAGGCCGAATTAACTTATTAGTCCGTCTGGGACTAAAATCCACTCGAAAAGTACAAAAGGTCTTAAATAAATCGAGAGAGAGAGAATAATCGCCAAAGTCGAGAGAATTACTTAAACTACTCCATTTGGACCTAAAATCGCCGATAAATTCGAATTATAGCGAAATAGACAAATACGTCACAAAATCCGGCTAAGATACTTTTCAGATAACCATCTATCTATTAAATTGGGCGGAATTCCCTTAAAAGTACTCGCCAGTACTGATTAATAAATAATATTAATTATTGCCACTAAATATCTCGGGCGCCCTTAAGACAGCCTCATACGCCCTTACGTTTCTATGAACTGGCGGAAAAGATAACCGGTGACACGAATAATCTTATTATTATTCGCCATTAGTTGGCATTTCCGCCAAAGTGCTGTGAGGGAACCGAAAATGGCGAGAAATACCCAAATTTGTCAAGAGAGATAAGGGATTATTTATTGCATCTCGATTAGTGCAAAAACCCCAAAAGATAACCCAAATTTGGATAAATCTACGAAAAGATCCCCTAGATAACGATAATTCTCCATTTCGTTGATTGCAAGAGAAGAGGTAACGACAACGCTCGTGAAAGCGCGCCTAAATTACTCCCTAGTCAGTCACTAGGGACTTTCCTCTAGCCTAGGGAATTTCCCCTAGTCTAGTGACTTCTCGGGTTGGGCTGAGTCGCTGGTTGTGAACGTGACTCAACCGCCTTCACACCGAATTGGATGTGAGGGGGAAAGGAAAAGGTAACCGGCATGAAAACGGAAAAGAGACTTCGATGCCTGTATAGAGAGGCACCCGAAATTTCTTGGAATTCCGGCTGGGTTTATTTCTCCGAATTGAAGGGAGAAATAACTCGACACTCACGTATATTTTCATGCTTCCTTTTAGGTAGAAATATTATTTCAGGTATCCCGTGAGTGCGAGAGAGAGAACCATAGCTGCGAATTGAATAAATTCGAGCAGCTGTGTGTATGAGAGAGAAAGAGTGCGCATTTGAGTGAGAGTGAGAGAGAGATAGCCTGCGTGCATGTGTGAGTACGAGAGAGAGCGCAATAGCGGTGAATTGAATAAATTCGAGCCGCTATGCGTGCGAGAGAGAGCGAGCCACATGAAAAGGCATGTGTGTGAGAGAGAAAGAAAGCCTGCTCTACCCAAGTGTAGGGAGCATGTGTCGTGCGTCATTGCATCAGCCAATGACGCTTTTTAGGAAAAGATGCTCCAACTGCTCCAAAAATGCTCCAAAGTCCCTGAAAAAAATCCTGAAAACATCGGGAAAATTCCTATTGTTGCATTTTCCCCATTATCTCCTCACTGGCCATTATTTAATCGAAGATATCCGGCCAGGAGAGATACAGAGAGCCGGGGAAAAAGGTAATCCACGAGGCGCGTCGTGTGATGCCTTGCTCCATTCCTCCTTATTTACTTCCTAGAAAAATCCTGAAAATCGCGGAAATAATAAAAGATACTCGCGTAATTTTCCTTTGATCCTTTTCTCCGTGGCCTCATTAAATTTTGAGAGATCCGGCCACGAGAAAATGGAGAAAACCGAAGGAATGAAAAAAGGGACGCCACAACCACGTGTAGCGTCTCATCGCAATTTTTATTTTTACAACACTCGGAATTAAATAAATTAACACTCGCGGAATTAATTAATTAATTAATTGGACTCACCATTGTTTCCCGCGGCGTGTGGGCACTCTCGGGGAAAACTGGGGTTTTTTCGAGACTTAATAATTCGCGAAAAACACGAGATAATTTTTGGAGCAGAGACGAACGATGTGCTCTGCTACCTGTCACTTCACGAACTGAATGGTTCGGGAGTGGGGAGTGCGCTCGGTAGAGTTGAGTGGTGGGGCCAGCCGTTGTGCTGCGCCCTCGTGCCACTGCGAGCTACTGTTGTCGCACTCATGGGTATTTATTTAGGCGGGAGAATTCAAAAGGGCTTGAACTCTCCCGGATTAATTTTAATTCGATTCTTCTTTTATTATTTATTATTATATGAATAAAATAAAGGGATTATAACGGGAATGTTTTGGGATCGGTAGAGGGTAATAGGGGGTGGTTTTGAGAGGTTTTGGTCGGGAACTATGGTGGCTCTATAGGAGTGGAAAAATATACTTGAATTGGGGGTTTTTGTGAAGAAAAGGGATTTTTGGGGAGACTCTTTCGGCCAATGGTTTGAGCCTCTTTGGGGGGGATGTTTTCCCCTTTTCCCGTGGTGGATAGTCGCCGCCAAAGGGGCACGTCTCCCGGGGAATGAGCGGACTTGCCTCGGCGATACCGTAAACCCAATTTTTGGCAATTCCTTTGGCAGGGCGGGTTATTCCCTGCCTCCAGACCTTCCATCCGAGGGCCCGATCATTCCCACATAATTGGAGCGCGGCTCCTTGCAAGCCGTCTTCTGCACTCACCCCTAGGGACGACCAAGAGGGTGGTCCGGAAGCTCCAGGAAACACGTTATCTTGGTCAATTAACCATGGAGGCTTCCGGGCCCTCTCTTCCACCGCGAGATAGCCGAAAAAGGTAATGCCCAACGGAAAACGGTTGATAATTGAAGTGGCGGTAATTATTTATTTATTTTCACGGGAATTACGTAATATCGCGGGATTGTTTAAGATAACCTTATGTCAGTTTTTCCTCATGACTTGGAGGATTTTAGGTAACCTTTGGCCAGTTTACCCTCATGTCCTGGAGATTTTTGAGATAGCCTTGAGTCAGTTTACCCTCTTGACCGGGAGAATATTTAAGGTAGCCCTAGGTCAGTTTATCCTCGTAACCGGGAGGTTTTTTAAAGATAACCTTAATTGCGAACGGTAATTCGCGCGAAATTCTCTCTCTCTACTTACATATTTCCCTCTTATTTAGCTTACAGGTGGCGTGGGAAAAATACCACGTCACAATTTCGTTGATATCAAAATATCAGAATTCGATTCTGATTCTCGAAGCCCCTTCCTCAAAGGTGAACACATTGAATGTACTGGTGAAGTCATGAGAACTGGTATTTTTTGTTTCTTCTTTTCAGAAAATTCATCCCATTTTTTGGTTAAATCTATAGCTTATATCAAAAAAATTGATCCCAAAAAGGCTTCCTTTCATGAACTGATTCATAGTAAGCCCTTCTACAATTTCAATCCATCAATCTCAAATACTCCTAAGAAATCCAAGAGATCATGATTGATTCAACGTATTTTTCACAGTATTCAATTTGATAGTGATGAATGATCAACAAAATTTCATTTAAAATTCATATTTTCTTTTTCAATTGACTATTACTTATGCATCAATAAAGATTTTAATGTATTCAATTCACTACATTTTTATTTTTTCACAGAAAAAGTAACGAATGTTCAACTTTTATAAGAATCAACTGTGAATTTATTCAATAACTCTTCACAAAAAAACTCTATTTTTTTATTTTAAGAGGTACATTTTTCCCTTTCGATCGATTTTACACTACATTATTTTGCTGAAATTTATTCCTCTGTGATGAATCAGTTATTTTTCTCCACACACTTCAAATCATCAAGAAAATCATTCTTTGAAAAAAATGAATTTTGTAAATTAACAACGTTTTTATTTCTAATAATTTGCTTAAGTTATTCTTATCTCCTTTTCTCTAATAATAACGATCGTTAATTTATCTTTCCCTCGAATTATTGGGTTTGAAATCACTTATTTCATTTGTATTTCTATTGAAACTCTCTATGAATCGAACAATGAATATTATCAATTTCTTCTTATTATGATGATATTATTAAGATTTTCACTGAAAATTCCATACAAATCTTTTCATGCCGTCTCGAATTATTTGATGTTCTGTTAGAAATCGATTATTCTCTTGTTCAAGAATTATAGAATATTATTTCATGGTTTGTGCTGTTTCACTAATTATAATATTTCTCGATACACCACATTTTTTGTGTAAGTACTACCATTTTCTGAATTTTTTATTGAACCTTTCTCCAAAAGTAATATTTTCAAGTCCTCTTGTTTCCTTACCCTCGAGATCCCGACATAAAATTGACCATGAGCAAAGACTGGACTTTCTAAATATATGCCAACTTCATCTAGTGGTTGTCCTTGTGCTTTATTGATTGTCATAACATAAGCTAATCTAACTGGGAGTTGTTTCCGACCCATTGTGAATGGTGATTCACATTCTGTAATAACTTGAGTGATTAAAAGATGAGGTTTCCACTCTACCATCAATAATTTGGCTCCATTACATAGCCCACCATTAACGCGTAAATTTCTCAGTAACATTACTATCACTCCTTTTTTTAATACGAGTTTATGTGGAGGAAAGCCATTTGTTGTGATACTGTTCATATATTCGATAGGTATATAATTTTGATCCAAATCTTCTTCCGTCAAATTTTGATCAATACTACAGTACATTTTTTCTTCTCCTTTTAAAATCTTAATAACTTCATCATTCATCCGCAATACATCTATGTTAAGAGGGGTCAAAATTGCAGAATTCCAAGAATGAGAATTATGCTCATCCATACTATCACCGTAAGTCTCATGAATTAAATTTTTTTTGCATATTACTTGTGGAGGTATTTCGACAACGCTATTTTCCCCTCCATATTCATCTTTAAATTCACCCTCACCTATATTTAATAACCAATTTTGAAAATTCTTCTGTTCTCTTTGAATCCTGAAATTCTTTACCAAGGAAATCTGCCTGAAAAATTTCCATAAGTGACTATTCTTCACACAGTTCTCAACTATTGCGGTTCTGTTACTATATCGAACTATTGGCAATATTTGACTGAAATCTCCAGACAATAATATTACTTTTCCCCCAAAAGGCTTGTCATTCTCCATAAAATCCTTCAATAATAAATCAATCGCTTGTAGTGCATATTTCGGTGCCATTGTAACCTCATCCCATATTACTAATTTTGATATTCTAAGAAGATTGCCGGCTTCCGATCTGGATGTCACACTACAGACCGATGATTCATTCAGTGACAGAGGTAGTTTAAATACAGAGTGTACGGTTTTTCCTCCTTTTGATAAATTGGCAGCTATACCAGTCCAAGCTACGGAAAAAACTGATTTTTTTTGTGTCAACATCTTCATTAAAATTGCATTCAGTAAATAACTTTTGCTTGTTCCCCCGGCCCATCTAAGAAGAAATACCGTTCAGCTATGGCTTCGTTTTCCACTGCACTAATAATCATCGAGCACACCGATTTTTGCTCATCAAAGGAATTACTTTGAATAATTAGTATTTCTTTATTATATGCATTTATATCGAATTGATCACCATATTCGTCAGAATCATTTAATTGTGCATCAATTATACATTCATTTACTTCTGGTAGGGAAAAATCATTAAGATAGAAGCCGTGTTCAGCTAATATCGATTTTATTGTTTCCAATGCTAATTGTTCAGCTACTTCTGGTAATTTCTGTGGATCCATCAATTTTTCTTCATATTTTTCCCAAAGTTCTAGAGCATTATCTCAATTTACACAACTGATTTGGAAATTCAAACTGTACCGCTTCTTCTAAACATTTTTCAATTCCATCATTAGTTTCTATCAAATTTCTCATTCTTGCAGCCTGTATGAATGTATCATGTGTCACGTTTTCATATGTTCTCAGTTCGGCAAAATCTCTGGCACCTTTAACATGTAGTAATGATAATCTCAAACTATATCTTTCTCTTTCTCGAGGACTAACGAAATATAATCTACTGATTATAGGTTTCACGAATCTCAATCTTCTTATCCATTTCTTTGTTTTCTCATCAAAAACATAATAACTTGGAATTTCTGTATACAAATATTGCCTTGCATCTTCATGATTTCTATTCAACTCGAACCAAGCCATTAATGTTGTATTTTTCAGTGATTCAATAGCGTTTACTTCACATCCTTTTTGAAATAAATAGTTTGTTGATTTTCTAAATGAACGGCTAATCTAACTACAGCATGTGATTGCTCATGCATTTTAAATTCATTGATTCTGTGCATAGCTTCTTGTGGGCAAACATACCGTGTCGATGAATATTGTTGAATTTCATCGTATTTATATGAATTTTCATTACGCTCATTACAAAATTAAAGTAGGGCAGCGGCATGTCCTTTATAACAGTATCTGAATAGATATTTGATAAACATTATAGGTGAGCAGACTTCCACATTGATATGACAGACTCATACTAAAAGAAGATAAATATTGTAAGGTACTACGAATCTGTTGTTAGCAATACGGTTCCTAAAAGTGATCGTTTTTCCTTTATTTCGTCTACTATAAATTGGGATTTAGGGGTTTTGCCCCCCTACAATAATCCCCCGGAGAAAATCTCCCGGGAAAAAGCCCCTTTCAAGTATGCTCCCTGAAAAAAATTTCCCGGAAAAAACCACCTCATAATCTGCTCCCTGAAAACATCGCCCGGAGAAAATCCCCCTTCATGGATCTCCACAAAAAAAGTCTCCAAGAGTCTTTGAAAAAAAGGATTTTCAAAAAAAAAACAATGCATGAAGTGAGCAATTCATTAAATACCAGGATTAACATAATCAATTTAAAACACAAATAATAACCATCATTAATAAAGCATTAAAATTCACCAAGATAGAACGTTAGCAAAATTTTTCAAATAATTCTCAATGTCCTTCGAATCATAACTCTCAACAATATTCTTTAAACGTGCATCGTAATCACGATAAATCTTCTTCTTTGCTGGAGGAGGAGCCCAACAAAAAGAAAATAAGAAAATCAATCAAAAAAAAAATTCACTACCATGAGAATAGCTTGTTAAAAAAAAGGGGATTTTTTCCGGGGAAATTTTTTTTCAGGAAATTTTTACCGGGAAATTCTCTCCAGGGGATTTTCTCCGAGGAGGAAGTCCCTGGCCACCTATAAATTGGATAAGAATTGTCTCCCATTATTGTCTCTTGCGAAAATTCTTTAGGGAATTTTGTTACACATTTTTTGTTTTTTGTTCCATACATGGAGCTGTTGAATTTTGTTTCCCACATGGTCCATGAATCATAAATTTCTTCACAAGTTCATACAATATCGGATTCTCATCGTTATCTGGAATTTCAGCGCATACAATTTTATCCACAGTATCTGCATCTCCAATCATATATTGTTTTTCGAAGAATAGTAATATGTATATGTGGCAGACCCCTCTTTTGAAATTCTGTCACGTAAAGGTAACCTGTTGGTGTCCCAAAAACTTTTTGCTTCAACAATAAGTCTTTCAGTACGTCTACTTTCATTTTGAATACTCTGGATACTATGTCTGGCCTATCTGATGGTCTTTCACCTTCTCCGAAATTTTCTTGAATTTCAGGCCAGTTCGGATTACAGGTCATTGTTATGAATAATTGTGGTTTACCTAACCGTTGAGTTCAGCTCAGAGCATCCATATACAGTTGTTGATAAGCTCGAGGACCACTTTGAGAGGAAGATGGTAAAATTATAATTCTTCCCGGTGCGACACAATTATTATCAGCTGCTTTATTTTTCACGTAATCCATTAGTCCACTATATAATTCTGCTCACTATTTGTGTTGTCCTTCTTTAATATATTCCAATCTTTCACCTTCAATTTTAATCCAAACATCAACAATATATTGTTGAGAGTAGGTAGGCTAAGCCGGTTCTGGACACAAAGATGATATAATCAAAAGGGCGTAAGTCCATCACTCAGGGAATGAAAAGGACGTAAGTCCATATGGAATGAAAAGGGCGTAAGTCCATATGGAATGAAAAGGGCTCAAGTCCATATGGGATGAAAAGGGCTTAAGTCCATATGGAATGAAAAGAGCTTAAGTCCAGATTGGAATGAAAAGGGCTCAAGTCCATATGGGATGAAAAGGGCTTAAGTCCATATGGAATGAAAAGGGCTTAAGTCCAGATTGGAATGAAAAGGGCTCAAGTCCATATGGGGTGAAAAGGGGTTAAGTCCAGATTGGAATGAATAGGGCGTAAGTCCATATGGGGTGAAAAGGGGTTAAGTCCAGATTGGAATGAATAGGGCGTAAGTCCATATGGGGTGAAAAGGGGTTAAGTCCAGATTGGAATGAAAAGGGCTTAAGTCCATATGGGTGTGAGTCCATTACTCCGAGAATGAGAAGGGCTCAAGTCCAGATGACGTCATCACATGCTGAAAAGGTAGATTCTAAGAAATGACGTCATATTGAATTCTCAGAATTCATGGAAAGAGAAAATTCCAAGAAATGATGTCATATTGAATTCTAAGAATTCATGGAAAAGAAATTCCTAAGAAATGATGCCATATTGAGGAATGCTAAGGAATTCTGAGAAATCATATCATATTTATTTCTCAGAATGCTGAGGAGGCTCATGAAGGAACAATTCTCTTATGAATCTCATTTCATTTACAAACATTCTCCTTTCTCATAGAACATTTCATAGTGACATTATTCTTTTTATCATGAAACTTCTGAGTCATAGTAACACGTGCATCCAAACAAAAGACAATCGGGAAAAATCTGAGAAATCATATCATATTTATTTCTCAGAATGCTGAGGAGGCTCTAGGACAGTTCTCTAAGGAATCTGGTTTCATTCGCAAACATTTTTCTTTCTCACGTTGGTATTTCACTCATAGTGATATCATTTTTTTATCATGAAACTCCCGAGTCATCTGCACGTGCATTCAAACAAAAGACAATTCGGTGATATATAAGCAGCTCGTGAAGGCTATGCTTCAGTTCTAATCCATCTGAACAGTAAGCATCTTGTGAGAAGTATCGTGATATAATTGAAGTGCTATAATTGAAGTGATTTAACAAAATTGTGAATCTGCATCAATTCTTTAGTGTTGAGTGTGAAGTTGAGAAATTGGCTCCCAACAATATATGATTTGAGAAAAACAGTTGCCAATTTCTAAAGATGGATTCGAAAACTTGTTTGAAGCTGTTGAGTATAATGGAAGAGGCATATGAGTTATGTCGAAGGGAATCTCCAGAAACAGCTCATGTATGGGTGAATCATGGTTATAAGATTGTGCGTCAATTGAATGATTTACTTAGAAACCGTACATCATCATCATCTGTAGGCGAGCGAGTAAGACTCCAAGTAACAATATCGAATGTCAAAACGGTTGTTGAAAAACTGAAGACACTAGAACGAGTGGGTGGTCATCTTGGACCTGAAAGAAGGATACAGGTTAAAAATAATAGAACTGATAGAGTCCAATGGCGTGAAGTTGAATGCGCCTTT
Source organism: Aleiodes leptofemur (assembly GCA_963942555.1). Lineage (NCBI taxonomy): Eukaryota > Metazoa > Arthropoda > Insecta > Hymenoptera > Braconidae > Aleiodes > Aleiodes leptofemur. The sequence continues at coordinate 13,105,373 of OZ012616.1, read as the reverse complement.
CAGAATCGACTCCGAACTGGTGTGATAATAAATTTATTGCATACTGATTTGCGATCATTTCTAGAAGATGCTAAGGATGCTTGCTTCACTCGTTTCAAAAATATCTTACGCACAGAAGGAAACATTAAAGTGAATGTTATATTAGCATGTAAATTTAAAATTGTTCGTGATGGTGAAGATCAAACAGAAAGAAAACACTTTACTACAGCGAATAGTGCAATCTTGGCTACTACAGACATTAAAGAATGGTTCAATGAGAACATAATTGATAAATTATTGACTAAAGTGGAAGACTTTGAAGAGCGAGATTCTGGATGGACAATGATTGAAACCACTAATCTCATGGTGAACATCAATAGATATATACCATTACAAGGTGGAGCATCAACATTTGTGGATCTGCCTGAAAATATACAGAGAAAGAAAGCTGTTGTGAATATAAAGAACAACGACGAATTTTGTTTTCTTTGGTGTGTTACTGCTGCTCTTCATCCGGCGGAAACTCATCGCAATCTGAAGAGTTCTTATCCGCATTATAGTGATGTATTGAAATATGAGAACTTTGAATTCCCTATGAGTTTGACAAATATTCCAAAATTCGAACGTTTAAATGATTTGTCAATTAATGTTTATGCTTTGGAAACAACAGGAAAGAATTGCGAACAAGTGATCCCAATTTATTTGAGCAAACATGTTACTGATAAGGAAACAATAAACTTGCTCATAGTTGAGAGTGATTTGAAAAACACTGAAAATGAACCAATTTACCATTTTACACATATTAGGAATCTATCCCGATTAATAAGTAAACAAATTTCTAATACTAATCATCAAACATTAATTTGCGATAGATGTTTGAATCATTTCAGATATCAGGACTCATTTAAAAGACATAAACAGGATTGTGCAAATCTGAATGACTGCAGAATGATTCTACCTACAGATAAAGATAGTATTCTAAAGTTCAAAAACTATAAACACAAAGAATCAGTACCTTTTGTTATTTACGCCGATCTTGAATCAATTCTCAAACCAATCAATAATGATGATGATGATGGTGAGACAAAAATACATATTCCATATAGTATAGCATATTATTTGCACTGTACATTTGATGACTCATTATCGCAATTCGAAATGAAACGAGGATCTGATTGTATTAAATGGTTCATTAATGAACTTCAAGAACATGCTCATATGATAAATTCACACTTGAATACAATCATCCCCATGAAGCCACTTACAACTGATCAACAGATGCAATTCCAGTTAGCTAGAGAGTGTCACATTTGTGATAAATCATTCAATATTTTCGAAGAAAAACACCGTGACCATTGTCATTTCACTGGTGAATATCGGGGTGCTGCTCATGCTGGCTGTAATATGAACTATACAAATTCTCACGATATCCCAGTAGTATTTCATAATCTCTCGGGATACGATTCACATTTCTTCATCAAGACTCTTGCTACAGAATTTGAAGGAGCAATGAATATTTTAGTGGTTAATAAAGAAAGATATATAGCTTTCCGCAAATATGTAGAAAACACAAATGTATGTCTACGATTCATTGATTCATTCCGATTCATGGCTAGTAGTCTCGAAAAACTTGCATCAGATTTGGATGATAATGACAAGAAAATTACCAAAAAAAATTACACAAACCAAGTACAATTCGACCTCGTAACTAGAAAGGGTATTTTCCCTTATGAGTATATTGATAGTTGGGAAAAATTGGATGAAGACAAATTACCCTGCAGAGAAGATTTCTTCTCAAAGCTCAACAATCAAGAAGTTTCCGAGGAAAGTTATGAACATGCACAACAAGTGTGGAATATCTTCAATATTGCTTCCTTAGGAGAATATTCAGATTTGTACCTCAAAACTGATGTTTTACTATTAGCTGACATTTTTGAAAATTTCCGTTACAACTGTTCACGTACCTATGGATTAGATCCACTACATTACTATACTGCTCCAGGTCTTGCATTTGATGCAATGTTGAAATGTACGGGTATTGCTCTTGAATTACTCACAGATATCGAGATGATATTATTCATTGAAAAGGGAATTCGCGGAGGTGTTGCTCAATGTTCAAATCGATATGCCAAAGCGAATAATAAATATATGGGTAAGGAATACAAATCTAACATTAGAGAGTCATATCTCATGTATTTTGATGTGAACAATTTATACGGAGCAGCAATGAGTGAACATTTACCATACAGTAGTTTCGAATGGACAAATGATTCAATAGATGTTATGACTGTTCAGGATAATTCAACCATTGGATACATTCTAGAAGTCGATCTGGAGTATCCTGAAGAATTACATCAAAAGCATAAGGACTTACCTCTATGTCCTGAACATTACACCCCTCCTAATGGTAAACACTCTAAGCTGATGACTACGTTATTGACAAAAACAAAGTATGTAATACATTATCGTAATTTGAAACAATGTTTAGCTCTTGGGATGAAATTAATCAAAGTCCATAGAATTCTAAAATTTAGACAGGCAGCATGGTTAAAACCATATATTAGTTTGAATACAGAATTACGTAAGGAAGCGAAAAATGAATTTGAGAAAAACTTCTTTAAATTGATGAATAATGCAGTTTTTGGTAAGACTATGGAGAATGTGAGGAAACAAAAAGATGTTAAATTAGTTACCAAGTGGGAAGGTAGATATGGAGCAAGAGCTCTTATTGCGAAACCAAATTTTCATAGCTCAGTGATTTTCGAGGATGAGATGGTTATTATTGAATTGAAACGTACCCAAATAAAATTTAATAAACCAATATATGTAGGATTTTGTATTCTTGATTTATCCAAAACTTTTATTTATGATTTTCATTATAATTATATTCTCGATACGTTTGATGATAAAGCAAAACTGTTATACACCGACACAGATAGTCTATTATATCAATTCTATGTTCCGAATATCTATGAGTATATTAAGAAGGATATACATAAATTTGATACATCCGATTATGATAAGAATAATATTTATGGAATTTCGTTGGAGAATAAGAAAGTGTTAGGTTTAATGAAGGATGAATGCAATGGAAAAATTATGGTAGAGTTTGTGGGCTTACGAGCTAAACTGTACACTTTCAGAGTCTTAGAGGATGATCCTAAAAAACAAATTAAAAAACGTGCTAAAGGTATCAAAGGATCCACATTGAAAACTATAACCATCGATGATTATAAGGACTGTCTCTTTAATCATACAAATCTTAGAAAAAAACAATTCATTGTACAAAGTAGAAAACATATAGTTCATACCATTTGTCAAGAAAAACTAGCATTAAGTTGGCTTGATGATAAGAGAATTTTACTTCCTAATACAACTGATACTGTACCATGGGGTTTCAAGAAATAAATCATATAGTACTCATGAATTTTTGTTTCTTTATTGAAAATTGTTGTAAATAATATACATATTAAAATTCATTTGCATTTTCCCAAGTGTTATGACGTTCGTCAAAGCCTAGCCATTTCACAAATACTTTATTTCCTCTACGCTTCACAATTTTATCCACTAAATATACGTCTGGATATTTTGCTTTGAGCAGCTCTTGTTGATAAAAACATCCTTGAATAGGATTTTTCAAATAATCGGTCAGTAAGTATGTCACAGGATATGTATTCAAAATTTTTGATACAGTGAATATTTCTCCAGTCCAATTCGGTGTATATCCTTTCTCAAAGATATGTTTGAATTTACTGATTCTAACTTTATCACCGATCTTAAATTTACTCGTCTGGGGTTCATCAATGATAAAATTTCCATATATGGTTTGGCGGATTTTTTTCTCATTTCTAACATTCACATCCTTAGGTTTCATTCGAATGGTTCTATGTTTAGTATCATTATATGTTGAAATGATGTCAGGTAGAATATGTAACCATACATAACTACCTTGATAACTAAACATTTTCCACATTTTTTCTTTCAAAGTGCGATTAAAGCGTTCACATATTGATGCTTTCAAATTACTGTATGTGGAGTACATATGCACATTATGCTTTTTCAACAATGTTTGAAAGCAACGATTGTAGAACTCTTTACCCCTATCTACTTGTAACTTTTTCGGTATCCGTCCTTGTTTGAAGATATTTCCCATAGCTTGTGTAACTTCTTTACCAGTTTTAGTTTTCAAGGGTATAGCCCAAGCAAATTTTGAAAAAATATCAATAACAGTCAATAAATATTTATGATTATTATTATCTTCTTCATAATTTGACAAATCAACGAGATCAGCTTGCCATGTTTCATCCAAACCGCGTACTATCACTTGTCTTCGCGGATAATTCCTTCTAGCTGGCGTATGGAGCTCTTGCGCCAATTGCGCTTTTTCATCATTCATCCTTAACCTGATCTTCGAGTACACGCACTCGTTTCTCGAGCAAGAAAACAAGTTGATGATTCTGATCTGTTAGTAGTTGTAACTCTTCAATTTGGTTATGATATTCTGACAGAATACTCTCAAGCTCTGATATAGACGTTTTAATGTATTTCATATGATCATCTGCATCCTTGAGCTGCTTCTGAAACTCTGAGCGAAGTTTTCCAGATTGTTGCTGTAGTATACCATCCATCACTTTCTTGGTGACTGCATCATGTTCATTAACAGCGTCAGCTATATTACATAATCGTTTATGTGTGATATCATAGTGATGATCGGAAGTAAATTTGAAGCCATCTCCAGGTGGACCACGCCCAATTACACTGGGGTACTTGGATCGTTTCACCAACTGTCTTCCGAAAATATCAATACTCATTGTTTACGTTGTGAACACTCGTTTCAAACTGCGATGGTGAAACTTGCACATATGTTAATAAATGATTCCAGCTTCTCGTAATTCTTCAATAATGGATATAATTTCATTAGCATGACTTGAATTGCCAGCTGATTGCGAAGCGATGAGTAAACGTAATCTTTCCACTAATTCATTTGCATCGTCCCAATATACATAATCAACATTCGTATCCGAACCACTCGCCTCCATATAGGTTGGCAACCCCATACCAGAACGATATTTCCGTTGAAGATGATTAGATCGTTTCAAAAGTTTATTTGGAGCTGATCCCTTCTTATTCTGATATCTTCGGCGATTTGCAGATGATATAGAGAGTATCTTTCCAAAATTCTCATAATCGGTAATAGTGATCGCGTCTTCGTCAGGTTTTTCTTTGAATAATAATTCTAATAAACCTTCAGTCGATTGAAAATACTCATTCTTTATATGAATTAGATTATTATCAAACTGCACAGGACTTGAACCAATTAGAAAACGATCTCCGACTTGATGAATACCGCTCATAGACGTTCCCAATTGTTTTCGACCATCTGTAGTTTCAAACAATTGCAGATATTGTTGAAGTAAATTGTCGTTCTTTTTCGACAACTCATCCATATCTTCAATATCTTCATAATTGGATGTAATCCCACTATCATGTTCAGCTACTGATGTCCTTCCTTCAGGTTTCTTCTCCTTGTTCCGCCAATTCTTTCTTTTAATTTTCCTTCCAAGAGATGGTTTCGGTATGGTATCTTCCTTTGTAGTGTTTTCCACAAGTGATTGTAGAGGAAGAGTTAATGGTTTGAAAACTTCATTGAGACTTGTTTGGTAATCATTTCGTTGTGATTTAATCATCTCATATTTCTGTCGAATCGCTGAGCTTGCCTGCGCAATTTGCTGCAGCGTATCTCCTTTCTTCATTAGATCGGGGATTGACATGTTGAAGCATAGAGAATCTCCTCGAGACTACAGGAAAACTCTATTACTGAGTCTTACTTATACAAATGAAGCAATCAAATCCCTTTCTGTATTGACCATTATCGAGTGAACTATCCTTATCAATCACCAAAAAGCTATACTTATTATCCCAACATTTTGAACAGATCTGTTTAAATTGGTTGAATGACATATCTGTATTGACATGATCTTCATATATATGTTTCAAATTCATTTCATCTTGTTGGAAAATTATCAACATATTGGTATTATCACGAATGAGATGTTTGGGTATCCGAGCATATGTTTGACTGAGATAAAAAGTATCAATGTCTCGATGTCTCCCCATACAGAAAAAGTTTCTCACATTATCCTGTTTTTCACAGGCAATATCATCGAAAATCATGATGGAATCTGGTTTAGCATCTTCAGGCTTGAGAACCTGTTCATTCTCATTAAAAGGAAAATATCCCATTCCTTCTATTCCTTCCAATAATTGCTGAAGAAACTGATATTTCGGTTGATTTAAGGATTTTGAATCAATATAAACATTTCCGAATCTCAATCCATTCGGATGCATGAGAAGAGCAAGTAGAACATTGGTTTTACCGCAATTTGATGGTCCACAAATAATGGCACGTACAGTATTAGGGAGTAGTTTCCCATGACGGTTTCGTTTATTTTCTTTCACATCTGTTATTCCATCAAAATTCAACACGTCTAGTTTCATTATTTGTTCCTTGAACTCCATCTTGTGACTGTGAAGAGCTATAAAAGGTCTTGGTATATATAATCATGGTTAGTCACCATCAAACTATGCTTGTGCACAGATCTCGAAGGGTGAAAGGTTCGGGTATAGTCAATTCTATCATCAATAAACTCCCTGTCGAATTGCATTGGCCCGGTTATCAATATTGTGGACCTGGTACTAAGTTGTCTGAACGTTTGAAACGAGGAGATCAAGGAATTAATCCTCTAGACAGTGCATGCAAGGAACACGATATTGCATATTTCAAAAATAAGGCTCTTCCTGCTAGACATATTGCTGATAAAGCTCTCGCTGAAAAAGCCTGGCAACGTGTTCTCTCCAAAGACGCGAAATTAGGTGAAAAGATAGCAGCGTGGAGCGTAACTAATATCATGAAGGTTAAGAGGAAGCTTGGTATGGGTATGGTGCAAAAGATGAAGAAATCCAAGAAAAACAAGCAAAAGAAAAGAATTACTAATGTAGTGAAAAATAAAAAAACTGTAGCTCTTAGTCAAATTGTTGATGCCGCCAAAGCATCAATCCATTCAGATAGTGTGGATCCTATAAAGTCAGCCCTCACTGGAGCTCGAGCAGCAGTAAGAAAAGTTGGAGGAAAACGAAATATCCGTATACCACGAGTTCTACCTGTACCAACAAAAGTAGGCGGTATTTTACCAGCTTTCCTCATACCACTCTTTGCAGGTTTGAGTGCCACAGGTGCTCTCGCAGGAGGGGCTGCAGGTATTGCCAAAGCAATCAATGATGCAAAGGCTGCAAAGAATCAATTGGATGAAAATAAGCGCCACAACGAAACAATGGAGGCTATAGCTATTGGTAAAAGCCTCAATCTGAATCATTATAAGAAAGGATTTGGTCTCCATTTGAAACCCTATTCAAAAAATGGATAAAGCTACCTCACCGAGCTCTCACCAACGTTGATTTAATCAAATATGCAAAGAAAATAGGAATTCCATACTTCCGAGGAGTCTATATGAGAAATGAACTACCTGAAAATGGCCCACAAAAGTGTGAAACTGCCATAATAAATTTGGATGATAAAAATGGGCCTGGTACTCACTGGGTAGCATATCGGAAATTCAACGATAATATCATTTATTTCGATAGTTTTGGAAATTTGAAACCTCCTCAAGAACTAATCAAATATTTCGGTGATGGTAGCATTATAAGATACAATCATGAAAAATATCAAGAATATGACACCATTATTTGTGGTCATCTGTGTCTAAAGTTTTTGAGTCAGCAGTTATAAAGAGGGAATCATTGACTTCAACGAGTAGTTACTCACGATGGGTGAATCATTCACGTTGACACTATCAGGGAGAAATTCTGTGCTAGAAGCTCATTATTTCCCACCAATTGAACTTTCCACCTCCAAAAGTTATTCTCTTGGATTCATTGAACTATTGACTTTTAATTCAATACCAAATATTGACGAGGGGAAAAATAAGTTTTACGTTGGTGAAGAAGAGATAATCATTCCAACAGGAAGTTATGAAATCGAAGATATTGAATGTTATTTAGAAGAAATACTTGAAAAGAAAAATATATCATTGAGCCTCAAACCCAACAACAGTACACTGTGCAGTGAAATCAAATGTAGTGAACGGATAGATTTCACTCATAGTGATAGTATTGCCCAGCTTTTGGGTTTCAGATCAACCATATTGGAAGCAGGCATTACTCATAAATCAGATCTTCCAGTTGCTATTCTGATGGTTAATTCTTTACGAGTTGAGTGTAATATAACCATGGGCGCATATATCAATAATCAGCGTTCACATACTATCCACGAGTTCTTCCCAAGTGTACCTCCTGGATATAAAATCATTGAAAAGCCGTCTAGTGTCATTTACCTTCCAATCGTTGTTCAAGCAATACATCATCTTCAATTGAGGATAGTCGATCAAGATGGTCATTTAGTGAATTTTCGAGGGGAAATTATCACAATAAGATTACACGTGAAATCCTAATATGGGTATAGTATTCCATTGCAAGACTGGAGGAAGCTATAAGAAACCTCAATCATGTCAAAATCACATCAGTCGACAGGGGCTAGTGAACGGATTGACATCTCAGAACATCCAGTTTCTAACGAACTTGGGTCTGAAAGTGAAAAAACATCCAAGCCAGAAACCCAAAAGAAAATAAATAAAAAAGTGCATCTTCATTGTTGTTGTTGTATTTTCATCGGTTGTTTCACACCATGGAAGATATCTTCTCGATAAGGAAACCTATTGTTTTCGATGAATCCATATCTCATTATGAAATCCATCCTCACCAACCATTTGCATCGTCAGGATTCAAGAATAATGATGAAATTCGTATCCTTGTGCAGCATCAGGATCTATGTTTGCTTCCAAGCAAAAGTACACTACATATTCAAGGAAAATTAACAAAGGCTGATGGTCATGTGGCTGCTACTTCAAAACTCGTTAATAATGCGATTTGTCATCTTTTCGAGGAATTACGATACGAATTGAATGGAGTTGAAATTGATCGTTGTAAAAATATGGGCATTACAACCATCATGAAGAATTATGTTTCCCAAAGCCCGAATCAAGTGTCGATTATGGAGAATGCTGGATGGTCAAAGAAAATCAATGATAACTCTGAACTAGCTGATGATGAAGGAAATTTCGATATATCAATACCGCTTAGTTTCATTCTAGGATTCGCTGAAGATTACCAACGTATCGTAATGAATGCGAAGCATGAATTAATCCTCACCCGATCAAACACAGATCTGAATGCTATAGTACAAACTGTAGCTGAAAGTATTAAGATTTCACTATCAAAAATTGAATGGATGGTTCCCTATATTAAAGTATCTGATGAGCGACGAATTGAATTGCTCAATTACATGACCAAAGATATAGCGATTCCAATCGCATATCGAACCTGGGAATTATATGAATATCCATTACTGCCTGAAACTAATAAACACGTTTGGGTTGTGAAAACTTCAACTCAGCTAGAGAAACCACGATATGTGATTGTAGGCTTTCAAGAAGCTCGGAAAAATGTTGCGGGTAAAAATATGAGTCATTTCGATCATTGCAATATTCGTGATGTGAAATTATTCCTCAACTCTCAAAGTTATCCCTATGGAAATTTAAATCTTGATATATCTCAAAATCAGTATGCATTACTTTATGATATGTTTAGTAATTTCCAAGCATCATACTATGGAAAAGAATCAGAACCATTATTAAGTAGAACTGATTTTGTTAAATATGCTCCATTGATTGTCATTGATTGTTCAAAACAGAATGAGTCATTGAAATCAGGTCCTGTTGATATTCGTTTGGAATTTGAATCAACAGGTGTATTTAAAGCATCAACCTCTGCATATTGTTTGATTCTACATGATTGTATAATTGAATATAATATTCTCAGTGGAAATATGAGAAAACTCACTTAATTTACCCCAGATTAACATCCCAAATATGTTGAGCTATTCATGTTTGAGAATTGTAAGGATGAACATTAAAGGAAATAGAAATAATAAAGAGGTTTCAACAAGTTGAGTTCACCAGGACTTGGGAAAATGAAAGAAGGAATAGTATCCTGAATATAAAAACATGTAATTTTTCTTTAAATCATGTGAAATTTATTATATAAATGTAATACAAAGAATGTGAATAAATGTTTCATCTCAAAACAATCTATCTTGAATATTACATAATGCACAATTCCTTATCATTGATGGTGCACCATCAATCACATCTCCACTCAATTCATTATAATGAATGAGGCATCGTTTGCAGCGAAAAATTTCTCGATCCACTTTCATTTCATCAGTCAATTTCTCCCAAGCTTCATGGACATCGGATGCTGCAAATGTGCTTATAAAAGCCTTTGGTAAAAGTGCTATGTCTTCAGCATCCATGAGAGCTAAATTTTCCAGTTCAAAGTATATTCGTAAAGATCTGTCTGTTGAACGTATAATTTTCTTTGTCATCCATTTTTTCAAGAATAGGATATTTTTCACGGCACAGGTCATATTTTTCATGTTGTAATGAAAAGGACAAGTATGAACTGGAATATCTTTGAATTTGGAAATTGATGGACAATCATCGAAGTATTCCTCCAAGTCCACGATGATTGGTGGAGAATTATTGATGAAAATTTTTTTCAGCCATTCTTTCTTCTCGCGACCTTTCACGTAAATTTTGGTGGCATTTTTCATCTCATCTCGACATTTACTTCCCACTTGGTTATATGGAATATTACCATAATTCCATGGTATTCCATGATAATTCCTTTCGAGCCATTTATTTGTGCTACGATATTTAACTGGTATTTCATTCAAATCACATGGAGGTTGGAAGAACATTATAGTTGATTTCTCCACTGATTTTTCCGAACTCATCAGAGCTAATTCTTTCACAATGAATTCATTGAATGCTCCTTGGAATCCTTGTACATCCACCAATAGCTCCATGATGAGTGACCACATATTGAAGTGTACCGTCATTTTTCTCCTTGCATCGACGCACCATTTTTCTGTTGATTAGCAACGTTGGTTTTTGTGAAATTCCATATTATTTGAGAGAAGTTTTCACGAGTCTTGTACACAGTAAAAGAATGTCGAT